>JACJUY010000177.1:241910-279149 GCA_014220935.1 Platorchestia sp. MABIK | reverse complement strand
CTACCAGGTTGGGCACGCACATGTACACAAAACGATTTATTCTACCAGGTTGGGCACGCACATGTACACAAAACGATGTATTCTACCAGGTTGGGCGCGCACATGTACACAAAACGATTCATTCCACCAGGTTGGGCGCGCACATGTACACAAAACGATTCATTCCACCAGGTTAGCCGCACGCATGTTCACAAAACGATTTATTCCACCAGGCTGGGCGCGCGCATTGCCCAGCGTGTGGACGAGCTGAGCAACCTGCCGACCACGCTGCCAGAGGAGCTGCAGGTCAAGGCCGAGCTGGAGCTGAGGGCCCTCAGGCTCCTCAACTTCCAGCGCCAGCTCAGAGCTGAGGTACGCATTGGTTCCTGCTCACTTCTTCATCTTGTCACCTTGCTGTACTTGATGTCATCGCATTCTGTCCGCTCATGACTTTATCTTGTCACCTTGCTATACTTGATGTCATCGCATTCTGTCCTGCTCACATCTCATCACCTCTATACTTGTAGTTGCATTCTGATACTTGTTACTGTATTTCGATGTTTGGTTTTGGTGTACAATGATTTTGGCCAAGATTGCCTTTGCTGTGGTTGAGGAGCCTTTTACTGATTTGGAATATAAATGTGAGAACGAGAAATATCGTATAAAATATTTACTTGTGAAAAGGTCGTTTTGAGCATTCTCTCATCAAGAATAAGTCATCTTAAATTAATTAGTACAATAATAATGTGCTTGTGATTAATTCAATTCGTATTATTTAACGTTGACGCGATGACTGATGACGTTCTTTCGAAAGTGAAACTCGTTAGTGTTTAAAAAAAAACATAATTTCAGTAGAAACAGCACATCTTCTCTCCATGAACATTGCTGGCAAAGGCATGTGTACTTTTAATATAAATGATAATTTCCAACACTCTAAATGCCAGTATTGTGCAAAACAAATTCCAATATACTGCTGTGTAATTACTAATATTGCACAATATAGCTCTTAATATTGTATAACGTATATGTAACATCCTATAAAATGAAGGTGTAATTACTGCAATGAGGATGCCCACATCATTTGTGAATGCCTATACAGGGTGTCCCAAACAAAAAAATGGACCGAACTTTAAATTATTTTAGATCTTAGGTTATTGTTGATAATTGAGGTCTGTACAAACCACAGTGTTTATTAAATATTTCTCTCTTCGCACAAAAACTTGCATTTGGTTAGCATGCACAGAATTGTTACAGTACCATTTTTAAGAAAGTGTCTGAGAGTACATTTGCTCCGGGAAACGAAAAAACAAAAAAATTATACCAAACTCACAAATTTTACTACCAAAAAAAAAAAATTATTTATCAAAAGTACATATCAATAGCATGGCAAAATCTTTCTCATCTTAAAGGAGAGAAACAATTTTTCAAAACATAGAAATGAACATATGAAAGGTTTCATTTCATGGTGAAAGTCGTATCAAAGATACATTGGAATTGAAATGAATTATTTCATTTTAATTCCAATGTTTTTTTTGCCTCACGATTTGGTACAAAATGTTCGCTACCGAAGCAAATGTACTCTCAGTTACTTTCTTAAAAATGGTACTGTAACAATTCTGTGCGCGTTAAACAAATGCAATTTTTTGTGTGAAGAAAGAAATATTTAGTTAACACTGTGGTTTTTACAGAACTCAATTATCAACAATAACCTAAGAGCTAAAATAATTTTAAGTTCGGTCCATTTTTTTTTGGACACTTGGTTTTCTACGATCCAGATGCTTACACCCTACAACAAAAGTATTGAAAAAATATAAGTTTGCTAGAGCTTCAGTAGCACAGACTATGTCATGCTGAAGGTCTGAAATTTCAATTATCGGCTTTCTCTACATCACCACAACGAATAATATGTTGCATACTTGGCATTAGAGAGATAATTATTACCAACACAATAAACTATAAGAGCAAGCACAAAAGCCAATTCAACAACCTTTCGCTATGTTAAAAAGTTTTCTTCCATTCATATTGAGGCTGAGGAAGGGATGCATGCCAATATAGATATCAATATTGTACGACATGACTGTCATAACCTGGCGTGCGCTGCGGCAGGTGGTAGCCTGCAATCGCGCCGACACGACGCTCGAGACCGCCATCAACATGAAGGCGTACAAGCGCACTAAGCGCCAGGGTCTGCGTGAAGCGCGCATCACAGAGAAGCTCGAAAAGCAACAGAAACTCGAAGCTGAGAGGAAGAAACGCCAGAAGCATCAGGAGTATCTGAATGCGGTGCTCCAGCATGCTAGGGAGCTCAAGTGAGTGTTGTGCTATGGAGGCATCAGTTTGAAAATTATGAGTTTTTTCTACTGTTAAGGTATCAAGTCATTTTGCGATATCTTTTGCCATTATTTCTACATGGTGATGTATGTGTTGTTATGAGTGCCAAAGTTTGTTTTTCAATGATGCATAGTTTTTAAAATTGTTGTGTCCAATGATTGCCAAAATGCTCGTATTTTAGTTATTGTGGACAAATTGCCACAGCTCTCCACTATCTATTAAATTTCTTTATATTACCGTGCTCTTGCATATCACATAAATTCTTCCTGTGCCACAGAGAGTTCCATCGTCAGAACACACAGAAAATTGGCAAGATCAACAAGGCCATCGTGACGTACCACCAGAACGCGGAGCGTGAGAAGCAGAAAGAGCAGGAGCGTATCGAAAAAGAGCGTCTGCGGCGCCTCATGCTTGAGGACGAAGAGGGCTACAGGAAGCTCATTGATGAGAAGAAGGACAAGCGCCTTGCGTACTTGCTGTCCCAGACGGACGAATTTATCGCGAGCTTGACGGAGATGGTGAAGCAGCACAAGGATGAGCAGAAGAGGCAGAACAGGGAGTTCCTCAGGAAAGTGGTGAGTTGTTGTTCTCTTGCTGGTTGCGGCAGTCTCCATGTCGAAACTGGGTTGTGATCTTCACTCCTTTTTATGAGTGCATCTTCTTCCTGAAATGAATTGTAAATTGTATGAAATTAGAAAAATGCTTCATGAGTTACGCTAAGCGTACTGTCATGGATTTCACATTGTATTTGACTACACTGTATGGATGAGTATTACTTTAGTGACGTTTGTTCCTGTCAAGTCATGATTATGAATCAAAAATTTATAGGAAAGTGAGAAACGTTTGAGCAATGTTTTAACATGTTGCGTGCTTGGAGCAAACGTTTATTTTGACAAGCAATTTTGAATGAATAATTATTTTTCCTTTAACATCAAAGCTTGGGTAATAATTTACACGCAGAGCGGGTTGTGAGAAGGGTCTGAGACGAGTTATAAATAACTTGACAATTTTTGGCAGCGTGAGGAGCGACGTCGCGCTAGAGAGGCAGCAGAGAGCGCCTGTGGCGAGGGCGTGCAGGTGCCCTTTGTGTGCATCATGGAGAGCTCCACAGGCCGCATCCTGATGGGGGCTGAGGCGCCCGCTCCCCAGCACCTGGACCAGTTCCTGCAGGAGAACCCGGGCTGGGAAGTGCTGCCTGATGATGAAGACGAGTTCAGTGATGAGGAGAAGGAAGGTGAGCAGTACGAAGGTGTGCCAAGATCTTATGGACGTGTTTTTCTTATGATGGTCGAGTGGTAGAATTGCGTGTGTACTTGGAAGCATTGCGTTTCATTGTCTTGGTGGACGATGTAAAGAAGCAGGGGCAAAGCATTGCACTTCACATGAGGAGGGTGGCGGTTTATAATTCCAGAGTCGTATTATCATTGGAGAAAGCTACTCCTCTTGGCGTTTTGAGATCATTCCGCTAAACTTTTTAGTGCTTACTCTGAATCATTTTCCTTTGTCCATTTCTATTCTTATTCATATATTTTCTTAGTAATGCTGATCTGTTACATTGCTTTCTTTAACTGTACTCGAATTTCTATGTTCATTGAAAGATTTAAAAAAAATTCCCTTACTTGAAACTGGTACTTGCTCTTTTTGCTTACAGCCTGTACTGTAGCATCTTGAATAAGCAGTAGTAATTTAATTTATAATTGATGTGTATTTCTATATGTAACTCTTAATTTTTTAACGTCTTTGCCTCGCTGAAACTAATTGAATTTCTGCTACTCAACTCTGGATTAGGTTCATATCTGTCGTCTTCATCCAATTTGAAAGCTTTTTACCTTGCAAGAGTTCCATCCTAAACGTGTAATGGCTCCTTTCAACGAACTTCCATTTAACCAGGAAATATTTATAGTTTCTCCATAAACGTCAACATAGAATGCTGACGTGTCTGGCGCTTGTTTCTGCAGGCACAGCAGAGACCGGTGAGGGGGAGAAGAAGGGAGAGGGCGCGGCAGCGGCGGCCGCTGCAGCAGCCCCGGCTGTCAAGAAGCACAAGCCGAAGGTGGAGGACGACGAGTACCGCAATGCCAGTGGGGAGGCCAACTACTACAGCATTGCTCACACCATCAAGGAGGAGATCAAGGGCCAGCCCACCATACTGGTGAACGGCAGCCTCAAGGAGTATCAGATCAAGGTAAATTTGCTCCGTTAATATCTTGTATATTGTTTCAATTTGGGCAAGTTGAGCCGTTGTGACTGTGTGTACAGGTGGATCGAGATGAGCTCGCGCGGTTGAGCCCTTGAGCACTTCCAATTCTTAAAACTGATCTATGTTGCCCTGTCGAGCATTAGATTAGGGCGAGCTCTTATGTTCTTCCAGATCTTATGTTCTTCCAGATCTTATGTTCTTCCAGATCTTATGTGCTTCCAGATCTTATGTTCTTCCAGATCTTATGTTCTTCCAGATCTTATGTTCTTCCAGATCTTATGTTCTTCTAGATCTTATGTTCTCCAGATCTTATGTTCTTCCAGATCTTATGTTCTTTCGGATCTTATGTTCTTCCAGATCTTATGTTCTTTCAGATCTTATGTTCTTCCAGATCTTATGTTCTTTCAGATCTTATGTTCTTTCAGATCTTATGTTCTTTCAGATCGTATGTTCTTCCAGATCTTATGTTCTTCCAGATCTTATGTTCTTCCAGATCTTATGTTCTTTCAGATCTTATGTTCTTCCAGATCTTATGTTCTTCCAGATCTTATGTTCTTCCAGATCTTATGTTCTTTCAGATCTTATGTTCTTTCAGATCTTATGTTCTTTCAGATCTTATGTTCTTTCAGATCTTATGTTCTTTCAGATCTTATGTTCTTTCAGATCTTATGTTCTTTCAGATCTTATGTTCTTCCAGATCTTATGTTCTTCCAGATCTTATGTTCTTTCAGATCTTATATTTATTCAGATCTTATGGATACAAATTTCCGTTTTAGCATTATTATTGATAAATGTAATTGTAGCGCGGATTTTTTTAGTATGATTTCTTCGGCCTTGCGAGGCTATTAGCGTTTAATAGATGAAACGTTCTTTATACTTTAAACTCGTTTCGTATTAGGTATGATTTATTCCAAGTGAACGACTCAGTGGAGTCGTGTCTTTGAGACACTTCCATTCCTGCCCTGATCTCTCTTTTGTGACGGACAACGTTGAAGAATAACTTGAGGTGAATATAACGAACTTTTGGTGTGTGGCAGGGTCTCGAGTGGCTGGTGTCGCTGTACAACAACAACCTGAACGGCATCCTGGCAGACGAGATGGGGCTGGGCAAGACCATCCAGACCATCGCGCTCCTCACCTACCTCATCGAGACCAAGAAGAACAACGGGCCCTACCTTATCATTGTGCCGCTCTCTACCATGTCAAACTGGGCTCTGGAGTTCCGCAAGTGGGCACCTTCTGTCAACGTGAGTCAAACTCCCTTCTTTTTCTTTGCAATTGTTCTTGCTTGCCAGAGCATGCGAAATGGAAAAATACAGTACGTAATGGTCGTTTAGTTGTACTAGTGTGGGTGAATCAAGATCTCGTTTTGTTCATGGGCAAACGTAATTGTAATTGTTGTTGCTAAAGAGTTTGAACTGCTTCATGTAATTTAGTATCTGTTTTTCTAATTAGTGGGTGAAATGCATTGTGGCAACTTACTGCTCTAGTGTAGTACTTTTTCTATTTCACCTTGTTATTTAATTCAATAACTTGTTGAAATGAAGATGGTGAGCGCTGCAGTGCACCTCACTTGGTATAGCAATACAAAGAAATGCATAAATATTGCCTCTGCACTTGAATATTTTTGAAAGATTAATTCTATTCAGTACCAGATGTACATGCAAAGGTATTGATGAAATTAACGATTTCACGAAATGATTTTTTTTTTACCAGTTAAAGAATACTTCATCTTATGCAATATAGGTTACTTTTGAATTTGAATGTAAATTATGACCCAAAATTTGGATCTTTAACTAGGTCTAGCTAGATCCAGACCATTTAATCCAACTATTGTTGTACATTATTCTTTCATAAGCGTGGGAAGTCGCGATCAGTTGGCACTGAGAACTTGTTTTTTCAGGTGGTACCATACAAAGGCTCGCCGTCAGTGCGCCGTATTGTACAAGGTCAGATGAAGTCTACGAAGCTGAACGTGCTGCTCACGACATATGAGTACGTCATCAAAGACAAGGCCGTGCTTGCCAAGTTCCGCTGGAAGTACATGATCATTGACGAAGGTCACAGGATGAAGAACCACCACTGCAAGCTGACGCAGACGCTCAACACCTACTACAACGCGCCACACCGCCTCCTACTCACTGGCACCCCTCTACAAAACAAACTCCCTGAGCTCTGGGCGCTCCTAAATTTCCTGCTCCCGTCCATCTTCAAATCCTGCTCGACGTTCGAGCAGTGGTTCAATGCTCCCTTCGCTACTACGGGTGAGAAGGTGGAGCTCAATGAAGAAGAAACCATTTTGATTATTCGTCGTTTGCACAAAGTTCTCCGTCCGTTCTTGCTCCGGCGATTGAAAAAGGAAGTAGAGTCACAGCTACCTGACAAAGTGGAGTACATCGTCAAGTGTGAGTTATCAGGTTTGCAGCAAGTGCTGTACCGCTCTATGCAAAGCAAAGGCGTCATGCTTTGCCAGGATTCTAAGAAAGGCAGCAAGAGCAATACTAAGGCTCTCATGAACACCATCATGCAGCTGCGTAAGCTCTGCAACCATCCCTTCATGTTCCGTCACATTGAGGAGTCTTACAGCCAGCACAAAGGGTTTGCTGGGGGCATCGTGCAAGGCCAGGACTTGTACCGAGCTTCTGGCAAATTTGAGCTCATGGATCGAATTTTGCCTAAAATGAAGGCAACTAACCATCGTATTCTACTGTTCTGTCAAATGACGCAGCTCATGACCATCATGGAAGATTACTTAAATTTCCGTGGACACAAGTACCTTCGTCTCGATGGTGAGTCTTTTGTTTCTATGCTTGGTTTGTGAAAAGGTTAACTGTGTCATGCATTTAATTCTGACGTCTGCAGGAGAGTAATTCAACTAACTTCCATTAACCGATAACCAGTTGACACGTTTCTCGAGACGAATTTCTTAGCGTTTTTTGTAGTAATGTGTTAGAAACCATTGGAATACTGAAACCTAATTAGTGCCATTTAGTGGGGCATCTGAAAAAAAAGAAAACAAACGTTTCAGAGCATTTATAATTTCAAGTGTTAGAAAGAAAGAAATTTCAAATAGTTATTCGGCGATATAGCTTTCGAACGCTGAATTTCTTCATTAATTTTAGATACTGCTTATCGGCCTTTCTTAACATCTTATGAATATCTTTTAAGGCGCTAGTTGAAACTCAGAGTTAAGGTATTCAATGCATTTATTAGGATAAAAACCAGCGCCATCAATCAGATCAGATTTATTCGTATCTAGTTAGCAAATTTTTCTTTTGTGAATACTGTTTACAGGCATGACGAAGGCCGACGACCGTGGAGAGTTGCTGCAGCTCTTCAATGATAAAAACTCGGAGTATTTCCTTTTCTTGCTGTCTACTCGAGCCGGCGGTTTGGGTCTGAACCTTCAGTCTGCCGACACGGTCATCATTTTTGACTCGGATTGGAACCCTCACCAGGATTTGCAGGCTCAGGACAGAGCTCACAGGATAGGGCAAAAGAATGAGGTTAGTAAAAATTTGAGGCTAAATACTTTTCTTTCAACCCATTTTTTGTACATGTAGCTCCTTATTCTTTGTATTAACGCGTAATCTAATGGAATATAAGGATTATGATGAAAAATTCTAATTGTTGTCGATATTTTGATCCTCAGAAATGTATTTCTTTTGTCTGTTTAGTATCCTTTCAAATGCGGTCACTTAACTTCGTCTTTCACTGTACAGGTGCGCGTGCTTCGTCTGATGTCAGTGAACACAGTCGAGGAGCGAATTTTGGCCGCCGCTCGCTACAAACTCAACATGGACGAGAAAGTAATCCAGGCCGGTATGTTTGATCAGAAAAGTACAGGTTCGGACCGTCGTCAGTTTCTGCAGGCTATCCTTTCTAATGATGAGGAAGATGAAGAAGAAAATGAAGTTCCTGATGATGAAACTGTGAACCAGATGCTTGCGAGAAACGAGGATGAGTTTGAACAGTTCCAAGAGATGGACGCGCAGCGGCGCGCTCAAGAAGCAGAGCCTCGACTGATGCAAGAGAATGAATTACCCGACTGGATGCTGAAGGAGGAGGAGTCTGATGAAGACGAAGAGGGCGAGGTTGAGGAAGAGCTAGGAGACCGCAGGGCGCGCAGCAAGAAAGAGGTAGATTACACTGAAAGCCTTACTGAGAAAGAGTGGTTACGAGCAATTGGTGCTAACATGGAGGATGAAGATGAAGAAGACGTGAGTAATCACAGCCGCTCAGGCAGTGCTGGCGGCGCTGCCAGTAGCAGCAGTGGCAGCAGAAGCAATCGAGGTACTTCTTCTTCAAGCAAAAGCCGTCGCCGGAAGCGCGAAGAGAACGATGATGACGAGCCTGCCAAGCCTAAGAAGCGAGGCCGACCTGCTCGAGAGAAACCCAACCCTAAGAACCTCCACCTTGTGAAGTACCTCAAAAAGGTTATGGACATTGTTATTAGGTACGCTAACGCGGATGGTCGCGTCCTGAGCGACCCCTTCATGAAGCTGCCTTCGCGCCGCACGCTTGCTGATTACTATGAAGTGATCAAGCGACCCATGGACATACAGAAAATCCTCTCGCGCATTGATGATGCGAGGTACGAGAGCATGCGGGATCTGCAAGACGATTTTATGCTCCTTTGCCAAAATGCTCAGGAGTACAACGAGGAAAACTCCATCATATATGATGACTCGGTGGTGTTGCAGAGTGTCTTTACCAACGCCCGAGAGAAAGTGGAGCAAGAAATAGAGGCGGCTCCTCCTCCGTCTGAAGAAGGTCAGTATCTTGATTGAAATCTTATGTAGCTATGGAACTAATCATTTTTGGGTAATGGTAGGTGATAGTACACTACCTGATGTACCTTGACATCTTTCCTCATTGAAAGAGGAGTGTCTGCTCGGACGTCGGACACATTTTTGTCATGGTGTATTCATGCTAGTAGAAGTTTCTTGCCGTTTGTGGATGAGAGTTTGGTACATGTCCCTTGGCCTGAGTGTAACTCTGTAGATGTACTCGGGTCATTTGAACAGACTTCACTAGGATTTGATGACCTCGTGGGGAAACTTTGTCAACTGTCATTTTGATGTGGGCAATGGTTAAACTTATTGTTAAGCACGAAACACTCAGGCAAGTGTTACATGAAAAAATATTTGGCAGCAATGTTCGGATTTTAGCGTTCTTCAGTTGATAGGGAAGAACTAAATTGCACTTAAAGAACTAATTTGGAATCGGGTGGCACAAGTTGTAATGACTAATGCATTACACGAATTCTAGCTTATGTCTCGGTTAATAGTCAAGTACGAAGTCTTAACACCGTTTTATTTCTGCTCTTTCCTAGTAAAATGTTATCTTCTCGTAGTAAAATATTTAAACTGGCATTCATTTGGTACTATTTTTTTATCTAGCAATTTGATTTAATTTAATGTTATTTTTTTATGTTAGTAATTGAAATTAAACCTAAGTTTTGGCTTTTGAAAGTTGTTTATTTTCTATGGTGACAAAGTTTGTATACAGGGTGTTTAAAAAAAATATACTCACTTTTTAACAACTCATTGTTGGTGTATTTTGTTTAGCTGTTGAATTTTATTGGCATAGATACAAGTTTAATTAGTTTATCATAGAAATAACATAAAATTTAAGAAAATTAAATGTCATCATAGAAAACTCACTTCCACCTAGAACAAAAACGAAAAACATATATTTTAACGTCCTTTAAACGATGAGTCTTTTTTGGGGACACCCTGCAAGTCTAGAAGAAATATTTCAATTTACTCTATTCTGTCCTACATTATTTCTGATTAGAAGTTGTTTTTTCTAATTAAATTTTGGGTAGTTTCGATAATTATGATGCATTGTAACAGCGCTCCTGACTCCCTGCGCTGCTAGAAGTTGCTTTATTTATATTCATGGTAGTTTGAAAATTATCATGCATTGTAACAACGCGCCTGCCTCCCTGCGCAGCCATGGCAGAAGCACTGGCGGAGGACCCCGACTCCTCAGACGAGCGCGCTCCGTCGAAGAAGCGGCGCGGGGCGAAGTCCTCCAGCAACCGAGGCGGCCGACGTCGCAGGATCAAGTACGCCGACGACAGCGACGACAATGATAGCGACGCCGATGATGATGACCGTCGCAATGATTAACAATGTTCGTAGAATGTTGTCAACGGTGTTCTGCTGTTTATGTCTTGCGTGTTGCCACCATTGGTCGGTGCTCTAAATTGTGAGTTCGCTTCGTCGGCGTATTTATTGTTGTGTTATCTAGTTGTCGCGGTTTTGGCTGGGTATGGGCATTTGACCTAGAATGAGACTTAATGGTCTGCCATTTGAAGTGGTAAAAAAATGTTTGTTTTCCTATTCGGGGAGCTTGGAAAACGCAGATCTTGAGATTTTATTTCGACTGGGCAATCTGTTTTGCGCCATGTACTGGTCAATGGGCTTGAGAGGTTGGAGCTCGTGTTGAGACAAGTGAATAACTCGGAATATTGATAGTGTTGTCGGTGAAATTTAGAGTCAAATAACCAGAATAACTTTTAAATGCATGGAGTCCAAATGGAACCCTCGATCACATGTTTTCACTTGAATTGAACATAAAAGTGCGAACTTGATGGAGTTTTGTATTAATGTAAAAACAAGCATTAAAATTCGATAGGTGACAACGATTCCTCCCAGTTGGATGATTGAGAGGATATTTCTCCCCCTACTTTCAGGTGGAATATTTTGATGCTTTACAACGATTCCTCCCAGCTGGATGATTAAGAGGATATTTCTCCCTCTACTTTCAGATGGAACATTTTGATGCTTTACAACGATTCTTTTGAGACTTAAAAAACAGGAATCTCTCGGTCCTAACAGTATGCCTCAGAAAAAACCTCTGCTCTTGCGGCGATTCATTGACCATGTGCCACATTAGGTGTGATAAAGGGCCAAGTGAAGTGTACTGATCAAACTATCGGCTCCAATCACGATCAAAAACGTGTTTTTTTTCGTGTAAAATTTAAAAATAATGCCCAAGTTTGAGGGTGGTAGCAGAAAAAAGACATGTGCGGCAATCCAGACCCAAGTCAATGTGTGAGGCAAGAGACAGGTAACAAAGGTATACCTGCTGAAATCGTTTGCGGTCGCCATTTCTGACCAAGTCAGCATCGTTGTGACTTTATTTAATAATGTATCGGTGTGAGTTGTATGTTCGAAGAACTTGTATATTGGTTGGCTGACCACGAATTTGAAGTGAAATGTACCTGAAAAATTTAAAGTGTAATATTAAAAAGATTTTCAGGGATTTTTGTGCATTGCAGCTGCATCTAATTCCGAACAAGGAGAGAGTTGAAGGATCAGAGATAATTATCTTTCACAGTTCTGCATTTATATCATAGTTTCCCAGTGTTTTAATGTCAAATTTTTCTCGTGTGGTACATAACGTACGTGTGTGCGTACATACCGATGAACGTTGCTGAGACGAAGATAAAATTTCTTATACGTCTTTAAAATCACAGCCTTTTCTAATATCGATATTTTCTAATCTCATGTGATCCTGAATTGTTGAAATTTGTGAACAGATGAAACTAACTGCATCAATGGCTCCGAAGTCTAGATCTTGAAACTGTACAGAATTATAGCTTAGTGTTGTACAATAGTTGCCCCCTTCCCCTCCTTCCCTCCACCCCTTCCCCCCCCTCCCTAACTGATAGATGCTTTATTTCTGTAACGTAGTTGTAGCGATTAGTTCATTCATCGGTATCTTACGGTTAGAATTTTACTTTCCCTATTAGTAAGTCGTAGCTCCTAGCTTGAGGTAACGAGGTTTAGGGAAACTCGCTTAGAGCGGAGAACGTCGCTATATCTGCTTTTATTTTACGGGTTGTCACGGGAAACCCAAAACCATCTTTTGTTTGGATTTTTTTTGGCCAATTTTGTGTTGTATTTTGGGTTGCGCGTGAAGTCCGGCCGATGAGGCGGCGCCGAAGCTCTACCGAACGAGGCTTCTGTTTCTGCTGCCCAGCCATAAAATGAAGCAATTTTAGAGCAGGCTCGAGACCAGTACGCATATTTTCTGCAATGCACTCGCCGGCTGTAGTCCGGTCTAAGTTACAATTTTGAGCACTTTTTTTATGTTTTCAAAAATGATGTTCGACAGCGTAGTGTAACATATAAGCTGTCATTCCTGTAATAATGAAGTGTCTGCTTTCATTTACAAACGCTTCGACTACTTCATGTCCTGGCTAATGCGCAGGTAGCAAAAGTAAAATCAATTAATTTATTTCGTGTGTTAGGACTCGTAGGATATTATTGCGTCTGGTTTGCGTTGCAGTTGCGTGCACGGATATTGGAGAGAATTGATTCTACTTGGCTTGTCCGTCAGCGTCGTGTTGATGTGAAACGCTTCACTGTAGATATAAGTGGGAGCTCTGCGGATCATGTATCAATAAATATTTCTACTTAACTTCCTGCGATTTCATTCCATCTTTCCTTTCATGGATCCGTCAAATCAATCTTAAGCTATAGAGGTGGGAGGTTGAAACAGCATCTAAAATATTTTGGAAAACGATTGTGGAAAGTTGAGTGTTGTGCATAATGCCCCGCTGTGTCGGAGATCTGTAGCGATACGTACGTCAGATATCTAACTTTAGTGCACTAAATGATGGTCACTGAAACTTTAACAGGGCAAAATTTCCTTAAGTATCGGAAGTATAAAATTGAGGATTTTCACTTTGAACGCATTGAAACATTTATTAAGACTTCGGTTGTTCGTCTGCTGCAATAAACACGTTAACTGCTATGTGAGCCGTCGGTGGTATACGGAGGTAATTTTAAATGCA
Organism: Platorchestia sp. MABIK; assembly: GCA_014220935.1. Classification (NCBI taxonomy): domain Eukaryota; kingdom Metazoa; phylum Arthropoda; class Malacostraca; order Amphipoda; family Talitridae; genus Platorchestia; species Platorchestia sp. MABIK. The sequence goes on along the minus strand of JACJUY010000177.1, from coordinate 265,827 downwards.
CCCGGATATGAAATGGGTACCAAAATTTGAAATGTTACATCGGTCTGGGAAAGCCAAAGCCGTAGCGTCGAGAACAGGGGAGTGTCCATCAAGCACCACACGTGAAGCACGAAAAAGCATGGATTTCTGGAGCGCAGTAATTTCCATCGTGTGATGGTGCTTCTTATGAGCTGGACGAAGCGTGCAGTTAGACAAGTGCTCAGTTTCTGCAAAAACACTAAACGTTGCTTGTGAGGAATTTGTCCTGAACGTCCTTTCAGCTGTGTTGTTCACTGTGGAACGAGGGAAAAGCACTCTGTTTACTCTGGAAGCCAGCATTAGGACAGGTTTTGATCACTTTACTGTCTATTCTGTTGAGTCGTTGAAGTCATTGGATCATCGTTGATTGTGTTGAGTTGCGCCTAATTTTTTATATCATTACTGGATCTATTGACGAGTTCAAATCGCAAACTATCGTTCTTGATATTTCCCAATATTTGTGTATATTTTTCCGCTTTGCGGCAAGATAGAAAGTATGTAGTGTTGTTGGTTCAAATTGGATTGAAACACACAACATTGGACGTGATGAATGTGTTTTTCAAAAATAAGCCATTATTTTGCAGTTATTGATGAATTACTGTATATTGGATTTGGGTGATGAATTCATTCCATTCCTTGAAATGTGTATCTTCTCTACCGACCTAATACATTTTGCGAACGTCAGTCACACTGGATATTCAAATTGAATCTCTGTATTCAATGTACTGAATGATGTCTTATAAAATACAGCCTCAACCCATTTACGCCCATAAAGACTATACGGACGTCTTTCACAAACTCTTCAATGAAATTTTTTTTATCAAATTTGTGTCCGAATGGCCTTTTTGGAGTTAACTACCGAGTGGCAGTTATTTCCTTTTTCTGATGCCGGCGATAACCTGTTGCCAGTGCCAGTGTAATAACGGGGGTTGTTGTATCGGTTCAATGAGTAGAAAATTGTTTATGTTAGCGGGTTAAGTGAGGTGGAATAGAACAAACCTACAAATAAAGAGCACCTGGACATTAAAACATTTTATTTACCACAAGTGATATAGAGGTAGATTACTTCTAAAATGTATAACAAGGGTCAAATTTGAGCATCGCTACCTGTGGGCCCGAATAAGTTCAGCGACTTCTAGGGCATCCTACCATCGACGTTATTCTAGGGTGTACAATAATGTTTAACCTAATTCACTTAAAACCTAGTTACGCATGAGGTTAGCGTTGCGCATTCATTCCGATGCGCCACAAAATGTTTTCGAAGCTCGAGTTGATCTGAGCTTCTTGAATTATCAAGACATATTCAAGAAGTAGATTATTTATTGTCAGGTAGTCGAAATGAAATGTATACAAATGAAATGATGCGGCCCCGCACTCGACAAATGTGATGGTCTTGGTGTGAAGTTTGGCTCGTATGCTTTCGCTAAGAGGTAAGTAAGTTCTTACGGATATTTGAGGGCTATAAACAATGCCCAGTTCTGAAATCTCAAAATGGTACGCTAACCTATACGCCGATCAATAGTTTAAAATGGAAATTAAACACAAAGAGTCACAGACGATGGCATTGCGAGGCGATTCTCATGGTTCATGTTCGAGCTCTCAGTTTCTATATTGCTTTAAGGATGATTAAAACTGTGGAGAGTTGACATCACTTCACATCACTTCGTTGCGTTGGAAATGAAACGTTTGAGACTTCAAAATAAAACGCGAATCGCTGAATGAAAAGCTTATCTTTGCATTCAAATTCCTTGACAGTTTAATTAACAAAATGTAAGATAGAATGAATTTAAGTTAATGATCTCTTTTGACCCCTAAATGGGTTTACGGTTTACTCTCACTTAAACGTTCTAGTCAAAGGATAAATTTTGTTGGGATCGTACTCTATAATTTAATAGTAAATATTTCGCTGTTTTAATTATAGTAAAACTATCCAATTTCTTCATTTGAGTGATCATGAAGTACGACGAAGGATGTACCTGATCACGGCGCGTGTCACTTCTTGCACAATATTTCTATTTCATGAGTGAAGAATATTTGAGGCACAGTGCCGGATTATAATTTGAAATTTATTAGTGCTGATAATTATCTATACTGAGCACCTGATAACACTGCATGATTACTGGATGTCCATGGCTCAAATTTTCTTTGATTAACGATGTCTAACTTGAAAATCTTGTCTAGAAAAACTGCTCCTAAATAGGTTGCTAAGTTGACGTAAAATCTTCGTGAATTTTTTAAAAATAAGAGCTCAGGTACGGTGTGTGAAACGTAAATTGCTGTACGCTGTTGGGATGCGAAAGTTTGATTGTTCACTAAAAATGTTATAGAAGTCAAAGGTAGCAGGGTGCTGTATCAGTAGACCGAAAGGAGAAGTGCTCTTTATGCCACACTCCACTCACAAATCGTAAGAAATCGCCCACCTGTGAGTCGAAGACCGAAATGAATAGAGACATTGACCTGGTAGATATTTGCACACCTGATAGGTCCAGGGGTATTACTCGTCTTTTTTAGTCAAGAAGTTTGAGTGTAATGAAGAGGGACTGCGCGATTTTGTTTCGGAGTAGCTGAATCGGCAAAAAGTACTTCGAGTCTAAAATGACAAGGCAGCGTTTGCAAATAAAAGTGACTTGGTACGAACCATGACGGGTGCTCGAAATGTGTTGCAGGGGTAAAGTACTTTTCTACTAAACAAGGGCTTGCACTAAGTGTAGAATCTACACTTAGTGCAAACCCTTCTTTAGTAAACGTAAGTGCTGAGGTAGTAAGTTCGATGATATCAGTGCATTCCTCATGAAGAGCGTAATAAATATTTTTTGTGAACCTGTGCAGGGAAGAAGGTCGGGATAATCAGTGCACCCACATAACGGCTTTATAGATATGACTAAACACAACTTGAAAGATCTGCAAAAGCTCTACTGCCCCCGCAAGAATTTTTGTTGATTTTCGCGAAAAAATCATTCGCCAAACGAAATGCATTCATTTATGCTGGTTCTAAATAACGCAGATTAAACCATGCACCTTGATTTGCTATCAGTTCTTTCGCTAAGGATTTGTTGAAAACAAATATTTATTGTTTGCGTTCCTCCAAGGTTCTGTCCATCTTCCCTGTCGTACGTCCATGAATATTTTTCTCTTAAACTAAAAGGTGAATTGTGACATGTTTACAAACACGTATTTTATACTGCAAAATAGAAGAGGGAAATGATCTGGTTTCAAATATTTTAATGAAATTATTTCTAAAGGACGATAATTACCTTCTGGTAAAAATGAGAAATAATAACTTATTAATATTAGTAGAAGTAACAAAAAGCGTGTGTTCTGAAAAAAATTATAAAACACAAGTATTCTCAAGCAGCCTTTTATTATGTTTTATATTTTAAGCACGATTTAGCATGCCGAGACCTTCCAAGGGAGCATATCTTGCGATTTGAAATTGAATATATTATGGTGCCTTCAGGGCGCAAGCGACACCAGCGACTCATCAATAAGTCCCTCCTCTTGTTTTTCTTCCGCGTGCACAGCGAGGAGCCAAGCGGTCGCCAACAAAACACCAGCAAAACCACCTCAGTCAGGCGTCAGTCGTCGCTCGAAAGTGAGATGGGTTAGACGTGAGAGCCAGGCGCTCCAGCGCGACCCTTTGAACGTGGGGGGTATTTCGCGTGCCGGGTTGTCGATGACGCTCTGACTAGATTCGTACAATCCGCAGTGCGAATGTTTTCCCCCTGTTGGTTGGAAATCTGATGTAATGTCGTATAAATATGTGCATTTTTTTGCAAGTTTACGTCAAAGAAACTGTAGTGGAATTTGATTTTATGCGCATCAGTTTTTACCATATTATTTATTCTGCGGAAAATTGTTTCATGAACTTGACTTTTTGGGTAGTTTGCATTCACCTTCATGAATTTATTGTCGGTGACAAGTATATAGTTAGTCATTCTTAAATTCCTAATTTTCTCGTTTCTTCGCTAAGTGTTAGACATTTATGTATCAGTAGAACGAAAACATTTTAGTTTATTTCTAATGAAGGTTGAATCACTAAGGTGAGTATGCATTTCATTTATTAATCTTTTAATTTTTATTGATTTTAACATTTGAGAGTGTTGTGGTTTAAATTAACCACAATATTGTTGCCTCAATTTTCTCTGTGTTTAACACAGTAGAATCGAAAACACTTTCAACTTCTGCATCTTCCGAGAAAACAGAACTTCTATGGTGTTACTTAAGATCTCTCACAATAGGTCCTAATTGTTTCCACCAATACATGCATGCATTTCTGAGTGTGTGTTCGAACGTGAAAATGTTTATTTTAGCGAAAAACCTGATTACAGCACACGCCCTGATTAGCTAATGTCCAAAATATAATATCTTCCTTTCAAATTGAAGGTCAGTAACAATCTACACCTAGATGGATTGCTTACAACATAAATATTGCGAGGTGAATCTGAGTTAATAGAAATGTACATAATTTCAGGAAAACGTATACCTACAACTCTACGCAGTCCAAGGTGGGGCGGTAATTTTCTCGCTTTTGGTGCCTTTACCGATATTAATCACTGATCAACATTTGTAGCATTAAAATGTGAAGATATTTTTCATGGATATATTGGTAGGTAGTCTCAACTCAGAATCCTCAAAATTTATTCTAGTAAAATTTACTGTATGTAAGCGCGTGTCATATGACAGAGTGATCGCATACGAACATTAAAATTTGATTTATTTTTACCCATTGCATATTTTTTTACCAACTTCAATTGCAGGATATTTTTTTACCCAGTTAATGAATATATAGTAAATTCAGAATAGTACATCTACGACTTGACGTGATACAGGTTGCAGCATTTCTTATTTTATACACTGAACGTTCCTAATCTTTACGAAGATGAGATGTCTGAATTTTTAATAGCGCTAGGCTTTTAAGAAAAATTAAAATAACCTTTCTCCAAATTTTTCATTTTTCTCTGTCAAACATGGGTTGGTTGGCTAATATTCCAATAAAGATGAAGCCACAGGCTTTTCATTGATCACCGTCCTAGACCTTGGACTTTGTCCATTAGAGGACCTAGGGCGGTGCGTCAGGTGACAGAATACGCTGTCGTTTTTCTCAGCCAAACATGCGTTGGCTGGCTAATATTCTAATAAAGATGAAGCCACAGGCATTTCATTGATCATCGTCTAAGCTAAGGCGACCTTGTCCATTAGAGCACAGAGGGCGGTGCGCCAGGTGACAGAATGCGCTGTTTCACCACAGGTTGCGCAAGCACAGCGAGCTTCCGAGTGCCGGACCGCGGGAGGCATTTCCTGCATCAGCACTTTTTTCTCAACTGGCCTGGCCGCGTTATTGCTTCATTCAAGCCGCACCGGCGTACGCTTCCCAACTATAGTGATCATTTCTTTATACCTTGACTGCGGAAGGTACAACTAAAGTTTAATATTAAATTCGTATTTAATGCCAATTGCAGTGAGCTCTGTTGAAAATAGCAAATTAACTGGATCGTGCCCTTCATTTAATTTCGATTATGTATTTATGAAAATTGAGTTTGTGACTACTGGTCGGTCAGCAGCGTTATGAAAATCCCCTGAGTGACCGCCGGTGGGTCACATTGCAGTCAAAGTGTTAAGAATTTTGTGCGGAACCTCAAGTTAAAGTCCTTCTGCGAACCTCAAATTGTAAAGGCTAACCTTTATCATTAGTTATTCACCTAATACGCCCCTCGAGTGGGTACAATAATTTATTCATGAGAATCATCTCATCCAGTGAGATGATGTGAGATCAGGTAAGCCTTCCTTGTGCCGAAATAGCGTAGTTTTTTGTACTCTTACGGACCATCTTTTCTCGGTTCATGGCTATTCTTTTTTGTAACTCCTATTGCTTTTTCTTAAAAAATGTTTGTTTCATTCACTTCATTTTTAATTGTTTCTATGTGTAGGCGATCTTGTGTAAGGGAACTCACCTCGTACATAGATTCCATGCTATATACGGTCCATGCTGAAAAGTCCTTTCATTTCACTTTCTTAAAATTGCCTATGTTGTGGCTAAGGATTACAATTATAAGAATACTAAAAGATTCCAATTCGTGCTGCCGTATGTCGTGGCTAGAGAGTCTAAAACTTACAATTATAAGAATGCTAAAAGATTCCAATTCGTGCTGCCGTATATCGTGGCTAGAGAGTCTAAAACTTACAATTATAAGAATGCTAAAAGATTCCAATTCGTGCTGCCGTATATCGGGGCTAGAGAGTCTAAAACTTACAATTATAAGAATTCTAAAAGATTCCAATTCGTGCTGCCGTATGTCGTGGCTAGAGAGTCTAAAACTTACAATTATAAGAATTCTAAAAGATTCCAATTCGTGCTGCCGTATATCGGGGCTAGAGAGTCTAAAACTTACAATTATAAGAATTCTAAAAGATTCCAATTCGTGCTGTCCACCAGAAGTGTTGCAGCGTGTCAGTGTGCCCTGCTCTGACACGGTAGTGGAGCTATAAGTGTTCGCTGACGGAGATGTATTCGTGTATAGGGTTGCCTCAGTAAAAGCTTTTCATGTCCACAATCAATAAAAATGTCCATAACCTTTAATAAATGTGTGAAAATTATTACATGAATTAAGGGTTTGTGGTTAGGGAGGCATAAAGCAACTTACATAACTTATTTTGCATTAATTAAGGAGTACTAAGGTTGGGCAGTTGGACTACTTGCACAAGAGAACTGAGAAGCCTCTCGTTGGAATAGCGTGTGTATCTAAAGCAATGACCTCTTTTTTGATCCGAGAAATATTTCGGGGGTATCCTCTTTTTCTTGCGCAAAATTGAAAAATTTAACATGAGTTTTGTTCCTTGCTCCTGTGTGATTTGACGTCGAAAATCGCTCGAGATTGAGTAATATCATCGCAATTCGTGCTAATGTCAGATATTTTTTCCATGAAGCGTATAAAAAAAAGCGCACTTCGGGAAACTCATCTCTTGTTCGAATAAAACCCTGCGTTGCAATTCATTATGGCGACTTCGATCGCAGGGACCCCTAACTGAATTGAGGGTTCAGGTATTTAAAAAAATTCTTCTATCGTATTTATTGACCACAACAACCCACGTTCGTATAATATTATTGCTGTACGGTTCTTGCGTTAAGGTCCGAGCTTAAGGAATAATCTAAACGCTGCCCATATCCATTATCTGGATGAGTCTCGCGGATTATGCGTGTTCAAAGCTCCAAGTTACCCGGACCTTGGAGCAGACTTCTGTACCTCGTACTTTTCGTATGAGAAGTTTTACTCCCATCAGGATGTAGCTTTATTTTCTAAATGAGTAATTCCCGTGATTGGAACCTCTGCAACGCTCTGCAATTCTTATCCAGAAATAAGAGGGCCTGTTAATTTCATGAATCTCAGAGTAGAACGAACAGATAGGCCTGATTTTGGAAATTCAAAGGTATCTCAGGCGTTCATTTCACGACAGCTTCAATATTGGGGCAAGGTATTAGTTGAATCTTAAACTTTCGCAATTTCTTTTGTTCAAGACTGAAATGTCAATCGGGAAATATAAGATCGCAAGATGGTCTTAGTGATTGGTAAATGACTCTTCAACTTGAATTGTTTCCTGCCTCTTTCAAGGAAGAGAGCAGCGGTATCCAATGCGGGTGTAGAGGAATGATTACTCCCCCGCGCCGTACTGAAGACCCTTCTTAATTCACGCAAATAATATGCCGCCTTGGTGAGATACGACATTTATCGATTGGTGTATGACCGCCTCTAGCTTACACCCCAAAATTAGGTTTCCATTGACAATGGACTTTACACTAGCACTGCATGCTTGTTGCTAGTAAAATAAGGTCTCACTATATTTCCCAAAGCTTAACTGCAAACTGTTTTGGCAAACATGAAATTTATGGACGAGTGCAAAAAACGTCTTCTACAAAAGTATCGGTGTAAAAACGAGCCCTTGAACATTGAGAGGCGTTACAAGAGCAACATCATTCATAACGCTTGCACCGTTGCTAGTATTATACGTCGGCGGTGTTACTTAGTCGAAAAATGGAGAACAGTAGGCTAGAATTTCCGGTGCCCTCACTAGCTCGGAATGCCTTTTGAGGAATTCGCACGTGAATATAACTATTTTTACACCACAATGCTGAATACGAAGCTCAACTATGGTGATGGTTACTTGAAGAATTTAATAAACCGAGCAACGACAAATTTTTAGGTTATTAATGAGAAGTACGTTGACGGTTACTGTAGTTATTGAACTAAAACAGCTGTAATGAAGATCCACATCTTAATGTTTTGGCAGGATAACTTTGAACCCTTTCGTTCGAGTTTTTGCGCTTGTTTAGAGTAATATTTTGCAAATAGCACTTCGAAAAACTTCATCAATAAGTTTGCTACTTTACGCGGAATTGTTAAAACGCTGTCTTTCAGTAAAATGGTAAAAATTTGAAATAATTTATTTCAGAATATTGCGTCATTCACTTAGTCTTCTGTGATATCTTGTACTGTGTCTTCGTAACCTTTGTTTGTGTTGGTTCCATGCTGTATTTCTTTTCATACATCTTCATGATCTACAAACTAAAATAGGCGAGTGTCCGGTTGATATTCCCTTGATTTTGTTAAAACTTGTCAAAGGGAGATTAAGTTTGTGCTTTTCCTTCTCATTTTCCGAGAATTCTTTTGCATGCTCTTTGTACGCGCTTGCTCATGTACCTGATGTCAGAAACTACAAAATCCAATTTCAGATTGGCATGTATTCTAGACCGCGACTGGCGAGAGTTTGAGATTTTTTGCATTGATATTTGTGTCTTTGGTACATGCGATCCTCGAAATGAACACGACTTTTTCGGCCTACCTGCCTTTTTTACACTCGACCCATCCATTGCGAGTACAACGCCTAGAATCAGAGAAAAATTGTTACATCGAACTCGGTGTGTTTAAAAATTTCATTTGAAGATCGGATGCTCTTTGGTGCACTTGTGCACACGCACGCGGCTCTTCTCCGCATAATGACAAGTTATATTGATCCTAGTCCGCCGCTGTAGAACTGGGAATGGATTACGATATCGACTTACTTTCCTTACAGCTTACTCTACCGTGGGTGCACAGGTACTTGGACTCATTCGAGCTCATCACACCTACTTTGTTAGTTCGCTTCTCGTCTTTCCGATGGTCACGTTATTGTTGTTAACGCGTTCGCTGCCGCTTGACGCACATTTGCGTCAAGCGATCTCTTGTTAAACACCAAAGAAAAGCAAAGACAGAAATATTAACATGCGTATACTGTGTTCAACAGCTACGTTTAAGTAAGTACCTCGTATACTTAAATCTCATCTGAAAGAAGTGTTGAAATAATTGTTATGTTGTTCATTTACACCGGTAGGTAAATCAGCAATTTACCTAGTAGTACTCATATGTCCCCATACGGAGTCAACGTGTTCATTGATGAATGTAGAAGCTTGTGTAATAAATATTTGAGTCTTGAGTGTGTGTCAAAATGAATTTAACAGACAATGCTTTCACTTGGAACCCTACCACTTACTTTACTGTTCTTAAACTATTATTGCTCCAAAGAGACTTAGGTTTGCTAGTAAAGTTCTGGTTTTGAAGTTTTCATTGAATATACATTTCAGCCTATTTTATACCGAAGAAGATAGTCATTCAATGAGTTCCTGGGCAGATATAAATTGCAATTCCACGAAGCAGTGGCAGCCCATGCTGCTTAATGAATACGGGAATTAATGATCGTTGAAGCAAGAGTCTGTTTTTGTGTTTGATGGTCGGAGGAATTTTTAGCTTGTTGAGTTTAAAAAAGTGTTCCATTGCAAGCTATTGCCAATATGAAGATCAAGAGTGTCCGAGAACGTAATTTTTAACGAGATGTGCATGCCATAATTCTCCTTAGAGTTCAAGAGTTCTAAAGCTAATTCGTTGGCTAGTGAAGTGGGACGAAATAACGAAATTAACGATTCTGACTTATCCATATTTGCTGCATTGATTCCCAAGACATCAAGAAAAATATTTTGGTGAGATATTCTTTTCCAGTAGACTTATATCTACAAACATCTACAACATGTATGCAGATAAAATTTTTCTCTCCTTTTTCCTGACATAAAATGCTATTTTTCTCACCGGCTCTCAAGACTTGAAGCATTTGGCAGCATTATATCGCGCATTTCAGTCCAAGCTTAGCAACTGATCTGCATTAAATTTTTACAGAACATGACTATTGTATGTCCGTGTATCAGAGCCGTGTTTGTATACGAGTATCCCACTAACAAAACAGAGGTTCTTACATCACAGATAACCGTATATGGTCGCGCGTGGGGCTCTAATCCGCACTTGCACGTGGTTCAAATACCGTGATCGTGTTTCAAAGAACATTTTACTGTGGCACTCTGAGCACGTATATCTGATCGAAGTAGCCTTGAGCTTCGCTCATTTGCTGCGTATTGTTCTCTTTGCTTACATAGGCACGCTCCACAGTTTTATTAATGGCCGCCAATACGTTGACTTGTTTTCGTGCTTGGATGTTTCTTCGAAGTGTCTCGTTGAAGTTCCAAGATGTACTTGCACCTGGTCCAGCGATGCAGTGCAGTTACATGCAGTTACAGTTCGTAACTCCATGCTCACTTTCCGGCAAATTGAAGATGCTGTTTCTAGAAGCGCTGTACTGTAGAGTAGTTTTACGTTTCGGGGAGCTGCTGTGATTAAAGGAAGGCTCTGTTTCCATAGAATATTCCAGGAACGAGCAGTCGTCGACCACCCAGCCAGCACCAGATGAGACGGCTTTTGTCAACGCGTAACTATTGGGCCTCGTTACCTCAGTGTGCCTCGAGTAAATCCCTGCCATGAAACCAAGGCTCGTGCCTCATGTGATCTATTGTACCTCGTTTAGATAAGCAATAATGTTAGTGGTTCGCATTATTGCTTTACAGCCCTATAGGTGTTGGGTAAGCAATATGCACGAATAGATGTTATGTCATTTCGTGCTTCACACGCTAGTGGAAGCCCGCAAGATGGGCTTAATGATTACTATATGACGCCTCAACTTGAATTGTTTCCTGCGTCTTTCATGGGAGAGGCCGCTGTATCGTGCAACCGAATTTTAACAAAAGTATCTTCGTTAAGTATCTCCTTCGTTTTTTAACTTTCATTCTAAAATGCTATGTTATCGCACCCATAATGTATTCTAATTGTTATGTTCCCGTGCCCATAATGAACCCTCGCGACTTAGCTTATGATGATGAAAACAAATTCGTTTGTGATCGTCTCGATGCAATGCGTTTTTTCCCTATGCACGTAATGTAACTTGCTTAGATGGCCATGTTGAATGTCATGCTTATTGTTGGTGTCATCTTCTCAGAATTGAACATAAATCCCCTGGTGTGACCTTCGAGATCCAACTTTACTTAATTCATCTTTTTGGACACTGCATCTATCATCATTACGAATAATTGCAGAGACTCCTTGACTTCAAACATTATTAAATGACAATTTTTTAGGGCTTTAAATGATTTATTGGCACTGTAATGCTTTGAACATTTGGTTATAAATTAGGCTTGAAAATATTCATTCGCTAGTGTAACTCATAGACTAGAAGACACAATTCAGTCTTGTTTTCTCTTTTCCACAACGTCCTGCAATGGTGAATTTTTCCTTCAACTAAGCAGCTCACATCAAAAAACAACTCAGTAACTTTGCATGTGTGCACCGAGACCGCCTCTAACATTATTTGGCGTGATGTCTCATGCTCGGTACCCCGCAAATCAAGTCTTGACGGATCACTAAAGCGATGCGTCTGTCCATGTCCTTTGTATCTGCCGTCAGTGGCACGGCGTGTGACGAGCCTAATGAAGATAATTGGGTGGCATCCCATGACTTAGTGAGAGTTAGCGGCCTGATTTACAGACGTGAGTCAGCTCCTGCGAAGGTCGCTGATCTGCAAGAGCGCACAAAGTTATTGTCTCGTATGCACCCGGAGCAGATCGCCGAGACAGGGACGCGCATATCGCGATCTCAGCTCACCGTGGTACGAAGACCGGATTGTGTTGCGTTTACCTAAAATGTTGCTCAAGCAAGCCTTCTAGGCATGCGTGATCACGCCTGGAAGGCGTGCTTACTGATGACATACTGCGTAAGGTGAGCGGGGTTTCCGTTTTATTCATAAACGAAACCATCTACCATCTCTGACTTCATCTCGGGGGTGTTCATAATTTTTTACTGAAGAAGATTGCTTATGGGTTGTCCATCGAATCATCGTGATGGATCGATGTCCAGAAAAGGGAGCCCTAGCTATCACCTCCAAATCTACCCCTTATGCCGGAAGTTTAATTTTTCCTTCTGTGTCGGGCTTGCATCACGCCGGAAAACTGCATACTGCTTCCATGTTTTGTCTGTGTTTGCTCTTATTATTATTTTATGTTGAATTAGCTACTTGAGTGGTAATCACTTTGATCTAAAAAAAAAACTACGAGTCGCCTTACATCGTTTCCCCACGACTTCTAGGGACATAACACTTCTGTCTGCTGGGTGTGGTGCATGCGAGGCTGTCAGATTTCGTTCTTGCTTTCGCACGTTGCGAATAAGTTACCAAGTATCAGCGATAGTTTCTCATCAATCATTCTCGTGTTCGTACATAATGAACCAGTTACCAAGTTTGTGCACCTAACAGGGCTGGGTTCGCCATTCACCTTATGAAGAGAATGCATCCTCTTATCAGAGCCGTACAACTGCAAGTTTTGTGTGATGTGCGGCAGCGCCTGAACGAGATGTAAGAGCAGGAAATTGTATAGGAGCTTCAAACGAGCAGATATTACTGAACATTGAGTTGATTTACTTTCTACTTAATTAGTAGTTGATTAATTAGTTGATTTACTTCCCATACGTGATGCATGATAATTTTGGTCGGGGTTACCCGAGCAGTAATTTCGTAGCCTCGTTGAAGGTCTTTCTCAAGCACAATTTGGTCCTGAATTATTACGCCTATTTTTAATACAATATTTCTTATAAGTTCAATTTGCTCCCAAACTGCTGTGATTAATTCATTACAGAATATGACGTATTCTGAATAAGACATAGTGTCCACATAGTTTACGAGTCACGAACGTACGTAAACAATCCTGTTTAGAGCAAATTTGCTCCAAATTTGCCTCCTTCTAAATGTTCATCTAGTTATCAGACGCCATCGTGTAGGATACTAGTAAGGGAATTTATTCATTTATGAATAATGATTAATGCGAATTCTTTAATTACCATGCTAATTTACCAATAAATGCTAGTTTTAGCTTTTTCTCTTTTAGCTAGTTTTATTATGACCATATGCTGAGTCCCCTCAGGGGTAGAACTTCTGTATCTATGGGAATTAGTGCTCCTAGGGGAAAATGTGGGGTCCCGAAATGAAAGTTAGGATGGCCTTCTTTTTGTTGGCATGAATAGTTTTCTTCATTTTATTAGGGGCTGTCTTATTTTTTGCGATTCCCTGCTGTCTTAATTTTCAGCACCTGCGACTTCCTTCTGCAATCTTTATCTTCTTCCATAATCTTATTTGCTAACTCGCGGTTTCTATGCGGAGGTGATCTTGAGTAAGAACACACTTTGTGCATAGATTCCGCGTTCACTCAACTCCGTATTATGTGGTGTCTTTATCCTTTCTCTCTTTGGAATGCCTTTGTTATGGATAGGGACGCTTGAACTAAATTATCTAATCCTACCAAGTACTAATAATGATAGATTAACACCTATTTTTATTCATAACACCCAGCTTAGCTTCAACATCTTAAAAATACATATAATTCCCTTGGAAAAGAAATACATTTCTATTCACCTCACTTCACGACCGCCATAAGTTCAAAGAACCAGTATCATAATTGACGTCATAATAGCGAGCTGCTTAGTTTTACGACCCGCATGTCAGTTTGCGGTGCATATAGTGTAGTAGCAACCTTCTACGGCACTTGTAGTACGGTGTCATGCGGCGCTGCGTAGATACGCTTTAATTAATCCGCATGGGCATGCCGATGGTATGAGCGAGCTCCTTGATGGGTAGCCTCAGAAGGTTACCGGGCTCTCCTAATGAAGCGTGGCCATTGCACGTGCTTCCTCAAATATTCGTTGCGCTTATATTTCTGCCGTGCTCTGAATTAAACCTTTTGGGGATGCAAATATTGCTGTTTGATGTTGATTTGCATGCTATCTATAGTGTTTCTTTTTAAAATGAAGACATGAGTGCACTTCATTTTCTTATTTTTATACGCTACTGTTATTAAATTCAATGCTTGGGAAAAGTTTCGCTTTGTTGTAGCTAACACTTTCTTAGCTTCATGCTAACTGCAGCAGCCGGCACCTTGGAATGACTTTAGCGTATCAGCGTTCGGCACACCGCGCCTCATTTATACCATGCTAGAAATTTACGCTAATTAAGGGCACTGAGGAGCTTCCATGGTAAAAAATTCTTTTCGTGAAGTTAACCGACGTGTGTGGACCATTAGCGGGGTATATTTTGAAGTAGTCAAGACAGAGATGAAGAGATGAGATGTAGCGTTCAGGGAAGTAAGTTATTTAATTTTTCCTTGTCTATGTGCTCAGGGGTATGGACCTTTTAGAGTAACAGAGTCTTGATTCGTGTTTTCAATTGTTTAAGCATCAAAGATGAGTAGAGGATGGAGATAATCTACAGAGCATCAGTGGAGTTATCTATTTTCCTTTCCTTCTTGTCTCGGTGTTCCGACATGCGATCCTTTTTGGTGGACCGAGTTGTGTCTCATGTATTCAATTTTTTCTTGAATATCAAAGACGCTATTAGAAAGTTGTTCCCAGGTCGTTGAGAGGTTCATAAACTCTCAGAGGGACCGACCGTCCAGTCATTGAGAGGGCTACTCTGGTAACTTGAATACTCGTCCGTTTTTCATGGGCGTGTACGTGTTGTTGCCGGGTCTTGACTATCAAACCAATCAAATTCATATGCAAATACGCATCGACTCCAGCTTTGACTTCAACCTTCACTGAACACGCTCACCAATAACTCTATGGAAATTAAAGGAACAATGTGTACGAGAAAATTAGCTTTTCTTAGAGTCACGCTTCAGTGTTTCAGTTCTGCTGTGTATTGGAATTGAAAAGTTCTCGTGTACACGATTTTTTCAAGTGAGTGATAAGCTTTAGAAGAACGTCAGTAGTACAAATCACCATTGGGTCGCTAGAAAAACAAGTCTCAAATCTCGTAGCTGCGAAAGTCAGAGGATTACTGTCTAATAAGGAGAAATCTTAGTCAGTGATTCCGGTGTAGTCTCCTAATTTCAACAATAATTCATCCACGAGGCAGGTCATTTGAAGTGAACAACTGCATGACTGACGGCGATGTGCTGCTGGTTTGCTTGCATGGCTTTAGAATGAGTGCTATTCCTGCGAAACAGGAAGTGTTCTCGAAGGAGGCAAACCTTTTAAAATTTGTTCAGTGTGCCATTCAACTCCCTAGTGGTTGATTTCTTGAGGTGTTTTGTAATGAACGTGGAGCACCGATACGCATTGGAAGAATTTTTTTGGGAGGTAAATAATTTTTCAAAGCGAAGAGCCCTTATTTATTTGCCAGCTCTGGTTGATGTATAATTTAACCCTCTTAAAAAGAAGTATAAAAGTGGATGTGAAGAAAACGGTCGTGTTGCGAACGTATTTGAAAAAAAATCTTATTTCTTTTGTATGAGTGCTTGCAAAGTTCAAGTTTTGTCTTTCTGAAGCATTAACAGTGCTTGAACTTTTGGATGGTGCGACGTTTTCTATTCTGTACTTGGAAAACTTTGTTGTGATTAGGGAGGTTTAATCTAATAATAATCCTAAATACCAATCTTAGTGACGTATTATACGCTATTCAACTATGTAATTTTCTATCACTTTTTTCACCCAAAGTTTTTGTTGGATCTATTTCATAAATTTTCATTTCATCTTGATCTCCTCAACTTCGAGCATTCTGAAGATTATCCCGATGCTTTAATAATTCTTCAATGCTGAAGATTGTATCAATGCACAGAAGGTGCTCTTATTATTTTGTAATAATTCAGTGTACCTGCATGGCAATCTTGCTGTGTAGATTCAAAGGTATTGTGATTGTTCGTATATGTCCCGCAGTACAAATATGATTCTTCTCGTCTTTTTCGAAGGGAGCAAAAATTAAAATAGTGAAAATACGGCAAAAAGATCGTTTCTATCTAGAAAACCACTACGTCTGAACATTTTTTAAACATTCAACGTGAAGACATACGCCAAACGATGCAAGCGTATTGTATGAGTGTTTTTTTCTCTTCGATGAAAACATGAGAGCTTCATGACCTGTACGTCTTACTCGTATTTCTGTCACAGTCTTACGTTAGATTGGCATCTCGCGTGCGCGAATACTTTGAAAGCGGCATGAAAGCTTCCGAAATAGGAAGTGAGGTCTTGAATTGAAAGGGACGTTCTGGGAAGGGAATGACC
Source organism: Platorchestia sp. MABIK (assembly GCA_014220935.1). Classification (NCBI taxonomy): domain Eukaryota; kingdom Metazoa; phylum Arthropoda; class Malacostraca; order Amphipoda; family Talitridae; genus Platorchestia; species Platorchestia sp. MABIK. The sequence continues at coordinate 249,361 of JACJUY010000177.1, read as the reverse complement.
TAACAAATGACGCGCGTCATGCGTACCAAGCAGCACGACTCCATTTGCATGAGAGGCATTCGTTTCGTAAGTCTCTGATGCATCTTTGTAAGAAGCTCTTTTTCATACAGCTTAGGAACTCTACGGCTACTCTTTTGCATGCAATATAGCTCTATAAAATTAAGATTTTATGTATAAAATGTACTTGAAAATTGGTAGAGTTAGATTGAAGACTTCTCAGCCGTTGGATGCGGGCTTGAGATACTTTCTGAGTAGGAATTCGCAAGAAATTGAAGGTGCAAAATTGAATTTAGCGTGAAATCTTGCAGAGGCGAATCATGTTTGTATGTACGATCTGCTCATGCTTATGGTGTGTCTTTGAGAAGTAGAAATATTCTTCTTACGTACAGAGCTTTTATAGAAAACGCCTTAATTCATAGAGTCTTAAAGTGTGGGAAATCCTACGTCTGTCCCATCAGGCACCACTTCAAGGGCGTTTGAATGTACTGTTAAAACTCATTTGGATTTATACTTGCAAGTATTCGCCTTCGTCAATATGGGATCCTCGTTGGTGGTTTAAAATATTTACTTTAAAATCTCAATGCTCGCAGCAAGAGTTCGTTGAAGCTTCAGCGTTGGAGTGAATCATTTGTTTTTCACTTTTTCTCATTTGTTTTCCATCAGGGAGATACAACTGTTGTATCTAGGGGAATTAACACTCCTAGGGGAAAATGTGCGAGGGCCAGAGCTGAGAGTTAGGTAGGCTTTCTTTTTGGTGAAATATGTGTTTTTTTTGTCATGTTGAGGACAGCATTTTTTCGGCTCACTGCTGTCCTTTTTTCAGCATCTACTTCTTTTTTCTTAAACTTTTATCTTGTTTCATAAACTTCTTTCTCAACTTACTGTTTCTATGCCCTTTCTGTAGAGATTCCGCGTTCCTTTATCTCCATACTAATGGTGCCTTCCTCCTTCATCTCTTCGAAACGCCGTTTTTTTTAGCGGTTAGGGAGGCCTAAACTAACATACAGTCTACAATTTATTTCTCATTTGTTTCATGGGTAGGAGTAGCCGATTATTATCATCATGCGCGCCTTCAACTTCGTTGCCGTAATTTTTCCCTTTATTTCATTCCGTCACCGTGTGATTTTTAATTTTTCCCTTTGTGCAACCTGAATTGCACAACCTTCTGTTGTTTAAGTTTAGTAACCTCCCAGAGCATAGTATTCTTCAGCCTGATACTGCATGACTGAAATCTACTTAGCATGGTTCTTGTGTTTAACTTTAGTTTCCACAATTACGTAGTGAGCGTCGTGAAGCAGTTAATTAAAGAGTGATGTATACCAAGTTTGCCTTTCTGTAGTTCAAGCTAACTGAAAATTAGCGACTGCGACTCTAATGGCGAGCATTCATGCAAAATTCAAAATCTTTGTTGCTGGCAGCGCTTGTCATGACAGCAGTGCAAAAAGGTAATTAAAATTACCAAACTGTTATTTTTGACGCTTCGCGTGCAAACGGTTCATTGAAATTGATGTTTTTATTTTGTTGTTTTGTTCTTGGCATGTGTAGGTAAGCGGCTAATTGTCATCAAAAACACGAACATCTCGTAAAAAAAATTACACCATACGCGCTAAACTTCCAATAAAAATTATTGGAATAACAACGCTTGGTATGTCCAGCGAGTGAGACAGTCTTTGCCACTTCGAGATCCCATGCTAGGCGAAAAATAACGCGTAGTGATAATAGCTCAAATGAGCGGAAATTTCGGCTTCACTTTGCAGGAATAAGTAAATAAAAAAGTTTGCAGTGCGTTTTGGAATACTGCGTGTACTAGAGGACTGCCTCTCTCAGCGCGCTTTTGAGATTTCCTACATGGGATAGAACTCGTAACGACAGGTCAAGAATGGGAGAAAATTCTGAAATCAGTTGCTCTTGTTTCTTCTTTTCACTGTTCCGATGATGATTTCCGTACTGAAAAATGTTAACTCAGCTTAGTACTGTTCATATCTCTGTTACAGTCTTTTGTCTCTTGAAAAATTGTCGTTGTATATTTTTAGAGAGTGCCTCAGTGGCGTGGAGTTCATTTATTCAACGTGTCTGCAGCTTCGTCTTACTATCTACGATGCAATTGATCTCCTCCGAATAACCAATTAATAGGATTCCTCTTCAAAAGAAACAACGCCACCTATTGAGCTTTTCACTTGCGGCACTGCTTTGCAACGAACTCTTGATAACCATCGATCGCTTGGTCTTTGCGGAACCCTTTGGGCCGCTGAATAAAGTCGTGATCATAATTTGGGCTCTCCTTGTGCGTACGTGAATTTAAAATAAGACAAATCATGCGCCCTTCTCTTCAAGTTGAGCGCAAATGCTTGTAGAATTTCGTGTTAGCTGTCCTATCCTCTTCTGTTGAGCTGAGTTTGGAGCTGAGCGTCCCCAAAGCATATGGTCCCTAAAGCATATCTTCCGCCGTTATCGTGAGCTGGTCCGTCGCTACTGAGAGGCTGCATCACTACTTTGTATGCATTGAAGTCTCTCGACGCTTGCTTTACCCATCCTGGTCTTCCCACTTGAAAGGTAATCTTCGGTCGCCCTAAGGACTTCTTTATCGGGAGCTGAAAATAAAATGATGGAATTACTTCTTCGACCTTGGCACATTTCTAGCCTTTTACTTCCACGAACATTTTTTAAGCGACATTCGTCGCTGTGCAATGAAGAGTGTTTCGGAGAGTTGAATAGGAAAATTTTTCCTGCCAGTTAAAAACGTTGGAAACAAATTTATTTCTTTGCTCTTTGTGACGGTTATTTAGTATTTCAAAAGATACATTCTACGTGTTGCGGAGTTATGATCAAATGGTTCTTGTTTCAGAATAATTACCGTTAAATTTGTGAGACCTGAAAGCCATAGTATGAATGTTTTATTGACAACGCCATTGAATTCTGAACCTTTTTCCAGATAGCAACTGTGAATTGCATTAAAGTTTTTATTTTTCATGGAGGAGTTACTGTGTTCTGTTTTCTGCTGGTGACTATGTTAAACTTGCCTAGGTATTTAGGGTAATTGTTTGAAAACTCGCTTGGAAAAGAATGTTAAAAATTTAAATACCCTAGATAAATTTATCGCTGAATACTAATGCACGTAATCACTCTTGCATGTGTTAATTACGAAGAAGCGATCCTCCAAAGGACTACCGTCTGCTTCAACAAAAAATTGTAACACTCGGAATTTAATTTCACGAATTCATGAAAATTCATGATACACCTTGTGTTGGAGTCGAGGATATCATCCGACTTACGGCCACCAGGATGGGGCATTTAAGAGCGTCCAGCACTCATTTTCTGGAAATATTTCGAGTTACTGACACGTACAACTCATTGATCTTACGCTGAGAACAATTAAAGGAAATTTATCTCCTTCACCTGCAATACAACATGGTTGTGAACTACACAGATTATCGAGGACATGATGTATTGGGATTTTAATGGTCGAATGAGCTCGGGCTTCAGCCTTAATGGTGATATTTTGTCGCTTTTCGACTTTTTTGGCTAAATGGATGACTCTCCAACGTGTTATAGTGCCCTATTTTTCGTGAACTTCACTTGATGAAATTTAAGGGGAATTTTTTTCGGCTACCCAAATATTTGAAGAGAATTTAATCGTCGCTTTCAAACCTTGTAGCGATCTATTTTCTACAGTGTTGTGAGTGTTTCTAATTAAATTTAGGTATCATGTTGAGCCGAAAATGATATCCGATTTTCCCTTGAATTTTTTTTAAACTAGGTCATTCACGAAGTGTCATTTGTTTTCACTTTGCAATGCTGTAGCGGAAATTATAATTTAATTTATGAAAGTGCTAAGCATAATCTAAAGCTGTATTAATTCCACGAGTATTTTTCAGTTTTAGATAACAAGAGACACGTTTTTCGATGTTTTTTAAGATGAGGTACCATATTTGAACAAGTTTATTGCAGATGGCATTCAGGATATTTTCCATCACCTTAAACACCGTAATTTGAGAATCTGTAGAGCAGGCAGACCTGTCCAGCAACTGCGTTGAAGGCTTCATCCAAAGGGGAATAAAAAACGTACAAGGTTTAGAGTGGAAGGAATACAAAGGGAATTTTTAGACAATCTATGCGAAAACAACCACACGATTCCTGCTAATTGTTAGTGCGATTAATTTGACGGGTCTTGCTACGCTACCATTTACATTTCTGGCTCCCAGAAAGGTTAATGTTGAAAATGAAGGACTTTTTGAATAATCTTTGAGGAAACACCGAGCAATTCTTGCATATTGCTAGTTCAATTAATATGACTGGTCTTACTGCGCTATATCTTACCTTTTTTAGCTCCGAAAACGAACCTTCTTCGTTAACAGAACTGGGTCATTCTGCGTCGCGGTGATTCTTATCCGGAGAACTTTCGAAAAAACTCGGTCACAAATTATTGCTTCATGTTCATGTACTCCTGACCTTTTTCTGGCTATCATTTGTTCTGAAATTACATGTTTGGATTGCCACTTGTTTGTTTCTTATCACTTGTTAAAAGGATCCAAAAAACACCCAAACAATATAAGCCGTCATCATAACCCAAAGTTGTAAGCGATTTTAGTTGTCACGTCGTAAAAATAAGAATTTTTTCACTTCTCTCGGGAATACAACTATTATTTCTGTAAGAATTGGCACTCACAGGGAGAAAAAATATAAGGTCCTTGAGCGAAGATTTCGGAAGGTCTTCTTTTTGCTGAAATGAATAAGTTTTTTGTTAAGACCATTTTTTCATTTCTCTGTTATGTTTTTCAGCACCTCTTATTTTCTTCAACTTTCATCTTGTTTCATAACCTTCCTTATTAACTTGCTCTTTCCATGCACATGGGAATTTATGTGGAAACATACTTTGTGCATAGATTCCACGTTCTCTTAACTCCATACTAAATGGTAGTGCCTTCATCCTTCCTCTCCTTGTAACACCTTTATTGTAGTTAGAGCTGAAACTAACTTATTAAATCTGAGAATTTTTCACGTATTGCATTTGTCCACCGCTCTAAAAATAGTATTAGGATCTAGAACTTGAATCAAATAATTTACTGGTTAAGTTAGGTTCTTTTCAGTAATAGATTATTGGCTATTCAATTAACCCATTTCAGCCCCACGTTCCATATATGGTCCACTTGCTAGGAGTGCAAACACATTTTTTTCTCGTCGAATTTGTGCCCTAATGCAATTTTTCAAGCTTTTTGCTGGACGGCAGTTCCGTCCCCATTCCAATGTTGGTGATAACCTGATGCCAGCGTCAGTCTAATAACAAAGGTTGTAATATTGGAAATCTGAGTAAAAAAAAATTTGGGATAAAATGGGTTAAAATACCATCTAACAATCAATACCGTTTCCTAGCTGACCTTTAAGTTTGAGTGCTCTTATTGTCGCTTCTGAAAGCTCATCTTGACGTCCCTTATCTTCTGCTTTTCGGTGTAAGACTTTCAGTGGTCTAGAGTTCTATCTTTACTGAGCGTGTGTTTCTGCATGTGTAGTTACTGTTGTTAGGGTGAAATATTTATAATTTAACTTTGCATACTTTCAATTGAAGGGAAAATGAATGAAAATGAAGATGTAATTATGATGCGCGACAGAGTGCTTGCAGTGGTAATTTTGAATTGAATTTATCTGTGCTAAATTGTTATCCCTCGGTGTGAATTTGTTGTTGCTGCATTTACTAATCCATTATTCTTTCATTTCTTTTCTAGCGATTCAAATTGTGAAGTTATTGATTGATGGTGCAAGTGCAAATAACGGTTCACAGGGAAGTTGGCCTAATCGGCTTTGTGCAGTCGTTAAAATCAGGTATTATTTTGTTGAAATAGATTATTGATTGCAATAGAATGTTGCACTTGAAAGTTGTCGAAATTCACGATTAAACTAAGTTGTGTTGTCAGCCATTCTTGACAAATAGAACAGCCTCATATCCCTAAAATACGTAAACAGACAAAAATTGACTAAGCTAGGAGATCCAGTCGGGTGAATTAAAAAAATGCAAGTATAGACTTAACCGAGCATTGGAAAGAAACGTACAAAATTGTAGTGGAATGTCGACAAACAAACATTACACGTTCAATCAGAAATTAACGCATGACGGCCAAACTTAAGGAGGACAGTGAAGCGTTAAATTGAGAGCAGGTACGCCAAGTGCGAGCTTCTTGGAGTCTTCGCCATCTGGAAGAACACCTCGCGCTGTTGCCGCAGCGAAGCATGCAGTGACGTCCGAGTCTGCCAAAAAGAAATCCCAACTTTCAGGTGAGTGACTGAGTATCCATAACCTGCTTGTCTTTTTCGTAGGGAAATGGTGTTGCTCTTCGACCTCACATCCTGGATTTATTATTTTCTTATTATACTGTGGGTCAACTTCGCAAGTAGAGACGATTACTGTATCTGTGGGAAATCGCGTTACCAAGGCAAAAATGTGAAGTCTCGAGCTGACGGTGAGGTGTAGTTTCTTTTCGTTGTAACAAAATTGTTTTTTATTTTAACGGACTGTTTTTTCTTGCATCAACTGCTGTCCATTTTCAGGGCCTAACATTTATTTTTCAACTTTTACCTTGTGTCATAAAAGCTTTAAATGTTGTTGTTTGTGTGTTCTTCAGGTGTGTTCATGAGAACACAACTTGTTGGAGCAGATTCTTTCTTTTCTTAATTCCATAATAAACGGTGCCTTCGTGCTTCCTCTCTTGGAAACATTTTTACTGCATTTAAAAGAATCTCAATTGTACTTTTAATCTTATCTAATCTCTAATTTAAGTTGAAGTTATGAGCTGAACATGACTTCCATTTTTTACTCTTTTAAGTGCTGAGGTTCCACAGCTTTTCAGTGCGTATAGTAATTTATATGGAGCAAAATTCGACGGGTTCAATCGTGTTATCTTTTTACTCCCACTCTGCGCTGTAGAACTGACCGCGTTGATCGCGGTGCTGCCCACTTACTCAGGCGTGGGCGTGTTGCTTGATCGTAAAGTAGCAAATTGCTTGTTTTATTTGGGTGTAAGTGCTAATCTCGACGCCAGGCTCAGGCGACACTTTATACTCCCGTGCGCAAGCTCTGGCAACTATGCAAACACGACACTTCTGTGCGTGGGCCCTTCGTGTCTCCTACGAATGAGTCTGGTGCAGCGACTGCTGGTAGCTGACTTGGGTGACGCTCCTATGGAAGTGGCATGCAATGTCAGTATCACCTGCAGTGGTATGCTGACATTGTTTCTATGTTATTTGAGACCTACCTTACTCTGATCCACTAAGGTTCTCCGTCATTTGAGACCTTCCTTACGCTGACCCACCACGTTTCTCTGTTATTTGAGACCCATCTTACGCTAACTCTCCAGGTCTCTCCATTATTTGAGGCCTACCTTAAGCTAACCCACCACGTTTCTCTGTTATTTGAGACCTACCTTGCGCTAACCCACCACGTTTCTCTGTTATTTGAGACC
>JACJUY010000177.1:123667-241749 GCA_014220935.1 Platorchestia sp. MABIK | reverse complement strand
CGCTAACCCACCACGTTTCTCTGTTATTTGAGACCTACCTTGCGCTAACCCACCACGTTTCTCTGTTATTTGAGAACTACCTTACGCTAACCCACCACGTTTCTCTGTTATTTGAGACCCACCTTACGCTAATCCACCAGAAATGAGTTTCTTTGTGATGGGTTCTTCAAAATCGAACCAGGAAGAGTCTTACGACGCGAGGGAAGAGTTACTGTATGTATACCTGTTTGATTTCCTGATATCAAAGTTTCATTGTTCTGCATTCTTGGATGCGGTAGTCAAGATTTTTGGAATATTTATGGGAACTGAATAGGCAATTTAATGACATGAAATAAATGCAGCATTCCTGTACCACTATCTGTGTCTTTTTTTTTAGATGATACTCTAATAAAAAAAATATGGATGACTAGTATGTGAAGGATTCTTTTCTTCAATTTTGGAAGGAATCGTTCGTAACAAGTTCGTATTCACTGTAGAACGTTGAAAAATTACCAGAATTATGCTGTATTTGAATGTGAATGCTAAAAATACTGGCTGTACTGCGGTCCGACTTGAGAACCTTCCCAAACAGAACCAATTGTGCAAGTTTTATTGGAATGTTTTTTCGTAAGGAAATGTTTCGAGTGTTCCCGCTTTGGTCTCCTTGTTACCCCGCTCCCACACTGCACGAACAGGCAATGTATGCAGCAGGAAACCCTGCGTAGGCAGCTTACAACTTAACCCTTTGCCTCCTGACGGGAACTCCAGTTCCCAGATGGCTTGTGCTTCCAGTTTAGGAACTGACAAAATTTCAGGCTGATTCAACTAGTAGGGAAATAATTTGAACTGAATAACAAAATTAGGGCAATTCAAAACATTCCTGCAACTATGTTTTTAGATATTCAAGAAGTTTGACACGTGCAATTTGCTATTGATATCCACTCAGTGTAAGCTTCATGGTCTATGCAATACATTTAATACCTTTTTTATTTAACTTGAGCAAGTATTTCACACGAAAATTTATTTACAAATAAAATCAAGCAAAAACTAAATTGATATTTCCTCTCAGATTTTTCTACCATTTTTTTTGGTGTCGAAGCATGTATTTCTACAGCTTAATTTTTTCAATTTAAAAAGGAAGTAAGCTCCTGCTTTTACAGGAAAAAACATGCTAGAGCAATTCTGCGGATATTTCAGGGTAATGACTGCAATTATCTTCGAAAACTTTTCCCCTAACTATTTGAGTTTTGGGAAGCAAAGGGTTAACTGAAGAGTGGTAGTACTGCCTTACTCAATAGTCAACACCTTGGCTACGCTGCTCTCAACGCGTTTGTTGAGTCACGCAAAAACGAAGTAAGGCTATCGTACTTGAAATTTGGCTATGGTTTTGTAAATCGCTGTACGATGATTTAAGTTATACGAGCATTTTTTGAAATATTTTCTCAGGATAACGTTGTAATCTTGATGTCATCCCTCTTAATACTTTCTCGGGACAGCGTTGTGCTCTGGCCTATTATTTCGTGACGCCATCTCCTGTGGTACTTTGCCTTCACGATGTAATTGTTTCATTTTTACGGCCATCTCATGGTAATTCGATCTTGCATACAATGCTATTACAACATTTAAATTTCGAAGACAATGCCGCACCTCTCCTACCCTCATGACAAATTGTTGTAGTTTCTACCGGCCAGACTTTTATTTTCTTCAGGGTGTCTTTTTCTTCGGTTTTTATAATTTTTCCTGACATCGTTAGAACAGCGGTGGACCTATGTTCTGCTTGGAATTTATTCACAAAATTCCTTTCACTCGCTTTTCTCTGGCACGATTGTACTGTTTTCGTGTTCTTAAAATAGTGAAAAAATTTTTTCTCAACCTAGCAAAACACAACGACAATCCCTTTCTCTTCACCATGGGTTAACGACAGTCAATTATTCCCATAATGAACTTCCCTTGGAGACTTTTTTACTACAGTCGCTGGACTGTATTGGCATGGGCATAGACTCTCATGCTCATGACCCATCACCCTTGTGTGTTCTGTGAAGAATTTCAAGTAGAACGAGGGTATTTAACCTTAACAACATCATATGCTGTACTTTCGTGCGGTATATCACTTGTGTGTTTTGCGTGGATTATCAAACAGAGCAGAATGATTTAACCTCTACATTCCCAAGCAGCATCTGAATTTTGTGCGCTACTCACATATGCAGTCGTCTGACTTATCATCGTAATGACACCCTGCGCAGAACTTAGCGTTCTTGGGACCGTGTTTTGTGTGTCGTGTTGGTGCAGTATTGCGAGCTATTTGCCGGTTATGGACTCGTCTTATCTGATGAGTAATTCTTTTACGTGTTCTTCCCAGATGTGCCAGATTATGCTGATGTGAAGCGACCTCTTTCTGCTTGTATAATTTTATGGTTAAGGTTTACAGGAATATCGTGTCCTGGATGCCCTGTACTTGTTTGATCTTGCTTTTTGCACTCAAATTGACCTGGTGAATAAAGAACTGTTAGGTCACTCGGGAGCAAGTTATGTTACTCTTTGTATCTAATTCAAAACGTAAGCTGCATATTTCATCATTTGCTATCTAGATTTATGATCGGAGGGCATGATTCCAAGCACAGTTGTGTCTCATACCGTTTTTGTTCGGTTAAGAAAATAGAGTCCTCGAAACTAACCAAAATTTAATGAATAATATTTGTGCTGACTTAATAACACGCGGACTTGCTGTGGTTAGCCTGAATGACAAGTCAGCTTAAGGCTACATTCCTGATATGAAGTCTACGCTTTCCGTTGACTCGTTTTTTTACTCCTCGTTCGTCACGGGAATTCTATGTGATGTTCTATACCAGAAGGCAAGTGCTTGTTTTAAACGAAAATCGTGGGTCTCGTTCTATTCGAGTATTTGACGGCAGGTTAACCAATGAGCTTAGGTCTTTTTATACACAAAGGTCTTCGTTTAAACAGTATTAGATTTTTATACATAAAGGCTTAAGCATTATTTGTAATACTTTGATGTCGCCTAGTTCTCGCAATATATAGCGCTCATTTATTACTCGTTTCCGTGCCTTCTCCTCACCTTGCAAGAATTTGCTAAGTCTACAAAGTCCTCGAGTTGTGTCTATTACTGTAAATGAGTCCATTCTCCAGTGTGTTTTCTCCTTCGCTGCTGCCATATTCTATTCCTGATGCGCGCGTCTTTTTGTTAATATCCTGAGCTGCGCGCGCAAAGTGTAAAATTGAGGTTGTGTGGCGCTACGAGGGCTTTTTAGGTATGATCGTTGTGGTACTTTTAAAATCCGGGAAATGGAGCACCTCAGTTTTTAATTTATTTCTGGGATTTGGCGTTTCCCTGTCGTTTTTTTTTTTTAAACAAAAATTTATTCTGATGGGATTTGTACGTACCTTCAACTCCAATACACGACGATTACTTCAATCTTGAGAAGAGCAGCCCCGTCCTATGATGTATGAACATCAGTGGTCATTACATATCTATAATTCGTATAATTTATGGATCGTATAAAACTGCGAATGGACGAGGCTTGGTTATAATTGAGACAGTGACAGTGGTACACAAAGCCTGGAGACTTGGTAGCTATGAACCTCATTTTTCTGCATCTCTTCATGCAATTAGGCTGCGCCCAGTGTGGTCCGTTTACCTCGACGGTCTGCGCATTCTTCCTCTGATTATATTATCATTCATTTTTCTGAACATTGTTTTTTCCTTTTTTGCATCATTAAAGCTTAAGCTTGAAAGCGTGTGCATAATATTTGCCTATCTAGACTTCGGCTGGTCACGTCGTATATGGAGTTTAGTATGCGTTACTGCAGCATCAAAAGGAATTAGCATGTTCGAAGAAAAATCTCATTTCCATTTTATGCTCGTTCTCTGTGGATGGCGTTGACTTGTTCCTAGAATGCAAAATTGTTTTTATAGATCCACTGTGCGAGTCAGCACCCAAGACATTCTTCTGTGTCATAAAAGTATGGATATGAAACAAGTTAGCGAGTACAGGTAGTGAAATTGCAACCATGCTATAGCTACATTTACATTGACATAGACTCACAGAAATAAATAGACAATGGACAAAAATGGACTCAAATTCTTACGTAATTAGAATGTCCTAACTGTACTGGGAACGCAGGCTCGTTTAAGCTCTCCGGGCCGTTTCATTTGAGCGCTGTCATCCTCCTTAGAAATGTCGGAGTTTCGAGTTCGAGATATTCTGACCAGTACCGGAAATTACGAAGTTCTACAGTCATAGATTCCCTCAGGGTGCAGCAGTCAATCCTGCAAGTTTAGGCTTCCACAGCCTGCTCTAAATGCAGGATTGACTGCCGCACCGTATACATGTACTCCTCTCTTTCGTAGGTGTGGCCTGCCCAGGGTAGAGTACGTACTTCGCAGGACACGTTGAACGTACTCTCTAGAGTACGTACTCTTACGTGCTGGAGTGTGTTGTCGTAGCGTGCGTTTTTTCTCAGCAGTGCTATCATTCGCATATTTTTTTTGATGAGGGGTTGTTGCAAATTAACTTCAAGAAATGCGGCTAAATTACTGACGATAAGATGGCTGCTAGTTAAAAAAAATTCGTGTTCTGACTTTCTTGTTATTAGGCTGATCAATTTGTGATCAACTCTCCATGTTCTTGATGGTTTTAAGCGTATTGCATTGAACCCTTCCAATTTAGAACGGTTGTTAGCCTAATGGAGATGTCGTCCAATACCTTAGCAGCAGTCTTATTTCAGGAATACCATCGATGTAGAAGAGTCATTTGAGCTTTTATTTCTGTACCTTTTCGGAGGGCTAATCGTGTCTTTGGTCGTAACGATGTTATGATGAATGAATCCCCTCAGAAGGATACAACTATTGTGTCAATGGGAATTAGCACTCCTAGGGGGAAAATGTGTGAGGGCCCGAGCTGAAAGTTAGGTAGGCCTTCTTTTTGTTGAAATAAAACGTATTTTGTTATGTCTTGGACAACCTTTTTCGGTTCACTGCTGTCCTGTTTTTCCGTACCTACTATTTTCTTCTTTTGCTTTTATCATGTTGCTAATTATGGGCGCTCCTGGACACCAATCGTACCATACAAGCCGGAGCAGTGTTTGCACACGCAGTCCATGCAGAAGATAACCTGCTTCTGTTTGTTTTTGTGCGCTGGCATACGCCACAGGGACTCAGCTGCGACCACAGCTCTCCAATCAGAAGCGACTGGAAGCGCTGCAGCTTATCTCCATGTTGCTGCCGGAAACTCCTCATCAACAAAAGTAACTGGAGCACCGAGTCTCGTCCGCTAATCAGTCGCTTTCTTAACTTTCGTTTTGCGCAGCAAACTGCTCTACGCCCTTCCGTGACATCTGTTGACATTTTCTAGAACATCCACCGTGATTTGTTTGGCTTCGGGCGGGCCCTCGTCTGGTTGGAGAAATGTATTGGTTGTCTGCTGCGAGTTGAGCTGTCTGGATTGCAGAAGCAATGCAGTTCTTATTTGTGTGTCCCCTGTTATGTTAATTAGCTCAGAGTTGATTTTTTCCTGGCAGTTTGTGTCTCTCTGGAGGTCTTATAAATTTTTATAAGGATATTCACATTTTATGCAAGTTTACGTCAGTTAATTCTTTTGTTGGTATTTTACTGTAACGCTTTATGGAATTATCACAACTTTTAGTTAGCCTTGTTGACGAATTAATGCTGCAAACAGGTTAATGGATAAAAACACACGCATCAAAAGAATTTGTTTTGATGATTCTTTCCACAATTTAGGTTCTTTACAGTCGATGATCGTCAAGTAAATTGCGCAATAAGACCCACAAGTCAGGGAAAATTTTAATGAGCTGGTTTTTGCTCTTTATTTAGGGCCCTTGCGTAAAAGTTTTACCCTAAAACGCTGTTCACGTAAAATGTTCACACTTCATTGAAGCAAATCTGTCCTGGAGAGCATGTTAACCAATGGAATTACGTGAACTGAAAAGAAAATAGCTGTGACCCAAGTGTGTTCAGTTAACGCAGACGACACTGGCATTGAACTTGTTCGTAAGTTGCTCCGACGTGACCACCGCGGGCCCAGGGGCACTAGGATCAGAATAGAACGTCTGCGGGTGCTAATTATTTAGCATTAGAGGCTCGACTTGAGGTCACGAGTCAAGCCAAGCCAAGCCTTGTTCTTAGTCGCAGTGCCAGGAAAATTCCCATCTTATAGAGCAGTGAAAAAATAAATTTCGCAAAAATAAATGTTGTCGATTGCTCGCACTGAGTACCAGGTTGGCAATCAAATGAACGCTTGCAATTTAAGTGCCTTATAAACTCGGCCTAACAGGCTCAGATGTCTGCTGTAGCGCTTGCAAACTTTTATCGCTTGTTCTCCGCTTGTTTTCTCTGCTAACGAACTTGACTGGCTCTCTTAAAGTACCAACTTCGAGGCCTTCCGACTTGCGTCAGTGGCTGTGCGCCTCGACTTCTGTAAACGTCCTTATTTCGACATCTTGCAGTTCATCTCAGGCCTCATGAGCCGGGCGCTATCGAATCAGCGCTCAACTCGAGGCCACGCAATGTTTAAGTGACCCGCTGGGCAGTGAGGGGAAAGCCGTGGCAGCTCTCTACCCAACGGGTCATTTGTACCAGTTTCTGGAAATGGGAATATTTCATATGCTATTTCTGGGGATGTTTTTGGATTAGCATGCAAAAATCGGTAGCGCAGTTGAGATGAAGTACTCGATATTGAATGGTTCGTTAAATGCTGCATGTTGAAATTTCAGCGGACGAGTGGATGGTTTTTTTTTTTGATCTGTTAGTATGGGGGAAACTGTTAATCTCACGTGCCGTCTCTTGAAAATATTCAGCCATTACTGGAAAAAAATGCTATTGGGTTAGACTCTTCAATTGCCTGGGCCTCCCTGAGCACAGTGACTTGTGAAGCACCCTCAAACAGTCTTAATTGGATCGTAAAGCATCTTGTCCGCGGTGTCAAATGGACAAAATCGCGCCAAAATGCCACTCGTATACTGAAGGTCGATCTGTTGTGTCCGATAATCGTAAATGTTGTTTATGACACGTTCGAATAAAATAGCATCTGATGTGTGAAAATTTAATTTCTGTATACCGAACAAGGGTCTAATTTATTGTTAACAGGCTAATAATATTGTCAGCCCTATTGTTCTTGGCCAGTGTACGGCGTTCGCATTCATTGCACTGGATAAAACGATGCCATAACACAAGTGTGTAATGTATAGTGGTGTGTATTGTGCATTGAAAGAAAATATATTTGTAGGGATTTTATCAATATTAGCTACAATTTAAAGTACAACTCTCTGCACATTAGGCGATATCAAACTTGTGTTATCCCTGGATTTAATCCGCATTCGTTGAATTTTACGGCGCAATTATGCACACATTAGGTGATACTCGTGCTATCCCATTGCCCCAAGGGATGTTACGCGTTACCGATAACTATGCACTTAGTTGGGAGGCGCTTTCAATTTCTAACGAAGCCTGTTCTAAGACAGCGACAGCTTTGGGTATTGTTGTTATGGGACTCGGCTTTCTTTAAAGCCTTCCTGAAAGGGTACAGAATTCAGCACATCAGATCGATAACACTGATTTTAAGAACTCGCGATGGCCATTTTTGAGTTTCTTTCGCCATATTTGTCATGTTTGTTTTATCTTCGTTTTTGGTAGCTGCCAACTGATTATTTCGACATATCGCTGTTCTAGTAAAACCGTTTTTGCCTCGTTATTCATTTCCCCTCAGGGGATACAACCATTGTATCTAAGGAAATTAGCACTCCAAGGGGGATTATGTGAGGTCCCGAGCTAAAGGTTAGCTGGGCATTTTTTTGTTGAAGTAGAATAGGTTTTTTGTTTTGTTACGGATCATATTTTTTCGGTTCACTGCTGTCCTGTTTTTCAGCACCTACTACTTTCTTCTTCAACTTTTTCTTGTTTCATGAACTTTTTTCTTTGCTCACTGTTTTTATGCACCTTGTGCATAGATTCCACGTTCCCTTAACTCCATACTAAATGGTACCTTCATCCTTCCTCTCGTGGAACAACTTTGTTGTGGTAGTAAAACTTTCTTGTAATCAATCAATCTCATTCACTTGATTTATTTGATGCTCTTTGTGAAGTTATTGGGAGCACAGAATGACTTCAGGTTTTAATTTTTTATCACTTGCACAAGAATTTCAAGGATTTCTGACTTGTAAATTCAAGATCATGCGACTTGACTGTTTGACTCCAGTTTTTCTAGGCATTTGGAGAATGCAGCTCTTCTTGCGGCAGAAGACTTTGGGTTCGTTTGGAGTTGAAGTTTACTTTGATCATTTTATTTCTGTTTGAAATTTGAAAATAAGTTATTCTCGCTACCACTCTTTGTTAACTGCTTCCTCATAATAAGCAATAATATAATGTTTGTTATCAACAATAATGTAATATATTTATATTAAGCGATATTAAGCAATCACAACACGTCTCCTGCACCACGTTGGGTGCCGCTGACGGAATAACTCCCGACACAAATTGCTCGTTGATTGAAACATTGCGTTACTCGTATAAATTTCCCTTACTTACCGAACAAAATAATAGGGCCTCATCGAATCGGAAAGGATTAAAATCGGGTTTGGTTAGGCGGGCTGTCGTAAAAAACTGCACAGCCTTGTGATGAGAACTCTTTCATGTCTTGCTAAAAAACTTTTATATCCTATCTTTAGGTGTAATTAATTTTATTATTAGGCCGTTTATAACAACTAATAATAATTTCTCACTTCCGACAGCACTTGATTTAGAAGCAGCTTCATAGAAACAAAAACATCCTCGTTAGCTCTTCGGAACACCAATATCAAACATACGTCTCACGTTCATTTCAGATCCGAGAATCCAAAACTATTCTAATTTTGATGCTTCTGTAGACTTCTTCAGAGTAATCTGACTCATGTGTTGATAGGTGTTCTTTATTCGTGGAAACGATATTGTTAAGCTAATTCACCTCAAATTGAAACCGATAATAATTCTAGAGTTCTGCCCCCTCGGGGAAACAACTCTTGTATCTATGGGAATTAGCGCTCTCAGATTGAAAATGCAAAGTCCAGAGCTGAGGGTAAGGTTTTTAGGTAGGCCTTCTTTTTGTTGAAATAAAATGTTGGACCATCTTCGATTGACTGTTGTCCTGTTTTTCAGCATCTCTGACTTTCTTCTTCAAATTTAATCTTGCTTCCTAACCTTTTTTTCTCAGCTTACTGCCTCTATGCGCACAGGATCCCAAGCGGGGACACACCTTGTGCATGGATTCTGCGTTCCCTTAACTCCGTACTAAATGGTGGTGCTTTCTTCCTTACTCACGTCCATTCTTTTTATTCAAATGCACGATAATTTATGCATGCGTCTACTTTCGGATTTCGGGAAAGTTCACCGAGGTCAGCTTTAACTGCAGCGGACAGAACAGGAGTGAAGTCGTATGCATGCCAACTCTCATCACCGCCCTTTTACGGACTTCGTCAGAAAGTCATCGCTGACGTTTAGACATTTAAGCTTTATTCGTGGCCAACGCAGAGTGCGTTACCCATGCCAATTACATAGCATGACTCGAGAAAAATCGTTATTCGACGTGTCCGACAGCAGATAAAAAACAGGCACTATTTTGTTCTTATTTGTAAACGAAAGGGTATTGCGTTGAGTAGGAAAGCGTCCTTGTGAATGATGCTTCGTAACTGTATGAGGTCGAGTCTATGGGAGAAAACGAGCCACTTCGATCACGATTACGAAACTTGTCATTTGGTTTTCGTAAATGACGTTTGAAAGAATGTTTCGCAGAGGTTGTTTTCGCGACTCAAGTGTAGGCACCTCATTTACCAGTGTCTACAGTTGAATTGAGTAGAAGTATCCTTTAATATCGCTTTGAAAAAGTTTTCAGAACCTTTGCCGAACTTGAATCATATTATGCTTTAAATTTGGACTTGATTTTATGCCGCTTGATCTTGGTTTTGGTGAATTGCGTGTCGGAAGGCTCCTCCCTCCCTTGCGCAACAGGGACGAAGGTAATTTTTAGAATTCTCAAATATATTCGGCGGCTCAGTAAAGCGTAAGTCTAATGTTTTGTTTCCTGAACATGTAGAGTATAGCAGTAATAGGACGTGATACATTGTGAGATCCTGAGCTAATGGTTAGATAAGCCCCTCAGGGGGATACAACTATTGTATCTATGGGAATTAGCGCTCCCAGGGGGGTAATGTGAGGGCCCGAGCTAAGGGTTAGGTAGGCTTCCTTTTTGTTGGAATAGAATAGGTTTTTGTTTTGTTACGCACCAACTTTTTTTCGGTTCACTGCTGTCCTGTTTTTTCAACACCTACTACTTTCTTCTTCAACTTTGATCTTGTTTCATAAACTTCTTTCTCATCTTACTGTTTCTATGCCCTTTCTGCGTAGATTCCACGTTCCCTAAACTCCATACTAAATGGTGCCTTCCTCCTTCCTCTCTTTGGATCGCCTTTGTAGCGGATAGGGAGGCTTAAACTAACTAATAATCTAATAATCTGGTTAGATAAGCATTCGTTTTGTTAGAATGAATAAAGTTTTTTATAATAAACTGTTTTCGGTTCACTGTTGTCCTATTTTTCAGCACCTACAACTTTCTTCTTCAACTTTTATCTTATTTCATAAACTTCTTTTTCCTCTTACTGATTATATGCGCAAGGGGTCTTGTGTGGGAACGTGCCTTGTGCATAGTTTCCCCATTCTCGTCACTTCATATGAAATGGCACCTTCTGTCTTCCTCCCTTTGGATTATTTTTGAAATTTTTGTTGTAAATTGCTAGTTTTTTACGTTTCATGATTTTATCAGCATATTTGTTATTTATGCTACTAGTAGTTCGGAAAAATATACTTATGATCAGTATCAAATAGAAGAAACACAACCAAAGGCTCAAATCTAAGCGTATTTTCAGATTTCATTTTCACACTTAGTTTAAATGAAGATAACAGATAATCCTAAGTAACAGAATTGATGAAATGTATTGGCAAGTCGGTATGTGGACAATAGACTAGCTGTCGCAAATTCTGCTTGATAATTCTGTTTACATCGCAAAATTAGGATTTGAGGAGTGGGCAATAATCAATAGACATTCCTATGCTTCTTTGTTCAGGGTGTGTGTCGACAAGCTGGAAGCAGAATACATTATTTTGTATTTTTCAGTAGTTAAACCTGGTTCGTAAACAAGCAGGGCAGTGAGCGCAGTTATGGAGGCTTTTAGTTCCATTTCTTACCTCGTTCTCGAACTGGAGGCTGGCTCTCGTGTGGAGTCTCATCGATATTTTGTCTTTTTCCTTTATTTCTTTATCTCATTGAAATACTTTGCCATTGTACAAATAACTTTTTGAAAGAATGTTGTTGTTAAACTCACAGCTATAACAATAAGACTGGATTATTTGTAGAATTTCACTTTAACTTCTTGACCGCGATTGGTTAAACTGAAATTCAAAAAATTAATTTAAGAAATAGAAAACATTAACTAAATCGTGCCTTCATTTAGTTTTGAATAAGTATTTAAGGAAATTAAGTTGGTGACTCCTGGTCTGTCTGCAGCATAATGAAAATTCCCTGCCTGTACACCGGCGGCTCACGTTACGGTCAAAGTGTGAAATACAAGTATCATTATGGGGCCATATGGTTCATATATTTATTTTATCATTTTTGTTGCTTATTTTACATATTTTTGTACATTTCTGAATAGCCTTACAGCCGCTCATTTCCCTCAATCCAACTTCCTTTTTTCCTTTGCGTCGCTAAAATTTTGATGGTCGATGGAATTTGAACAAGAAGTGATCTGATGACCAAGAACCTCATCGTGGTTTTCAGTCTACATTCACGAAAAACTGTAGTGTCTTAAAAAATAAATGAAGAATTATTTAAAATAAATAAAATAAATGATAACAAATTACATTTTAAATTAAGTATATAAAAATAAATTATAAGGGATTCACAAGAAGGAACTCGTGTGAGTTGGACTAAAAAGAGCACACTAGGCGTCAGTGCCCAACAGCACACGGTTCCGCGGCATGGGAGGTCGCTGGACGCGCGCGCCAGCGGACGGCTGCTGCAGAACCCGTCGCCACAAAGGCCGCCAAGATTGGCTCCTCGTACGCCTTTGTGTCTGCCTTGAACGGCTCTGCCGTCCTTTGATCCTCCCTGATTGAGGGCGATGTAACTTCATTACTTAAGCACACTCATATACTTCTTTACTAATTTTAAATGCCGTTCAGGTTATTAAATTTGCGAAGAAATGCGTCTGATGTCAATGGAATGAGCATTATCTTTGTGATGCTACCTATAGTTCAATGCGATATACGTTTTATCAACGGTCGTTTCCACTAAATTCATTCATTTTATTTGATATCTTATATAACTTTTGGATGCACTTTCTACGTGTTTCATGCACAAGGAATAATTCTTAAGCAGCAATCTTCTCTATCAAGGAAGTATCGGCATACCCGAGGCCCTAGAAAACTCTTCTATTTTGCAATGATTCTAGGTCTTACATATTTTGTGGCATGCATTCTTTTTCAAGGGAGAAAGCACTTGTTAAATGACTGTACGCAGCAAAACGCTTTACAAAGTTTTTTCACAATATTTTTAAGTTCAGTGCATTCTCTTATGAAGAGTCTCTTTCGCAATATTTCTAAGACATTCATTTTCTGGTACAGATTTTCTTTCTAGGGAGTAGCTGCACGCGTAGTTCGAAGATGTGTCCTAACGAACGCTACTGACTTCTTATTATTTCTCAGTCCTGCGAGCAAATCAGGAGAACAACAAAGGTCGTTCCTGAGGAAACGGCTTAGCTTGTTCCCTCAGGAGGCATAGAGTGCAATTGGTCTAGGGCAGTTGTGTCTCTGTCCTATGGGGACTGGAGCTCCCACGGTGATAGTCTTTGGTTCTCCCAGCGCGAAAGGATTTCTATATTTCGTGCCTACTTTGTTTCTTTCAGTTTTCATGCCTTCTTTTTTATCTTTTCTTAACCTTTTCTTCCTCTTTTTTGCTGTTTTAATGCGCAAGGTAAAGTGTGTGGGATCACACCGTATGCATTGATTGCCCGTTTCTATAGTCCAGTCAAAATGATCTATCCTTTTCGTTTCGCTCTCTTGAAATCGCTTTTGCTAGGGCTGGGAAGTCTTAAACCTGTATTATGTAGTTATAATAATGGTAATTATTATTAATAATGGTAATTATTATTAATAATGCGGAGTCCCTCATCTACGTGCATCACAATGCGCAATCTACTTTTTCGCACAAGTACTCATGGACTCCAGAGGATTGAGCGAACTCTCAACGGTGAAGATAAAAGTCATTTCAAACGCATCTCATTGCAATTTATGTGTGTCTAATTGAAAATTATGCGCTGCCGAAAACTGACTGTTTAATAATGACACAGGAGGAAAAGGAAGCAAGTTAATTAAAGAAGGAATTATTATAAGCTCGAGCTTGATTGGAACTCGTACTACTTAGAATACGAATGTCTGTTATTTGATAAAATTGTAGGCTGTTGATTAAGTCAGATCTGGCCACAAAGATTTCCCGAACGCTGACTCGCTCTTTATGCGGTTCTCGTAGATGCAAATGTCTCCTTGCAAATCATGGTGCTCTCATTGTACAATTTGCAATAGCAACCGAACCGTAATCTCATCAATAATCATTTAAGAAACGTCCGTGTCCGATGTTTCCCAGCTCTATAGTTCATTAAGCTGCGTGACCTGAGCAGGACTTTTATTTTCATTAGATTTCTCTGGATAATTTCTCCGGCTGTAGCAATGCGTGACGCTCGCTATGTGCTCTTACGGTTGTGAAGCAGTTGTGCAGCTGTCGGGTTCAAAATTTGGGTTTATAAATTAAGAAAACTGGAATGCATAACTTCATTGCATACAATTTTCTAAAACGCACATCAAGCTTTTCGGGCCGTCGCTTCTAGTGAACGTGTTAAATTGATACAAAGTGCTCCCTTCCAAACGAAAGCATAATGTATAGTGTTTTTATGAGATGGTAAAATAGTTTCAAATTTGGATTATCCAGAAAATGTACATAACTAATTCAAAGTGTGTATCATCCAGTAAAAATAGCACTCCTCCTTTCCACCTTTCAATTATGGAGTGCTGCTGTGTAGTTGCCATCACTGCCTCACTGAAAGATAGATTATCTAACATGCACAGCTCAACCTGAAATAAACTCACATCCTTCCTACATCTGTAGACGAAAATTTCAATAGGAAATAAGTGTTCGAAAGACTTTTGGTCAACCTAACTCAGGCTGCACTCGGTTTATTACTAACATTGTTTAGAGGCAATGAGATTAAATTATGTGTCGTAATAAAGGCTGTGGTTTCCAAATTCGTGTCATACGAAATAGTTCCTGCACTTACAAACTCTCAGAGATTACATCACTTAATTCGTGAGCCTAGTAGTTCATGCGTTGCTTTACGGCTGCATCGCGATTTACCGATATGGTTCCCGATTCGTAATGGATAAAGGGATTTTCTTGGTTTATGGAGCAGCTTATTGGCCCGATTCCTCTCTCTAATGCTGCATAGGTACGAAATGTGTTGATTTTCTCTGAATAATATACAAGCTACCTTGCTGAGTCACATATTTTGTACAAAATTTTCATTTCATTCAAGCTCTGAGTAATTTTTTACAATGCAAGGTTATTCTCTCGTGAGCTTGGAACTGTAAACAACAAATCTGTTTTTGATCAATAGAATTCGACTTAAATTATCCTTTTATGATTCTGGAACTAACTGAACTTCGATGCTCAAAATGGCAGGTGCTTATCAGATGATGTAAAGCTACAGTCGACAAATGTTCGATAGAGGTCTGATGACATTGATATCCTGATTACCTTCAAGTTAACGTAGAAACTAAAAATAAAACACATCACGGTCTTGAAGTCGTATATAAAGGTAATGAAGTCTAACGAGTTTTCCTGTGAAGGACCGTATTTCATTTAGCTTACAGCGGTTCATGTTTCCTCTTGCTGGACGTGGGATAAAGCAGCACTGTCTTTGTCATCTAGATTTATTCGCTGGGTTCGAATAATTTTACAATTGCACCGCAGATAGAGCTTTCTACTAGCATGACGGTCTTTGCGAGCACTACTCTCTTGCATCCCGGGAGCTGAATGTAAGAAGCTCGTTTTTAAATCATGCTCAGAGAACATCTCCTGAGCAAATATAACTGCTTCGGTTAAACCATGGCGAGATATGTTCAAAGACCCCGGACTTATCGTTTGCTTCGTAACGATGAAACTGATTGCATTCTCTCTTCTATGTTTGGCGGTGTCGTCTCGATTATTTTTTCTAATCTCTGCATTGATAATGAGAGCGTGTGAGGTCTCCGCACCGTACATTCCATCGACTTTTCTTGCTTTCTTGTCGTACACGCGAGGCAATCCGACAACCTTTGTATCTGCGTTATTGCAGTAAGAACTTTGCCTCACTATATGGCATGATCGTCGGTTTTCTTTAATGAATCCTGAGGTACGAATTATCAAAATTATATGTCTTGTAATAATTTCAACCTCACACAGTCGTGGTTGTTGGGTTGTTCTCATTGTTGATGACATTCGTAAGATCATTTGAGCATGCGTTCTTGAACTTGACTAGTGGTGGCCTGATGAACATGGAAGCACTCCCTATGATCTCGATGTCAAACTCGTTTATGACTACATAACCTCACTCCACTGATTGAAATAGCGGCTGGACTCTGAATAGCGAGCGAAATGAGAAACCTCTCCATGTAAGTGAAATGAATAAATGGCATGCAGATATAGGGAAGAAAAGCCGGGTCCTATTTCTCATTTTGCAGATTTTGTGACTACCATCCATTGAACACGCGGTTTACCGGCAAATCTCTAATTAATCAGAACTATAACATTAGCTGAGTCAAAGTTGTCAAAAAACGGCTTCACGATTGCTAATGTCAGTGACCAAGATTTTATTTACCCTGGGAGTGATGATCTAATGAACTTGCGCTGCTCGGATGCTCTGTAGCAGTAAAGCTAGACGTATATGGGAGGTCAACGCTGGGAAATTAGACACTGTTAGCAACATCAGTATAGGTGTCCTAAGAGAAATTGACAATTATTGTTGTAGGAGCTAGGTGAGGGTTTTGCAGTTCTGCTTTTTCTTCCCTTCCTTCCATTTCTTGTCTCGTGAATGAGTCCCTTTGTTTGACTGTGAACGCGAGCTCATGAACGATTTTAGTTTTAGTTATACCTTGGTTTTTCACTATTTTTTTGCCCGAGATACTAAGATTATTTTGCTTTGCCAGCTGCGCCCAGCCGAGACACCGAAGCTTTGCTTCCTTGTGATACCGTTTGAACATGAACTGCATTAGAAAGTACATTAGAACCTTAAGCAACAAAGGAGAATTCTGATTGGTCTTTGAGATTTTAGACTCCCATCAATTCATCCGAGCTTGCATATTGGCTGAAGGGATTTCCTCTTTACGGATTCATTTTCAAGGTGTCACAATTCATTTACGAGGAATTTGTCCAACTTGTTTCGTGAATCATGGATCCCTTCAGGCTTGCATTAGTGTGGGTTATTTACCCCCTATCAGTTCATCATGATCAAGCAATTACATTCTTTTTCTCACGGTTAGTCACAACGTACGCAGTGTGTCATGGCAGGTGCATCCGGCACGCATGTTCGCTCTCGGTCCTAACTCTCCATTGTGATGCTGCCAGTACACAGGCTGACCCATCGAAGCATTTCTGTCCTCATAGCGTGCAGTAACTTCTGGTAATACTAAAGCGGTTAGTTAGTGAGCGGTTAGAAATTGCAATTATTGAATACGCTAATGATCGCTTTTGTCATATTTATTTTCAATAGTTTAATCGTTTCGTAATGAAGATCAGTTTCGAGTTACTGCTCATCCTAATGAGTCATATCGTTAATTCATTCGATGTTAGTCGAGATGCTCCAGTGACATTTTGCTCAAGCTGCTGTGGCTGCGCACCGAAAAGTACCATGCTTTGATACCGCAACTGCAATATCATACAATATATTTGGAGCATTATTTAATACATTTTTGTACTCCCAGGGGGGCAATGTGAGGGCCCGAGCTAAAGGTTAGGTAGGCTTTCTTTCTATTAAAATAACATAGGTTTTTGTTTTGTTACGGACCAACTTTTTTTCGGTTCACTGCTGTCCTGTTTTTTCAACACCTACTACTTTCTTCTTCAACTATGATCTTGTTTCATGAAATTCTTTCTTAATTTACTGTTTCTGTGCCCTTTCTGCATAGATTCCACGTTCCCTTAACTCCATACTAAATGGTGCCTTCTTCCTTCCTCTCTTTGGATCTCATTTGTTGAGGATAGGGAGGCTGAAACTAAATAATAATCTAATCTAATCTGCAATTTTGTAATATTGTTCAATATATTTTTCAATCATTAAACATTATGTTTTCAGAATCAAATATGTCATGTGCAGTATTAAATATTATATGGGATATTGATATTTGCGACGTATATTATACTACCAAGTACAGCATGCTCATAAATACTGTCCTTATTAGTATTAAACGATGCGTAATATATAATTCGCATGGGTTAGTTTTAAGTAGAACTGAAATTACTCTTCATCATTCTTCGTTCACTTATTTATTTACTGAAACTTTATTACCATCTTAAAAAACTTGCAACATTCACGGTTGCTTTTCTCTTCCAGATCAGTTAGCTAGTGAGGCCAGATTGACTTAGGCTCTGGTGTTACTGCAATTGTGGAATCCGAAAATCAGAATGAACTGATGCCATTATGTAGACAAGTAACCGTGAGATCGACAAATACATACTCTTATCACCTCTAAGAATTCACAGAACATTAGCATCCGCGTTGAATGATGTTGACTGCGCTAGCGTCAGAATAACTATGTTGTGATCCATTGAACTATTACACTTCCATGAAGCCTGTACAAAAGATAGCCCATTATGGCAGTCCCTGCACGCACACCATCGAGACCAGTAGAATGCCAATATATCATTCTTCGCTTGCCTTCTTCAGCTTGACACACGATGAACCCAGATCTGGCTCAATTATTGGTCTCCAGACAGCATCCCTGAGGGTTCATGTATAGCGAAATCTATTATCTGTTATTGTAGTGTGCTTTGTTTGGTTTATTGCAATATTAGTGTTTACCATTTTGATGGTATTGAGAGCTTGTGCCGAGGCAAGAATGTTCTTTTGCTTATGGTTTTGTGAATGCGTGAATTGAGAAATGTTTTCCAGGATGGACAGATCGACCAGTTACCAAGTTTACCACATGATGAATATCCGTCGAGGTGAAAATTCTGAAAAACAGTGACGAGATTTTCGAAGCACTAGTTTTTTCTGACAGTAGCATTGTATAATATCTTCAGCATCCGAGTGTGTGGAGACCTTGATTTAGCAACATGCAGGTTCAGCTCTTTGCAGTTCCGGCGCAGTGCAACACAATACGTTGCGCTGGAGATATCGTGATGCTGCGGCTACTTAATGAGCGTCGCTCTCTGCCGCCCTTCCGTTCTACTGCATCGCTGATCTCATGCGTGCCTGTACTTATTTGGTGGAGTGTTGTACTCTACTTGTGCTTCTCTACTTGTGTGCTGTACTCTACTAGCGCCTCTCTACTTTTGTGCTGTACTCTATTAGTGCTTCTCTACTTTTGTGCTGTACTCTATTAGTGCTTCTCTACTTTTGTGCTGTACTCTACTTGTGTTTCTCCACTTTCGTGCTGTACTCTATTAGTGCTTCTCTACTTTTGTGCTGTACTCTACTTGTGTTTCTCTACTTTTGTGCTGAACTCTATTAGTGCTTCTCTACTTTTGTGCTGTACTCTATTAGTGCTTCTCTACTAGTGTACTGATGCATTGGACATACCTAGGGCTGCCTCGATAGTCAGAGGGCAGTGTCAAAAAGAAGGCAAGTGGTCTCAAGAATGTTCTCTGCGGCTTTCTAGTGGCAGAAAAATATACCGTATATCTTGACAGTCCGTCCTTTCTTCGTGCTTGAGTAATAAATTAATGATTTCTATTAGTTTTTTTTTTGCATTTGTTTCTGAAGTAAAATTTTCTGCATTTCAGACCCTTCCTTCTACCCTTCATATCACACAATGAACACAGCTGCTGATCGAAATTATGGTGCAAATTAGTCCACTATTAAGCCTCCATTTCCGAGATTTTGACTGCACGCTCTATCAGGCAGATATTAAGGACTAT
The DNA here is from genome assembly GCA_014220935.1 of Platorchestia sp. MABIK. Lineage (NCBI taxonomy): Eukaryota > Metazoa > Arthropoda > Malacostraca > Amphipoda > Talitridae > Platorchestia > Platorchestia sp. MABIK. The sequence continues at coordinate 222,544 of JACJUY010000177.1, read as the reverse complement.
TAAAATGTGTTTAACTTAAAAAAACTGTCTAAATTCGATGCGGTGTTACTATTTAATGCATGTTGAAGTGCAAACAAGCGAGCCCATCACGTGCGAATGGTTCTGTCAATACAAAGGCGTGCGCTGTGCGTAACATCGCTTCCGGTCGCGAGGTCGCGAGGCCGATGGGTGTTGGGGGTGGAATGTTTTCAGAAGGTAGATAAGCCTTCCCTTTGTTAAAATTAAATTTTTTTTGTTAAATTACACACTATCTTTATCCGGTTTTCTACTGTTCCTTTTTCAGTACCTACTTTTTTCTTCTATAACTTTTATCTGGCTTGATAAACTTTTTACTCTTGCTAATTTTATGAGCAAATAATCCTGGCTAAGAGGACGCAATTGAGCTTCGATTACCCATTTTCTTAATTTTACATTGAATGGTGACTTCCTCTTTCCTCTCACTGAACGCACCTTATGTGGTTAGGAAGGCTTAAACTTACTAATAATCTAAACTTAAATTTAACTGAACATTATGGTGGTCTACTAGCCTATAATTCGAATATGAGCACCGATTGAGTTGGAGCCTCGGAACAAGGTATAGAGTTCAACTTGCAGATGAAGTTTATTTACTATGCTATATGTTAACAATAATAAAAAACACATATCCGTCAACACTTTCGTTCCGTAAATTCGTGCAGTTCATATTATCTAAAGATTTTTGCCGATGTTAAGAATTACTTTCAATTTTTAGTTTCTTCTAAATTCCTATGGCATTGTCCTGTTATGGAATGAGCTCATTCTGGTACAATTTCGTGGACTATTCTGTCGAGTTTGGACGGCCGTGTTCTATTTTTCTCCTTATTTACAGTTGTTATAATAGGCGATAAAAGGAGGAATATTTGATTTATTATGTATAAAAATACAGACGCAATATAGTTTCCGTTTTCTAATGAAGAGCTGATTATCTCTCCTTTGTACGGACAAGGCTGAAGAGCGGGGAAAAGCCGAAGGAAAAATATCGATGTGGGGAAAAGTTACTTGAACGTAGTGGCATGTATCGTCTCAACATCCCAAATTTTCTCAATGGACGCCATAAGATTTTTTTTTAAGTTCACACGTATCTCATAACCCTGAATATAGCAATTTGAACTCTAATAAAATACTGGAAAAAATAATTCCCTATTATGGATACACCTCTACGGTGTTGAAACTCAATACTTTCCCCTAGGCCAGAGAACCGTAACTCTGATTAGAAATATGCAGAATCGTGTGTCTATGCGGCGGTGTCCTATAGACAACATCTGCAGTTTTTTTGGCGCATTCCCTCTCCGTTCTACCTGTCGTAAGCCTTGCACGACTTAAAGCCGGTAATCCTGCCGCGAAACTTGCCGGCTTCTACCGAGGCGAGCTAAATCTGCGAAATGTTTAAAATTTCTCATCCTTGCTGGCTCGGTTGAGTGTAAGTTCAGTACAAAACTAATTAGCATTGTTGTCTCCCAGCATTTATCCGCACTAGCAGGAAAATTAACCCGAGATTTTAATGATGATATTCATGTCTCGGGTTATGACCGCGGGCTTATAAGACCAGAAGATTAAATGGCAGTCGGAGTCCAAACATGATGGGTAAATTCAGCAAGGCTCAATTTTTGGCGGCGCTGCGCACGTTTTTCCTCCGCAGGCCGCTGTTCTTGAATGATTTTCCCGCCTCACGCATGCGTGCCTGTCAGAACGGTCCAGTCCTCTCCATTGCGTGTTTTGGCTTCTGATGAAACGCGTTATCTGTTTTTGAGGTTATGCTTCATAAAATTTGGGCAGCGTGAAACCCACGGTCAATAAACAATCGCTGTAAGTTCTTTGAGATCTTCTTATCTCCACTTGCAGCAGTTTCATCATTCGAAGAGACCTTCTATTTCACCATGGAAAATACTTTAGGAGCTCAAATATTTGCTCTGTTTTTGGTAACTTTATTGATGATTCTATCTTCTAATTGATTCGAAACTAAAACAGTTGAGATTTCTTTTGAGGTGGATAAACTATCTCTTTAGGCACTTCAGGGTTTGAAAAATTTGCCTCGATTATTTCGAAGTATTCCAACAGAAATGTGTTTAACCTGCTTGGCAGAAAGCCACTCAGCTTTATATCTTACTTTATCTACTAAAACCTTATAAATCTGACTTGAGTTGTCCAGACATTTTCTAACCACCTGACGGTCGGGCGAAGTCGTGATCCGTGATCGCATTTTTCATGGGGGAAATCGAAAGAGTGGATAATGACTGCAACTTTTACTTGTGATTCAATTATCGAAATATTGCGTAACTTTTTTGCGGCACACGAAAATGGGAGTGGCTTGCGCAGAGAAAGGCAGTCTGTGCTTGGTGTGGTGTTGCAAGACTAATTTTTGTACCTCATGCGACTGATGATAATCCAATTTCTATTAATATTTCAGTTTTGAGGTTGATATTTAAGTCTACGCACACAGGTAGATGTAGCCATCCTTTGTTCCTGATCAATATAATGGCATAATTAGAGATACATAATGATCCGTGTTAATATTTTTGTGAATATTTTAGTGACCAGGTTGTGCTTAGAGTTCAAATTTATGCGTGAGCATTACAAATTTAGTCACTTAGCCGCTCAGTGTAAAAATATGTACTTATGAACATTGTCAAATCAATAAGTTATAATTATCGTCATTTCTTTATTAGCATTATCCTGTCGTAAGCGTTTTCTTGGAATGAAACTCGTCTTTATTGCATTGAAATGTTCTCGTATTTTACATATGACGGAAAGCTTTGACGTGCAAATAACCTAAGAGGTATAATAATCCAGAATCTGAAGTTCGTAGCAATTCCCACTAGATGGTTGTTTCAAGAAGATAGTTTGCTTTAAGATTTTCGAATTAAATTCAAAATTTAATTCGTCACTTTCTTCAGAATTTTAGCATGTTCATTTCATACTAGGTCGTTTAACTCTTCTTGGGAATACATTCTGAAGAAATTTGGTCCTTCAGTCTATCTTCGGATATAAGCAATTCCCGAAAATATATAGAATTTCAGAACTTAGAATTTCAGGGTTGAAAAGGATCATCGAAAAACAGGACATTAATGACTTTACAAGCCCCACACCGTATTGTTTCAATTCATGTAGCTGCCCGAGTACCAGCCGTAGGTAGTAGAGGTGTCTATTGAATGCTGCACGGTCCTTCAGATACCGCGTCCAACCGCATGACACACAATGAGCTTAAAATACCTTTAGTATGAGTTAGTTATGCAGTGTTCGAAAAAGATGCAATAGGTGTATTATCACATCGATTTTTCAATGCAAGGAAATCCTCTACAGTTAATCTCGTATACTCATCAATGTAGCGCACCTAGATTACTCACCCAGTCATTTTTTACCGAGGCATCTATGATTTTAGCCGCCCTGTACAGAGGTTATTACTTGGGCTGCTAAAATCAAAGATACCACGGAGAAAATATGTCTCCCTTCGTACATCCGTGAGCCGAGCCGCCTAAAAACGGCTAATCTAGTACAGTGATCAGCAACGAACTGAGTGCCTTGTAAGTTTTAGATGTTTTGATTCTGAAAATCGCGCTGCGTCTTTGATTGTAGTTGAGTTTGCATTTTATTCATATATACTTTCTGATCGTTGAAGTTGCAATACAACCTCTCAAATCGCAGGAATTTCCCTTTCGATATATTCTTGCGTTTACACCAAGACATTATATTGTCAAAAAGAAGTCTTTGTGGTAAATGAGAGGAAAACTACATGTTCTACACATTTTCGTTTTTAACACTTTCATTTACGCATTTTCGTTTTTTAACATGTGTTTTACATATATTAAATTTTTTAGTCTTATTTGACCCTTATATGTGTCTGTAGCTGGTGACGCACTAATGTAGAAGATTTCATGATTAATAAGCAGTCAAATGGATGGCACAACGACCTATTAAAGGCTTCATATTTATGTAAATGCCAATGCAAAGTTTTCATATTTTGCACTGACTGGGACTCGCAGTAGCTGCCTTATCAAAGAGTCCGCACTTCTTACTAACACAAACTTTATTATCATATGCTCACTGGAGATTGAATAAAATGCTCTCTTAAAAATGGTGTTATTGAGACCACCTGCCTCGCAGACGGACGTCTGCATTGCAAAGTTTAGCCGACCTCAAAGTTCATTCGGCAACTTTTGAAGCTAGTGCAACTCTTGGACAATTTCGAGAGTCCTAAAAATGATTCAAGAGCGCGGTAAGTCACTTCTCTATCTGACGATTGATTCGATGATGTTGGCAGCTGCAATTTGTCAACATTCCCGACTTGATGTGGCACTACGCATGTTACTTTCTTGTTCGAACGTTTTGCTTTTGATTTTGTTGTACGTTAGGTTGTTTTTTGGTTCATGTTTGCAATTTCTGGTAAATGCGGATTGCTTTTTAAACCTTATTTTAACGCTTACATTTAGAAAATTATGAGTTCACGTTGGGTGAGGATTTTATCCAAAACATAATACGCTTGATGGTCTCAATTGTAAAGGATTCTTAATTTTCTTTTTAGTGAAGGACAGTTATAGCAGCCAGTCTACTCCTGCACCCACATTGCTTCTTGTGAATCTCTCTATCTTTCTGATCGTCTTTTTTCTTTTTTATTCCCTGTCTGCCTTATTGTTCTCGATATAATGGCTCCCTTCAGGGATACAACTATTGTATTTATGGGAATTAGCTCTTCCAGGAGGAAGATGTGAGGGCCCAAGCACGATCAAATTATTTCGTTTTCATTTAGCAAATAGAAATAGGGTTTTGTTGTATTACGAACTGTCCTTTTTTCGGTTTAATGCTGTTTTTGAGCACTTCTGATTTTCATCAACATTTCCCATGTTTCATAAACTTTTTTTTAAATTTACTTCTATGTTCAGGGAGTTTTTGTGCATAGATTCCCCATTCCCTAAACTCCATTTTAAATGGGCTTTCCCCCATACGCTCTATTGGAACGAACACTTTTGTTGTGCTTGCGAGGGCTTAAACTAACTTACATATAATTTAATCACATGGCTGCTTGGACATATTGAACGGAACATATGGACAATATACGCGGCAGCAAGTATTTTTTTCCTTTAAATTATTTCGAAAATATATTCCGCCAGCTTGTATGAATTGTGTCGTGTGAATTCGTGACAAAAAATCGATGTGGGGCGAATGCTTAATTCGATGGTGAAAGGTCATGCGCATAAATTTGATAAGTTCTCATTTATTCTAACTGTGCAAGGGGTTTCTATGTAAATGCTCGATGAAAGTATATAACAATAATAATAATAATCTTATTTTAAAACATTTTCACATTTTTTTGCTTCATTCACATTTACAATGTGGAATAAATTTTACAATGAGTCAATAACCACGTGTTAGGAAAATTTTTTGAATTAGAAAAGTCTCCAAACTTTATTACATCTCCTGTTACATAACTTGGATCGCTCACCAAAATTAAGCGAACGTTTCTTGAACCACGAATCACTCCAAAACTTAACTTCATTTCAGCACTCTCATCCACAAGGTCTTGTCCCTAATTCTGAGGCTTGTTGCGCACGTACATGCGGCCATGTTCTCGAGGCTACCTTCACTTTCTGATTGAATAACCTTTAAGATTAAAGAAATGGAAGCGCTTAATCCACGGTGCGCTCATGATTCCAATCTCAATCCCGTGTGACGATCGTCTACGTGCAATAGGTCATGCGAGGGGCTCGAACTGAGCACGGTCTCGTCAGGTTTCTTGAATATATGAGCACTGGAGGACAGGATGGCTTGAGGCCGCCATTATGCAAAGTGGCGTGCAGTTGCCGCTGCATTTTTGCACCCAGACCACTTGCCCGCAAGTGAGGCTGGTGTTGTTTTGCCCTAGGAGAAACGAGGAGCTTCCCACTTTTATTTATTCCATCGTTAGACTGCTGGTTTTATTTTTAAGCGCTCGGATAGGGACCGGTGCAGGGCACAAATAACAGAAGGCCAATAAAATTGAGAGTGCGCTGCAAAAAACTCCAAGCCCGCGAGCCAGCGCCTTTGTGTGTTTCCGGTGAAATCGTCTTATTCGTCTACGTTTAGCATTAAAAACTTCTCAGGAACGTGTTCCCGTCGTAGCCTGTTTACCAACGAATGCAAATGCTATTTTTTCCTTACCCTCTCCTCATCATCAATAATTTTTGCTCCTTTCCTGGGTGATTTAAACCTGAAAATTGATCTTGAACTTCAACCTCGGACCGGAGACTCGTTCTTGCGTGCCATTTGCTGACATTACGGCTTCCTTTTTCTCTGCTGAGCTGCTCTGGCTAATGTTGAAATATGCAAAAATTTCGGATTGTAAAATATTTGTTTCTCAAAGTGCAATTGATTAGTTGTAGTGACTCGCTTGTTTCTCTACATTCTCTAAAAGTTGTAACTTTGGAACGGCGGCTCTTTCGTCAAGTGCAAAATGCGCCTCTATTTTGGTTTTCTACTTTTTATCTCTCGGTGACTATTATGATTCAACGTTGGCGCAATTTTTCGCCATTTGTCTTGAAAAAATTGTGGTTGTGTGATGTTTTGCATATCTTACTTGTAGCGAGGCGTGAAAAAATCCCTAAAGCTCAGTAGAAAAAGTTAACCTGCATGACGGCTCCGTGACGAGTGCCGCTGTGCATTGAGCGTGTGGGTAAAATTTTGGCGGGGAACATCAATTCAGGAATTTAGTAGCAAATGAAGTGTTTTTCTGCGACGCCGGATGGTCTCGCAATTAAGGATTTGATTTCTAGCTGACAGTCTCAGAAAATGTTATGCAGCTGTAAATTTGCTATACACTGGAAGTATGGGATTTTTTTTTTTTTCAACTGCGCTACGCTGAATTATTCTTTTGTATTCAAAATTTTGAATGAAATTATATGCAGTTAGTTCGCATTTTATTAGTTATATAAATTTAAATCGCTTGTAAATTCAAAAAATTGTGTTCATTAAACATTTATGTCATTTATTTTACATGATTTTAACTTTAGACTTTGATGTAACCCAAGGTGTATATCACTTAGTATCTGTTGAAATTCGAGTTCTCAGGAGGAGAAATAAGGTCCCGAGTTGCAGGTTAGGTAGGCTTTCCTTTTGTTGAAATAGGTCTTTCTGTTTTGTTAAGGACCATCTTTTTCCTATTCACTACTGTCCGGTTTTTTAGCACCTACTTTTTTATCAACATTTTTCTTGTTTGTGAATTTTTTTTCGGAGTACTGTTTCTATGCGCTTTGTGCTAAGATTCTACGTTCCCTTAGCTCCATACTAAATAGTCCCTTTTTCCTTCCTCTCGTTAGGGACACCTTTGTTGTGAATATGGAGGCTTAAACAAACTTATCTAATCCAATCATGTTCTGCGCGCTTCCTTTTATTCACGCTGTATAAATATAATGCCGTTATTATTTGCTCACTTTTAGTCATTTTATTCAGCGCTGAAAATGGTCGTTGGAAATTAATCTATGACATTATTGAAGATCAGATGTATCCCCGTCAAGCCCGAAAGTTTTCAAATGGCTGTGTTTTCTTTTTAATTTTGTGTAATGTATAGGCGCGTAAGAAACGACGTTTTTCTTGTGATCGGAAAAAGTAATCGCTCGCAAGATCAGTTTTTGTTTTCTTCCACTATTTTTACTATCTGTACAGAGTATTAGACATGGGTGTTTGCATGAACTGGTTGCCCATGGAAAACTTGTTTGCAGCCGCAAGGGATCGTCAGTACGTCAGTGTACTGGCGGAGTATTACTCACCTGAGAACAGGTTGTGCATCCTGTGTGAATATTCTCCTGCACCGGAGACCGCCCACTAAACTCGCATGTGTGTCTTCATTTTCCATTGAAACGTTGTCCGAAAGAGGACTCATAGTGCTAGTTTCTGATTTCTTCAGTTGGTGTATCAAATCTTGCACGCATTTCTGCACCATACCTCTTACAGAGCAGCAGAGACCTTAGTTCTGTGTAGAGTCTAAGCACAAACTCGCGCTGGCAAGTTGAGCAATACCTGAGCGATTGCTCCAGAGGGCGGCCACGAAAGACTAAATTGTAACTGTCGTATTTTAAGAACAGAATAGAAAGTGCGTTTGATCATGACGTGGCTTCTGTTTGGCCGAGTGGGCGTCTCGTGCTGAGGACAGGACAGATAAATTTTTTCTTTCTTTCTTCATAGACGACAGCCTCCATTGTGCTCTGTCCGCTGTACACTAGCCGACTGCATTGTAGCCATGCTTTGACAAGCAGTGAGCATTTAGGGAATCTGTAAGAACATTCAGTCTGTTGTGAATACCTGTAGCTGTTGAATGTGTGAGCGATAAATCAGGCTTATTACTTTATTCTTCCGTACTTGTAATATGTGCTGGAAAAAATTTTCTCACAGCTATTAAGGATATTCTTAATTCGTGTTCTCCTGACTCTTTTGTAATGAAATGGCCGACGTAGTGCGCAACGAACTGCCGGTAAGTGTTTTTGTTCATATAACGACCGTGTCCTACTGTGTGTTACGAAAATTTGTATTTTTATTCTGCAAGTCCCTTTGAGCTCCGTGGTCTTTCTAAATCGGATTCTAATAAAGACATAGGTATGATTATAACAAAAGAGTTAAAAGAAAATCATTGCAAAGGATGATGATACAAGTACTTGTCATCGCGTCCTATTATTTTTCTAAGGAAATGCCATAATTTTTTCTCTGCTGAAAAATATCCGTACATTTTTAAATCGTTTACATGTATTCAGTAGGGATGGGTATTTTGCATCTACAGTCGTCTTTCATATAATAAAGAATCATTCCACTGTAGAACGCAACATATCAAGCTTTGCGTGGATGATATTTTTGACTATAGGTTAAAATACCTTAAAATAATCATTCGGTTGCGTTTGAATTTCCTGTTATTGTTTGACTCTTGGTTTGCTGCCTAACAGGCGCGCTAAGCCTCCATCAATCGAACATAACCAGCTGAGCAAACATTAGAGTGCCACAATGCAACAGGGGTCGCGTTAACAAGGTGAAAACTTCCGAGGAAAATAATGGAAGTTCCTTGCAGTTAGCGAAGCTTCCTGCACGACGATTCACACGGAAAATCGGTTATTTTTCGGCTAAAAATGAAAAATTCCTATTGGTTTGCGTCCAAACAAACAACCGTGCGGATGGTTAACTGTAAGTCAATTCTGAGAAACAACATCTACCATTCTTGGTTGAATGATTTCTATTCGCTAATTACGATAGATCTTGAAATGTCTTTTATTTAGTAGAGCCTTGTTCAATTTTTCATTTAAACTCCAACAATTTTGCGAAAAGTTACGTTGCAGTCAATTTTACTTATTGCTCAGCTGCTCCACATCTAATGTAAGTATTGAAGAGAATAATATTTACTATCATCTTACCTTCTCTATAGGTGAAATTAGGTAGGTGAAATTGACCCTGCTTGAATAAGTAGCTTATTTATTTGTAAACCTTTAGTTAAAAAAGGGAAAGAGATGTCTACGAGTTATTTTTCGGGTTGCTTATTTTTAGAGAATCTTAAATTCAACACGTTGAAAGCTTGGTGATACACCGGGGGTGACTGAGGATTTTTTTATTGACCGAGTTTTTTTTTTGTCAAAAATATAATTAATGCTTGTTCCAGATAATCTTATGTTCATTTGAGAGTTAAAAATTGAAATGGAGTTTATTTTGAGTAGAATATTGCAATTCCCACTGCAGCTAACGTTATAAAATGGAAAATGAGATTTTCACTTATCCGTACTCACGTATCAAATCGGTAGAGAATAATTCAATTAAAAAATGGATGGAATTGATTACGATACCTCATTCGTTGAGTTTAATTCACGAGAAAACTGTTGAGAAGAAATTATGTGGAAGTTTTGCAGTATGATGCGCTCGAGTCATAGCTAATTATAACAAAGTTTCTTCCAAAATTTGAAGTAAAATTAGATCAGTCATCAAGGACCGTGGGAACGATGCAGAATTTTTTTAAAGGAATAATTATATGGGCTATGCAAATTATTAAGCCAGTGCCTTATCTAATTGACGCACATATACGTATTAAAGAATGTACACGTCGAAAATAGAAGTGATAAAGATTTCTATGCCAGCACACACGCTGCAATATTACAGCACTGTAGGCTCGTGCCATCAGTTCAGCTCCTTTGCTTCAGATCAAGTGGAAAACCAGAAGCAACTTTTTTATATGTTGAGTTCACCGAAAAAATTTCATGACTGCAGAGGTCAACAAAGAGAATGCTTGATCGGCCTCAAAGAATCTAATTGTCAACTTCGACGTACTTAATTTTGTTCTCATGTTTCTTGTTTCACGACCCTCTGTAGTATGGGTTGCTATTAGGTTGGACCAGAGCTGCAAAAACATTTTAAAAACGTAAATAACTTAGTCTTTGCGTTGGTGCGGCTGCGGCCATACAAGAAGCGGCCTTCTATGATGAGGTAGGCACTGTCTGGGGGAGAAGTCACGGTGTTGTTATCCTCTCTTTTCTTATCACTAAAACTGTGTACCGATCAATGTGCCGCGTGCGGGTTTGGCGACGGTAGTTGAATCTGACACTAATTGTTATCCGGGCGAGGACTTTCTATCTTATCTATTCACAATATGAGAAGAATAGCTAACTCACGTATGTGTGGGATGATCCTTTTGGAGCCATCTATCTCGCTTCTTTCTACTTCTTCATACCAGTTCTCATACCTCTATCGCTACACATGTTTCGCTGATACGTAGGAAATTCTTCAGGCAATTGTTGTTACCTTTTGAACATTTCTGTCCCGTTTCAGTTGGTGAATACAATAAATTACTAGACATATCTGTATCTCCCATCTTTAAAGACCGTCTCTCTAGCGCTCAAATTCCATCCGCACGAGCTACAAATACGATCATGTGAGAGCATCAGTTCATTGAAGAGATCCGCGGGACGAGAAGAAGAGGGATGATTGAACGCCATCGCATGACGCTCGTTATCAGCGCGTCCATCTCGGGGACAGCGAGCCTCTAACGGAGTCCTGTGACGGCCGGGCAGATATTCGGTCGTGCGTAGTGGTCATGGTAATGCGTACAGTGCCAGGGTTGTAGGGCCCGCTGCTCAGATTTGTGCTCCTGTGACGGCCGTGCAGATATTCGGTCGTGCGTAGTGGTCATGGTAATACGTACAGTGCTCAGATTTGTGCGGCTCTTGTCATTCAGGCAGTAGACCTGTTGTGCCGCTGCAATTTGGCTGAGAGTGTCCTGGCATGGTCGACAATGGGAGGTCTTCGATCGCACACAATTTTAAAATCTCGAATGCTGTTCTTCCACGTTTCAGAGAGCGAGTTTTGTCTCTCAGTAATAAATCGATTTTAAAATGTATTTTTAAAGAATGATTGATTTTCAACTTCACTCGCGCAGTGGATCGATAGTTTTCATGCATCGCTGGCGTCGTGAAAGAAAAACTGGAATCTGATACATGACTGAGGTACGCAGCAGTTGTCTATAAAGCTGAGACTCAAACTCGTTGTAGGGCTAATGCATGACCTGTTGAGGGGAGGAATAGCTTCCAGGTACACTCTGAGGATCTCTGCGTTGCTCAAAATTAGAATATGCAGTGACACGAATGTGCAAAATTGAATTGTGAATTATGAAAGAAATTGTGGGAGCTGTTTTATTATTTAAATCCGTCTGTTCATGAAACACTGAATACTGTTTAGCTGTTTTAGTTCATCTTGCAAATTTTGGTGTTCGATTCCACGCCAGTGAATATTCACATCTGATTATATTGTGCAATGTTCAAGACTTTCTTTCGCTGTCATGGGTTTTGGAGAAAAAATCGTTTCTTGTCAAATTAATTTCATTCAAACCTTCACAGCGCTGCTTCATTAGGAATACTGAGAACCTGTTGAATGCCAAATTACGGAATGGGAATAGTGAATGCGCTCGTTAATTTAGCTGAAGTCTTTTGTGTTGTTTATAAGGGATTATTTTTTGGTTCTCCTGGAGAGGTCGGCTTTGTGGTGTTTTACACCACCGCCCGGGTGGGACGAGACTGGAAACATCAGGTGTGGTTGGGTCTTGCCTGTGAACTGGAATAATTCATTCTCTAGGCTGTGTAGCTCAATCAGTCTGTATGTTTTTCCATGGAGATGAAATGAAAGCGGCGATTTTTTATTATTAAATAATTCTTTAATATTCTCTTCATTGTAGCGTCGTTCGTGTGACTCGTGATTTATGTCAACTAATACTGTTTGGTTGTGCGAGGCCGTCTCTGTTGCTATGATCGAATACCTTTACGTATGTGTTGGGTTACTCAGACGTGCCATGGACGGCTGAAAAATTTTACCGGTGTCTAACGGTGCCACGGGTTTTAAAATCTTTCGGCTCTTTTCACCACATTCTCTTTTAACATGATGGCGAACTACGATCCTCTTTAGGCGAGCTTTAACGGCCTTTTATGGCTTCAAACTAGCAACTCTGCTAAGATTATAATAATTATTTTGCTTGTGTTCTTGTGCAAGAGCTCTCGTTTGCATGCGACCTGTCAACGGCTCGGAGAAATTGCCACATAATGAGTTTAAGATTTCTGCTTGAGCCCCAAGCAGAATTAACAATAAACTGAGATAGAAACAACGGTCACATTTGGAGACTCCGCAGCTTGGCGCTGCTGTAATTGCAAGGTTCGTTTTTCTGATGAATGATCTCTGGAGTATCTCTCTAAAAGTTACTGGCTTCGGCCAAATCAAGCCCTCAAAGCCTCTTCTGTTCTCTGTCTTGTCCAGCGCTCGTCCGTTCTGCGAAAGCTACGGTCAATTTGCATACGAGTTTGGCTGCCATTCTTGTTCATGGAAAGTCGGCTCACTTTTGATATCTTCCCGCCTCTCTAACTGAAGTATCTCCGTTCAGGGCCATAGTTTCTTTGGCTCTTCGTATTTTCAGAGGAAAACAAAACTGTTACGCTATCGTTTTTGTCCGTTAGGCCATTCGTCCCGTTCTACTCGTAAGTTTACCCGTTAGGTTTCCGAAACTGAAATTCCTTCGGATTGCAGTAAATTAGTAGTCAAGACGCTACTTCCTCATCTTCGTAGTATTTTTACTGATTGTGATTCGCTTGTGTTGAGAAGTGCGATCAGGTAATGAATGATTCGCAATTGCTTATAATTCTCCATCTAGCAGGTTCAAAAAATATTTTTCTGTAGACAATAGACCGTGTCTAAAACAAGAGTGAATTCGTAGTCTTTTCTAAGATTCTATAGTTACCCATTGTTGGTGAAGTTCATCGGAGAAATATTTCACCTTGCGTGCAACCAAGCACTGCTGGACTGAATGTAAAGCAAATTGTGAATATTCGCTGCACTGAAGCAGAACGTCAAATTTGGGTAAGTGATTGATTTGACTTTCGAACGAGATGAGGCCTCGCGCCTCGTAATATCTCAGCTTTACGGCCCTCCAGCCTGGCCTGGTGCTGGGCAAACACGCGGGCTCCGGACCCGCCCTCAGCGGCGAGCACACGCTCGTCTCGCAAGGCGAGCACACGCTCGTCTCGCAAGGCGAGCACACGCTCGTCTCGCAAGGCGAGCACACGCTCGTCTCGCAAGGCGAGGTCGCGCCCGTCTAGCAAGGCAAACACACGCTCGTCTCGCAAGGCGAGCACGCGCTCGTCTCGCAAGGCGAGGTCGCGCCCGTCTAGCAAGGCAAACACACGCTCGTCTCGCAAGGCGAGCACACGCTCGTCTAGCAAGGCGAGCACACGCTCGTCTCGCAAGGCGAGCACACGCTCGTCTAGCAAAGCGAGCACACGCTCGTCTAGCAAGGCAAACACACGCTCGTCTCGCAAGGCGAGCACACGCTCGTCTCGCAAGGCGAGCACACGCTCGTCTCGCAAGGCGAGCACACGCTCGTCTCGCAAGGCGAGCACACGCTCATCTCGCACAACACAGATGCTCCGTAGCCCCACGGCCCGCCGTCAAAAGCAGGCTTTATGATGATGAGGTGAAAACGGGTCCCTTGCTTCATAGAAACGTAATGCAAAGCGAAAATAGGAAATCCAAAAAATCTTTTCGAGTAAAATACTTGGGGCTGTTTTCATTTTATGATGACGTGTGTTGAGGTCTACGGATGCATTTGATTTCTTTCTATCTTATGAAAGTTTCTCTATCTTTTAATATTTTCCTTGTCTTTCCGAGTTCATTCCCTTAGGTATTCAGCAAACGATTAATATGGGTATCCGGTCGCTCTTTTTACGAGTTCATTTCAATGTTTTAATAGTTAAATAAACCCTGGTGTTGCCGTCTTGTAAGAAACCGGATCACTTTTTATTGAATGAGGTTTGTTAGAGATTTCGATTTTCAGTCCTTTCGCCAGTTTTTCTGACATAAGAAGAGCTTAGAGCTATAATCGCAACACGAAGTTTCCTAGCAGAAACTGATGAAAACCGTGAGCTAAATCTACCCACCAAAACTGATGAGAGCATGATCTAAGTCTGCCATTTTTCTGGTATTTGTCGCTACAGTTGATGCGTTTTAGTGATGGCCATACGTCCCATACCGCCGTATCTTACATACAGCCCTAAAAATATTCATTTTTTTTCTTTGTACTCACAACTGACGTAATATCTCGGGCGTTCTCGGGAGTCTCGCGCTTGCAGTGCTCTCTCTCTCCAAACGCCGCTGCTGTGAGGAGTCTCTTCGTTCCAGTTTTTCCCTCACACCGTGTAACTTAGAAGGGAAAGTTCAGGTGTTCTATATCGGAGAAACTATTTCTTCTGGAGCTAAAATGAGAAAATATCATAAGGTCCGGAACCCAGGATTTTTTAGTAGTATTTTATTCAGCATTATGAATGCAGTAAATTTTTAACTGCAAAAGAATGTAATTTTTTGGGTAATTTGTGATTGTCTGACAGTTATAGCTGCTCTCTATGTTTGAACTCGTATAGGTATCATTACGACTGATGTTGATTTTATCTTTTTTTTATTACCACAAGGATCTCGTATGACAATTGCTCTTCCTGTGCAAGTCTGTGGTTAAGTTACGTTATAATCACACCATGAAATTGTGCTAGACTTTTTAAACCATGAGCGGCAAATTGAATTAAGTTATTTTCCTGCTCAGCGTGGATAAATTTCTCGAAAGCTAGCTTTGTTTAATACTGATTTTTTTTCGCTAAATTGATTTTACTTCATCTACTGGGAAGCGCAACGCAATAACACATCGCTTGCTTCAAACACTTGCTGGGTTCATCGTTCTCCTCGGGGGGATGCTATTTTAGTATCAATGGGAACTGGCGCACACTGGGAGAAAATGCGTGGTCTGAGCTGGAAGGTAGGTAGACTCTCTTTTGTTTTGAAATAGAATTGGTTTTTGTTTTCTTAAGAACCCTCTTCCTTTGATTCAATGCTTTCCTGTTGTTCAATACCAACAACTTTCATCTTCAAATTTTGTATAGTTTCATAATCTTACTTCCTAACTCACGGCTTCTATGCACAGGGATCTTATGTGGAAAGATACCATGTGCATAGATTCTGCGTTCCATAAACTCCACACCAAATTGTACCCTCATCCTTCCTCTCTTTGGAACACCTTTGTTAGGGGGCTTAAACTATCATATCTAATGTAATGTTTCACTCTCCGAAGGTCTAATTGTTGTCCCACATGTAATATGTAGATAGCGTTTTTAACGCATTAACCGTCATGCGAGCCGTCGGTGTTCACGGAGGGAATTTTCAGAATGCTGCTGATTTATCTGTAGTCACAAACACAATTTTCATAAATACTTAATCAAAGATAAATAAAAGCACGATTCAGTTAATGTTTGCTATTTTCAAAATTTCTAACTACAATTGACTATAAATTTGAGTTGAATATTGAACTTCAGTTTAACCCATCGCGGTCAACGTGTTAATTGAAGCGTACGAACTGTGCGCTTTTTGAAATTTAAGTTTTCACATGTCATTCGACCGTCTTAAAATTTATAATTTGTGCGTGCGAAAGAACATTAGGAGAATCTGGCAAGTTATGTTGATTTTTTACGCATGCATGGAGGTTTCCTTAATGAATGTTTCGAAGAAACAATTTTCGGTGTTGCCGATAGAGGTGCGATAAATTTTCTGTTGCCAAGCAAATTATGCTGTTGAACGCGCTCATTTTTAAACCAAAAAACCTATTCGTGCATGGAAATGCTTACCGGCATTTTTACTATCATGTGTTTAGTCGACAAATGGGCGGTTGCCTACTATATTTGAGCGCGTCAGCGTCTGTACGCGGTTGCCGCGGCTCTAAAACTCCTCTCACCAACCCAACTTTAGAGCTCTTTGTTGAGACCAAAGCCTGTCATTTGGGCACCACGTCTTCCATCTGTTAAAGGTCAGAATATTCGACAAAACTACTGAAAAGTGGGCGGGCAATTGTATAGCCTCCTTAGCGCGGAAATAATTTTTTGACACACTCTGCTTTGCATAATCATGAGCACTAGCATGTGAGAAGAGAACTGTCTTTCAATCGCAAAAAAAGTTTAGGTTAAAACTTATTCAACGGGCAGGATTGAACTGCGTCGTTTGGTTCGTTTTTCCTTGACACGATGAATAGAAAATTACTTTCACTTCTGGAAAATCTGAATAGTACAATTTAGTTCGTTGACTGACGTACTGCGTCAACAGATCAAAACAGATTCCTTTGCTCTATTTGTGTATTTTATGGAGCTTCTTTTTCGGTTTGAACTTGATGTTAGAAAGATTTTTTTTCGCGGTGAATTTCGTAGTTTTATCTCGATGATGAAGTTGCTAAATTTTCTATTGAGGTAATCCAGAGATACAGATACTTTACGCTAGGACTTTCTTGTTAGATAATATCTTAAATATATTCCTACACATCACTGCTCAGTCTTGCAATGACTGCTCCTCTAGGCCATGTACCTGGTAATGGTACAGTTGTATGATTATTATTAACTGTTGCTCCATTTCAAGTAAGTACTAGTTCACTAGAACGCGAATAAATTACTTGAGAACTTACCGTAAAGTAAATGTTCAAATTGTCCGTAGAATTGCTTCGCTTGTATAATTAATTTACTGATTGTTTTGAACGGTAGAAACGAGTAAATTAGATTCATTGGAGAATGATATGTTTTGTTATCAGTTTTTTTCTTCATCACTGAAAAGCAGAAAGTTTAAGACGAAAATGAGCACAAAAAAAAACTATGTTCAATATCTACCTGGGCAACACCGTAAGAGAAAATGCGCCAAATGTGTTTCCAAGAACCTTTTTCGTTCAAAACTTACAACAACAATGTTTTTGCTTTTATTTTTGCGTCGTTTAGGATTAACAGTTACCTTTTTAGTTCCAAAAAATTCAGGAGGAATTTGCTTTTCTTTCTAAGATCTGCACTTTCTTTGGTTGCCTTTGAGCATTTTTGATTTCCCATTTGTGCATTTCATGAAAATCTTCGATTCATCTAAGCTTCAGATGAGCATTCTATTAATTTTTTTTGCGATTGATCCTATTAAGGTCTTTTAGCTGTCCTGTTATCAGAATTTTTCTTATCATGTTTTTGATGAATTTTCATTTATCTGTGCAGGTAATGTCTTCAGGGCGTTGGTCCATGAGAGAAGGCGGTGAGTCTTATTTTGGCATCGATCTCTGAGCATTCTTTCAACTCAGCGTTGTTTACTATCAAAACGATTCGCTAAATTTTAGTGGATGCTATTTATGGCATGCCGAATAGGCTTCAGGAAACTTTCGATAGTAGGTGTACAAGAAGCGTGATGGTCGTTACCACTACTGGACTGATAAGTTTGTCTTTTCTTGAACCTATGAGGATGATCTATCGGTATCCTAGGTGCTAGCCAAGGAGAGTGAAACTGTCCCTGAGGGGGGTCGAACAATACACGTTTTCTTCATCCTTGTTATCGAGGCGTAATGACTGTCGTTATTGCGCCACGTCACACGGTATAGAGAACGTCCCGTAGTTTGTATAGGAAAAAAAAGATAACAGTCAAATGACATACCGTGATGACGTTCATCCAGTTCAAGCCTCTGTATTTCGATTCCATTAAACCTTCAAAAGATAGTTCAAATACACAAAATTTTGATGTTCAAATAGATAATTTAATGGATCGGCCAGACTTGCACCTCTGTGGGAGCTGCAGATGTAGGACTCAAATAGGGAGTGATTATTTGAATCCTACTCGCACTGCATTACTACATTCATGCGTAAGATGTGAACTACATAATGTTAGGAATTTAAAAATGAAGAATGCCGTAAGCATTGAAATCATATTTTACAAGGGTTTCACACAATATGTATTTAATTAAAATAAGAACTCGGTGTCAATTCTGTATAACGTTATGTTATGGTGGAGTTTATGTATCACTGATATGGCCGAGTTACAATTTAAAAAGCTCGATAATTATATGATGGTAGCTCGATAATTATAAACATTTCGTAGCATTTGAGATTTACATTTCATATCCAACATAGCGTTTACACATTTATTTCGCGCGCGGAATTTTTTGAAAGATTGATGAATAAACCACGTGCGTCAATTTTGCTAACCATACAACGAAACTGTTATAATAGTTATATTAACTTTGCATCAGATGCAATAGACATTTAAATTTTGGCTTTCTCTTAGTCTTTTTATTTTTCTTGTACTAAAAAGATCAATAGTTATGTATTTGTGCGTAAATATATACCCTTACCCTGCGATGGGGGAAAACTGTGTGATCAACCGGCCAGTGATCATTATTGGTAGAATCATTTTGAATAGATGATTAAAACATTTTCAATGAATTTTAAATCTTAATTTAATGAACTTAATTGATGATTATAATTAGTGAATTTATTCAATTTAATTAATTTTTCGAATGGACGGTTTGACATTTTGAATAGGAAGTGGGCGACTGAGTTGCCTTTACGTAAATGAAGAAATTACGTGGCTGTGTTCCGTAAGGAATGGACTGTTTTTCAAAGAGAGGGTTCATAGACCTTGTTTAAAACTGGTATGAAGAGCCTGCATCAGATCTTTCATTTAGAACTGGTATGAAGAGACTGCATCAGATCTTTCATGTAGAACTGGTATGAAGAGACTGCATCAGATCTTTCATTTAGAACTGGAATGAAGAGACTGCATCAGATCTTTTTCGTTAAACATTCTGTAGCAGTTCTCATAACAAGAGACAGTGATGCAATTTTCGCGATGCAATTTCCTGTCATTGTTAAGAACCTCTTAACTGCTTTGATTGCGAAATAATGATGCAGTTTGTCTTTTGTGGTTTTTTGCTCTTTTTTTCAGTTTTACTCGTCGTCTAAAATTTTTTTTCCCCAATTTCAATATTTTAGCTAGGGAAAAATATAGTCACATTTTTTTCCATTTCTGTCGAGATCGGCCTTCTTCAGACCTTAGGTCTCCGATAACTTATTACTTTTTCTAAAAATTATTTTTTACCATTGATGCCAATGCATTTTGCGATGTTTTTCGCAAGCGTGGCCGCAAAACAGATGTGACATAGTTTTGCCTTCCAAATAGGGCTGGGAAGATAATTGTGTATTATGCAGAGTTCGAGTATGATGCAGTGCGGCTGCCGTTAGGCGCTCCAGATTCGCTCTCGTGTCGCGGAGGTGTCGCGGGTGCCAACCTCTCCATTAGCGCGCCTCTCGCCTCCTCCTCTCCTGACGTATGCCTTGCGGTAAATGCTCCAATAGAAATCACATCCCATTTCTCCGTCGCCGCCAGAATTTACATCTTGCTCGATTTTCCATGCACGCGATGGGACTTGACTTGAAGTATGCAGTGTATGTTGATGATGTTTGCAGTGTATGTTGATGTTTGAAATTGTTCTATGTTATTTAACTAGCATCGTGGAGTAACTGGTTACTGACAGAGTGCATGGCATGTTGTAGTGGTGCCTGTGGTCACACAATTTTATTATTCTACGTGCTTTAAAATGAGCATCAGGCGTAATGAAAAAGGCACATTATGGACTCAGAATTCGTCTTTTCAGTAACCATTGCGTAATATTTGAAAGAATTTAGATTGACGGATACTTGCAAGTCATGAATGAATGTCTAGACGAGACTAAATGGCCTTCCTCAATATTAATTTACATTTTTTTATTAGGCCATTTTTGAATCAATTGACGATTAATTTCAGCATTATCCCGGCAAATGAGTGTTTAATTACGGAAGAATTCGGATGACACACAGCTTGAAGGAAATTAGCAGAACACTGAGGAGGAATTTGAGACGAGGCGATGTGACTCAAATCGACAATTTCCGCAGTGACAAGAGTGATGCTGCAACAGCTGTGGAGAGCTGTCATCATCCGCCGCTGGTTAATAATTCAGTTCCAGGTTGGCTTCCTGGCGCATATTTCCAATATTTTCAGACTAGTGCACGTGCCCTGCTGTCAAAAATTTGGTTTTATATTAAACCTGTTACTCGCCTTTGAAAACAGGTTTATGAAACAGTAAACCGTGTATCCTTCCTCTTTTCAATTCGTCTATCTTTGCGTTAAAATAACTGCTCAAAAAATTGATCAATACTAATAAATGATGATGAAAAATAGAAATTTACGGTCATTACGTATTGCGTATCACGGTAGAGGAAAGAGGTTTCCTCTACCGTGATAGGCATTTAGTTTACAAGGTGGTGATATGGACGAGCAGGCAAAATAATCTTTCTCTTTATCGTAGCAAGCAAACAACGAACTTTGAATTATTTTGGTGGTTAATGACATCGTTCACCATTCACCGGCGATAATTGGAAGTGCTGCTTTCTTTCAATTTTGCGTGCTCACTTGTTGCTAAGGTGTGGAATGCTTACCAGTCAAGTTCCTCTCTTGGGACTCAATAATTTCCTTTTGGCTGCGAAAATATTCCATCCTCTTTCGACCCCGTTGCTGTAAAAAAAATTCTATTTTGCAAGGGTGCTTCTCATCACCAACGATTTCAATAGGGAAAGCGTTGATTTGATTCCTTTTATTAGCTTTTTTGATGTACCTCATAGATTTCAATTTAGATTAACTTGGTTCTTAACAGCTACTCTGAATGTGCGGTAGATGTGCGTTTCATTCAGGATCTAAAAAAAAACATAGATCGGATCGATCAAGTTTTTTCTAAGGAATTTAGTAAAAAAAATTCCGATTTTAATCAAACATGCCCCTGGCATGAGTTAAAGAAACGGGATCGAAACAATTTTTTGGAGTTTGGGAAGTCTATTGAAATTTTGTTTTCGTTGTTTTTTTGGTATTAGTATTGCAAAAAATTTTAAGGAGGTGCACATGTTTTTGGTAAACTTGCTATGTTTTGTCATTTTTACTACTATAATATAAACTTATTCTTTCTTGATACTTCATAATCAACAGGGTTTTTTGCACATTTTTTGCGGTTTTGAACGATCGGTATGAGTACTCATTTATATAGCAGACTTCACAACAGCGTACAAAATGTTCCTTTGTTCTTGATTAATTTAAAATGAGTCCAACAATGTGCTTTATCTTACAAATACAGTGTTATTGAAGTGGAAAACTATGTTCTTTTTTACGCATTATAGGAGGTCCGCCCTAGACTCCCGAGTTACTGGTTCATATCAAACTATACACTGGAATTAATAAGTGAACTTCTCCTCCCTCTTTTCAGATGCGCTTTCCACACCTCTCGCAAGCGGTGTAATCACCAACATTATTAGCAATAAAGCGAATTTTGGAAATCGCCGCTAGAATGCTGCCTCCACTGTAGTGTTCACTTGTTAAATTTCAGAGTGAAACTTTGAAACAAGTGCGGCAAATTGACCGGCTCTAATGTTTAATGTGGTTCTGAATTGCAGGCCAACGCCCTCTTAATTGAGGGAAGTGTTAGCGGCCTCACTGTTGCTGGCACGGTAGGAGTGCATTTCTGCCCGAGAGCCGCGAGGGTTTAGCAACTGAAATGACCCGCTAGTCCCGCCCTCTCAAATTCTGCAGCACTACGCAAAAATTGGTAAATTAACGTTAGATTCGCATTATTTAATTCTGAGAGGTAAATTTCCTTGTTTAACCTATTCGAAAATATAATTTGACTATAAATAACACTGAGCGTCTGACCAAGTTTCATGCGATAAAAATCGAAATGTGGAAATTTCGTCCACAAAACAACCGATCTTACAATCCTGATTCACTCCCGATCTCTAGACCACAAATATTGGGCCTCGTATATGTGATACGCGCGCGATATTTTAGTAGATACTATTTGAAGTAAAATGGATATTTTGAACTGATGAGTGTACGCTTTGCACCTCATAACATGTGTGATGTCAGAAAATTATGTGAAATAGAAACGAGAGACTGTTATTTAGATCTGAAATAAGTCTTTGGTTAACTCTTCAGCATGAGAGCGAAATCAATTCTATAGAATTATTTTTATCACCAATTCGAGATTTCGCTCTGTAAATATATGATCTGATCGTTATTCTACACAGAAAACTGTTCGCTGACACTTTTTACTATCATGCCGGCAAGGGTATAACATTAAGGGTTAATTTGTTGAGTCATTTAGCTGTTACTTGCTGAATAATTAACGGGATAGCTGCAGCCTTATGGGACATAATTAGACACGCTGTTTTTCACACAATTGGACAATTAATTCAACATGGCCATGTGCACCATTACAGGCAGCTGCTCGAATAATGACTATGCCTCCCCCGGTCTGAGAGCTAAAATTATGCAGAAGTACGCAGAAATTTGCATATTACACACGATTCATATCATTCAATTCTGTCATTTGTTCATTTAATTCTCTAATTATTTACGTCTCAGTTTTTGAGTAGTTCAACAATACTTTCACACGTGCGTTGTTAACAATAAATGTTGCAATTTTTGGAAGTCCATGAAACATATTTCAAGTCCTGCGTATGGGTACGAACACGGTATGGTGACAAGGCATTACTTCTATTATTGAGCACGTGCGCTGGTGAATAGCTCGATGTTTGGTTAAATTTTTGATTAGCGGATCTGATCTTATTTCTTTGTGCTATTGTTCGTTTCATGATTTTTTCTGTTCCTCTATTGTTTTTGTATTGTTCCTCTGAAAAGTTAGTGAGAATACTTCTTTTCGTTGATTGTTGGTTTTGCTAGAAAAAGTTATTTAGTGTTCAGTGTTTTTAATTTTCAACATTTCTCATGTTTTCACTAGTAAAATAGACTTGCGCTGATGACAACTGAGACTGCAAAACACAAGATGAATTCGGTTGCTGCGTGTGTGTCTTCTACTTATTCGCCGTTCCTCCCAAGAAGAGTAGAAATATTTTTCTTATTATAATGCTACATTAGCGAGTAGATAAAATCGGTCAACGCAGCAATAACTTGCCCGCTGTATAAAGCAAAAAAATGTCCGCCATCAACTGGGGGTTGTTCTTGGGTGGACATGATGAATCTTAAAAATATTTTTTAGTATCTTGGAAATGGTATGTATACTCTTCGCGTTTATCAAAGCGGTGTAGCTTTAAGCATCACTTAAACCTAAGCAAGAGTAAATAGGGCAGTGTTTATAACAAGCGGTTCACTGCTTTGATGTCGTAACATTTGCGAGAACTGAAGCAAATCGCACGTGGCTTTTAGGGCAGCGAGATGTGACTTAGTTGTTAATTGGATCCCTCGTTAATTCAAGCTCAGAAAGGACCGCAAATGCAAGCTGAAGTGCAGAACACCAGCAAAATTAATGAAGTTGCGGAAGAAGCCGCCCAACTTGGCACACACTCGGACTCGAGCCTTGTCAAGACGCTGGCTAAATTCGGTAGTGAACGCTCGCTCGCTTACTCATGGTTTCAAATTTTCAGAATGGGTCCTTTATGTTGACGTATAGCGTCCATTAATGGCTGAGAATCACGTGTTGTGGCTGCGGGTGATGAATTTTCATCTCGAACACCTCGAGTGATAACTAATGACCGTCATCACACTACATGCTCCTGTCGTCCACCGCTCTTCCAGCGATGGGCGCCCTGTTATTCTACGATTGGTTTCGAGCGTCGTCCGTGTGCTTATAAATCGATGAGTAAAGATTGAATTTTTATTATTTAACTCTGACAGTTTAAACAATCCTATGGTCAGGATTCAAGTTTCTGCGGTGCTTCTCGTTTTCATTTAGAGTTGCTCAATAATACTTTCGCTCTTATTTGTTTTGAAGTCATTGATGGTTCAGCATTGCGAATTACAACCAGGTGTACACCAAAGGCTTTCGAACATGGGAAATTTGTAATTTTATTTCCAATTTGTTGTTATAAAACGCCTCAGAGGGAGACGTTCATTTTATCTCCTGGAATTAGCACTTCCAAGGGAAAGATGTGAGGTCCTGAGCTCATGGTTAGGTAGGCTTTATTTTTTATTTTTTTTTTAAATAACAGTTTTTGCTACAGACCGTATTTTTCGGCTCACTGCTGTCCTGTTCTCAGCGCCTGTTACTTTCTCCTTCAACTTTTACCTTATTTATTTAAAAAACTTATTTCTCAACTCGCTGTTTCTATCCGCATGAGTTTCTACATGGGAAAAAATTTTGTTCATAGATCCCCCCCATATCCTTAACTCCATATGGAACCATATTTTTCATCTTCCTCTCTTTGAAACACCTTTGTTGTGGTTAGGATCTCTTAAGCTAGCTTATAATGTATTCTGTTTTAAAGTCTTCTGCCGATGCTAATATTTTGAGGAAAATCATTTTTCTTTAATCGAATGTTCATTAGGAATTTAAAAACGAGGAACACTGCTCGTAGGTTAAGCATTATTTAATATTAAGTATTGTCAAATCTATAAAACGTTTCGGAGTCCTGCTCCATCCTCAGTAAGTAAAGTCTGAAAAAACGTAAGAAAACAAAAATTCGTCAGACATGTTAAAACAGAAAAATTGACAAAAACAAATTGATAAAAAAATGAGTTTCTTTATCAATTTTTCTTTTTTAACATGTCTGACGAATTTTTGGTTTCGTCCGTTTTTTCAGACTTTACTTACTGAGGATGGAGCAGGACTCCGGAACGTTTTATAGATTTGACAATACTTAATATTAAATAATGCTTAACCTACGAGCAGTGTTCCTCGTTTTTAAATTCCTAATGCCAACATTTTCTTGCGAATTTCTGCACGTGTCATTACAAAGCTAAGTTCACATTATCTTCATGGGGAATCTTAAACTAACTCATCTAATCACGTAATCTTCAGTGATACACGCAACACAATTACTTGCAGAAGCTACTTTGGGACATATCGCCTTATTTGTTCAGCCTGTCTGGGAATTAGCGCACTTATTCAGGCAACAATTTAGAAGGGTTCTGATAGTGTCAGTCCTAGTCAACATGCCGTACATGGGGAACTTGTTTTTCGACGTTGTTTCCAAATTTACAAAACTGGCCTATTTTTATAACACAGCAGTTTGTTGTGAAGGTTTGCGTTGCATTTGATTCTCCTTCATTGTCTTGAATTTTTTTTCGATGTTAGGTTTTTCAGTTTACGGATCTAGTATATGCAGAGGCGAATTTAACATCTGATTCATTTACAGTATTTTTCACTTTTTTACTGTAATGCTCGTTACCGCTACTTTTAATTTACAAGAGCTTGTGCCCTAGATAACATTCTGCTAATTCTATTCCAATCTAAACAATTGCTTCCATGTGACTCGTGCCGAACTCAGACCAGACTTCCTCAGGGGGATACAACTATTGTACTCGTATATATGGGAATTAGCGCTCCCAGGGGGAAAATGTGAGGTTCAGAACCGAGAGTTAGGTAGGCCTTCTTTTCGTTGAAATAGAAAATGATTTTTTTTTGTTAAAAACCGTCTTTTTCGATTCGCTGTAGTTCTATTTTCAGCTCTTATTACTTTCTTCTTCAACGTCTATCTTGTTTCCTACCCTTTCGTTTTAACTTACTGTTCCTATGTGCAAGGGATCCTGTACAGGAACGTACTTTGTGCATAGATTTCACGTTTCCTTAACTCAATGCTACATGGTACCTCCAGCCTTCTTTTCTTTGAACATCTTTGTTGTGGTAAGGGAGGCTAAACCTAACCTATAATAAATCAATAAACCCTGACCACACCTAGCAACATCTCTTCCTCAAACAGGTTAATGTCATCCCAAACTCTGTAAAGGTTGTTCGGTTTCCGCACGGCAAACAAGCAAGCAAGCAAGCGTCATCACGCCGCAGTCTTTTGTTTGTCAAATGGGGGATGGATCCCTGTTGACCGATCATGTAAACAATATGTTGCATCCGTAAACTCCTACGTATAATTCCTGATGAATTTTTCTGTAGTGATTTGCAAGTTCGCTAATTCGCTACTACTGCGTTCCCCACTGCGTCAGTCCACGTGGTCGCGTGTCCGCTCATCTTAACTTGTTTATTTTGAGTCTTTCCAAACCATACTGCAGCCTTCCTTAATACTTTCAAATTATACCATGCGTACTCTCATTTGGTGAGTTTGCGTGTCCTAAGCTTGATCTTAATCGAGTCACACTAACGTAGAGGTTGACCATTTCATTGTTCGTATTTTATAATCACTTAATTAGCACTCCATGCACGATCGGTCACGCATCACGTCCAAGTGAGATGCACCAACTGAGGGGCGATCTCATCGCCGGCTCAGCATCTGGAGCAAGAGCCCCATGCCACATCGATGAGGGCGTGGCCATGTGGGGCGGTTGAGCCACTGCATTACTAGCTCTGTTTCTCTTCCTCACCTACAGTCCCGAAGCTCTGCAATTTATCTCCATTAATCTGCCGCCGTATCTGGGATACGCGCCGGCCGCTATCATGTTGCCTTCATAACGAGGCCTGCCGCTGCGGTTACTTGAAATTGTTTGCTCTCCATTCAGTTGCCTGCTCCAGACGGGCACTTGTCTGGTTGTACAAGATAGCTCCTTGAGTAGCGGAGCACCTATTCTTGAATGTAGCTTGGTTTGAGGAACTATCGAGAAGTAGCCGAATGTAAGCCAAATTTTATGGATGATTCTCAGATCTTACCGTAAAATTATCTGTCGATCGCTATTTGAGAAAATGATATAGATTGCTCCCCTCAGGGGGATACAACTATTGTATCTATGGGAATTAGCGCTCCCAGGGGGACTTTGTGAGGGCCCGAGCTAAGGGTTAGGTAGGCTTCCTTTTTGTTGGAATAGAATAGGTTTTTGTTCTGTTACGGACCATCTTTTTTCGGTTCACTGCTGTCCTGTTTTTTCAACATCTACTACTTTCTTCTTGAACTTTGATCTTGTTTCATAAACTTCTTTCTCATCTTACTGTTTCTATGCCCTTTCTGCGTAGATTCCACGTTCCCCAAACTCCATACTAAATGGTGCCTTCCTCCTTCCTCTCTTTGGATCGCCTTTGTAGCGGATAGGGAGGCTTAAACTAACTAATAATCTAATCTGATATAGATTGCTACGAATAATTGGCAATAGGTAACTGGACTTCAAAATCTATTGATTTAAATATTGTGTTCGAATTTGCATCTAATTCTTCCGAGTATAAAGAAAATTGTTGCAGTGAATTGTTTACATCCCGTATGAGTTATTATGAAGTAATTATGTATAACATAAAATAATTCTTTAATCATAAGATCAAGCAATGGAATAGAGCAGAGTAAAGCTCACGAACTGTACTATCAAAGGAAAAAAACGAACCAATATCATACAGTAACATACATTTTTTACATTTTCACATTTTTAAATACACATGAATTAAGAAAGCATGTAATTTTTTCGATTTGATTAAAACTTAGAAAAAATTATTTTGAACACTAAATTGAAGTGCTAAACATCAAGCAATGAGACAGCTCACTTACTGATAAGATTCTGAAGCATTTGGAAACTGATCGACAACTGAGCTGTTGAAATACAAACAAAACAGTTAAAGGCAATTATTTCAGTGCGAGGCCTCTCACATTGTACTATTTTTCAATATTTTTCCAAAGAACAGTAATGCTAGACGTGCGGAGACCAACGTTAACTTTGCTCCTATAGAGAAGTTTCTGAATATTTCTGTGGAACAACCTTTTAAAAGCAGCAAACACGATCAGTTTTTCCTGATTGGTTCTTTCTAACGCTAACGGTTGAGTGATACTCATTCAAAAAAGTTCAGGGATTTTTGTACATTCGCAACTTGGCTAAGGTTTCCCAGAAAGTAAACTGCACAGTGGGTTGAGGAGCGCATAAGTCTCGGAATTCACCCCCTTCATCTCATCAAAAAGCATTCAAGTTATGTTCTTTTGTGAGGTTTCTGACGCTCAAAGCTCAAAAGATGACATCGTAATTACTTCAAATCTAAATTAAATTTCTTCTTTCTCGTGTTTATTTCTTCAATGAGACAGAGTAAAAACGCTTATCTTTTCAGCAACATTTTCTTCTCTTTTGAAAGAACCAATAATTTATTTTCAGCTGTTGAAGATTTAAATCATTTACATCCGTTGTGATTGAATTATCATTTTCCCTCGACGCTGGTATTACAAATTGGAAGCGTATTTTGCTCTTAGCACCAAAGCATAATCACGTCCTCTTATAGACTAAAGCTCACAGAAATGCAAAAGTATAAAACGGTGTGACTTTTTTCGTGGTATCCATTGTATTTTGCAGTGGGCAATAAAATCATCTGTTTGTTTGTGCTCAGTGGAATTTCATTCACAATATGCGCGCGAGTTTCATCGATACTCGTAAGTTGGAACTAGAATCCCACAAAGTTATTGAGTGCCCTCTTTTGTTTTAGTACTTGAATATCGGTATAACTCGAGCTATTCTTCAAATTTTCCATTTGCACCAGGCCATATCTGTTCTAAATGTCCGTGTTCTATTCAAAAGAAATGATTTCATAAATGAATTTTTACTAAATTAAATTGACAGACGACTTTGTAACTAGATTACATTCATTTAAGTTTCCCAACTAAAAACCAAAGCGACGATAATTCTCAGAAATATGTTACTGTGTCGTATATCGAGTTCGCAGGTTCATTTTTTCAGATCTGCGCCCCAATAATTCAGGACACTTATTGCTCAAACGCTTGGCCCGAAGTTAAGACGTCATACCATCTCCTGGGCGTCGACAGACCCCTTTCAATCTCGGTCCTTTTAAGTTCTTTTTGAAGGTTCATTTTCTTGACATCTTAACCGAAGCTCTTTTCATTACTCTCGGTAAGCTCGTCAGCTTTCTTTTCCTTTCTTGAAATATAATAATTCTGGCTGGAGAAATCCTAGCTCTGAGCAGCTCGCCCTTTCAGATGGGATCAGCCGTGCTGGGCTGCTCGGGAAACTCGATCTCCTGGAATGTGGGCAGCTTTCATTGATTTGCTGTCACCGTCCGATGATGGATGGCTGCTTGGCGTTTATATTTCCTTTTTTAAACGGAATCACACTAAATTTCACAGGGATTTACATGTCCTAGCTTGACCGCTCGCTTTAATTTTTTGTCTATTTTTCCGTTTTAAGGAGTATTTTTCTTATGAATTTATTCCGTTGCAGGATTGTTGCGTTGCCCTCTGGTGCTCACGTTATGAGTTAACTTCAGCGTATTCCTTCATAATAACGTAACAAGGTCTGCGCTTCAACATGTCTCTTGGTTCCAGCGAGCAACTTAAGACAACAGATAGATCTGCGTGTCATGTGATGCACAGTAAATCAAAGTGAGAGTCACGGAAATTCCTAAGTCGTAATTATTTGTGTTTCATTCAAGGGAAGTTCTACGAATAAAAAATTTAGCAAAAATAAAGTTTTACAAATAAAACGGCGCGTCCTTGCGAAGGCTGCACTGCAGCTGCGTTACACAGCTGAGCTGTGAAGGGAGCTGGGGTTGAGACAGCTGGAACTGCCTGTAGCAGTTAGTGTTGAGACAACTGCGTGGTGTTGACGCACCTGCAGGCCGCTTTCTCCCCCCCAAACTGTGCCAATATGTGGTCGATATGACCTCAACCTGCCGAGCTATGTGTGTCGTATTTAAACTTCACTCGTAAATTGGCTAGTTTTGCTCGATATTTCACGTAAGAATAAAAAAATCAATTCTTTTTCAGGGACATCGCTGATATTCTTGTTGTTTTATATTTATATGGTTACGTTTTATGCTAACTCTTGACCGTCCAAATTTTCTTGCTCATTGTAAAATAAGAATCATGTTTATTAGACTGGCATTGGGATCAGGTAGTCACCAACATAAAGATGAGGAAGGAACCGCCCCTTGGCTGTGAGTCTGATAACACACATTAAAGCTTAAATTTGACGGGAAGTAAAATGTCTGAGCTGTTTATGTTTGTGGATTTTGGAGTCCGCTTGGAGAGATGATTAAGGATGAACTAAAACGTTTGACTTCAAAATAATAATTTATTTTTGTGCAAAAAATCAAAAGTTCACCTACGAAAATGTAAGAATGTTTTTTCTTATTTTTCGTGTGCTTTACAGAAAGAGAAAATTTCAGTACATTTAAATCATGGCACTATCATAAAATCGGAGCTCGTGTGTTAAATGATTTTTTACCTTATGGTAGCGACGAACATGTGTGTACAGTAGCAAATCGAGTAGTATGCATTAGTATGCAGTAGAATCTCACGTCTGAACACTTGCGCATTGATTTTGCGTTTTGATGGAATCTGCATTTGAACGCGTTACTCTGTTCATGCTGAACCTTCACACTTTTATTTTAGCTGAACAACTATTCATAATTGAGCAGTGATTTTTTTCCTATGTATGACGGGTTCCCCAAAGCTGTCGTCATTTCACTGAAATATTTATTGTGCATAAAAATATGTGCTTCGAAACGTGCTCGCTCTGTTTCCGATTCTAACCCTAATTGTCTCCGTCCAACAACCTAAGTGTGAATGATCGTAAAAGATCTTCAAACTTTTTAGATTATTCTGAAGTTTGACGATAACTGAACTCTTTTTAGCTATGAAATAGCCTTGTGTTACTTCCGCGGTCATCCCTCTGAGAAATTTGAACTAATATCTGAATTAATTGATAAATCAAGAGCGATGTTTTGCCTCGGAGGAATACGGTCTCGCCCTTAATGAACGTGTAAGTTTCTTACGACAAACTCCATATAAAATAAAAGTTCGCTCTGCGGACGCAGCTCCAGACTGCGATATTGATCATTGCCTTAACAAGTGATCAGTCTTGTGCAATATTTATTGCTGCAAGCGAGCGTCGTCTAGACCGAGCGACCGCCCTACACCGATATTTTATTGCCAAGGAATATTCCAGTGGCCGAGTTAAGCATGCAGAGGCCAGGTCTGTGTGCTCTTTTATTGGTGCTTGAAGGCGTTCTTAACTTCCAGGTATATCACTAACGCTAGTTTTGCTCTGTAATTTGAGAGGGACCTGCTCATTATTGCCGTAATGAATTCAGAATGCGGCTCCTTTTTCGGAAAAGCTTAGTGCAAAGATTACAGTGCAAATTTTTGCTCCTTACAGACTCATATCGTGTTTGGAAATATTGATTTTTTAATATTTATGCGTGGAATAGCTGACTTTAGTGCATGCGTTATTATCAGGCTATTTTTTTTACGAAAATATAAACTGAGCAAGATAGAAATTAATTCTGGGAAAATAGTTGAGTCATTAATTTTCAGTAGGTTCATAAACATAGAGTGTGTGTGATATACCTCTTGGCTGCGACAATTGTGAAAAAATAAATTCATTCGTACTGTTATCGTTAAACATGATGATTAATTTTCTTGTGACAGTAAATGCTTGTTGTTAGTTGGTGCACTTCTTGCTTTAATCTGCAGTTTGTAACGCCCACTTCAGTCAGTAATGCATGCAAGCACTCGTGTACACCAAACAGCTCAAGGCAAATTGTCCTAAACCGTCCTTGTTTTGGCAGCTGTGCAGTTTTTAACCTTTCGTTGGCCGGTTGTTGAGACGTGAGCCGTGCCGTGGCTGAGAACGTGATTGTGTAGAGCAGAGGTCCTCAACCACGGGTAAATTTACCCCTAGGGGGTTAAAAATTATATAGTCGGGGTAAATAATTGAAGAACCGAATAATTTAAAACTAATTTAAAAATAATTAAATTTACTTTCATTTTGTAAAAGGAGAGAGAGAAAATGCAAAGAAAGTGTGTGTTTTGTATGGGAGTAGGGGGTAAATGGCGAAATACATAAAGTCAAGGAGGTCAATGATGGAGGAAAGGTTGAAAATGGCTGGCGTAGCCTGTAGTGCGTGCCTTGAACGTGTAGGTGATCAATTCACCTACTTATCACCTTACTATGTCACCTTCCAGAAAAAATCTCAGGAATATAGGGTAGGCAATAGTATTAGATTTGTTGGGTTTGTCTTTCTTATGCTATTGGAATCGGCGCCTCCAGGGAGATACTGGTATCTTACCTCAGCTATGGATAAGACTTTTGGATTTCTATCTTTCGTGTCCTCTTTGTCTGTTTGCTCCCTTGCCTTTTTCACTCTCCCTCCTTTATCTTTTCTTCTTTTCCTTCTTAACTTGCTGTTTCTATACGCAGAGTTTCTTGTGTGGGGACACAACCTTGTACATAAATTCCCTGTTTTTCAGTCTATATGCTTGATTTTTCCTTCTTTTCGTTCTCATGAGACAACCTTTGTTGTGGCCAGGGAGTCTTAAACTAACTGACGTAAAATTATAAATGTCCAAATTTTAAAACTTTGAACATCTTGAGTACGTCAACTTGACAACATTTTTTATCTGTGATGTTGCACCAAGTTTTTCAACATCGGTGGTCGATACGCGCTTATAATTTCAACGCGTAAGATGAACTTATGAAATTACCTCTCTGCTCGCCTAAAATCATACAGCAATAG
Source organism: Platorchestia sp. MABIK (assembly GCA_014220935.1). Lineage (NCBI taxonomy): Eukaryota > Metazoa > Arthropoda > Malacostraca > Amphipoda > Talitridae > Platorchestia > Platorchestia sp. MABIK. The sequence continues at coordinate 189,819 of JACJUY010000177.1, read as the reverse complement.
AAATGATTTTCATTTTAGATTCGTATCCCCTTTAGTTTCAGTCTGTTCACTTTCATACGGGCGACCGATATTGCAGACGTGCAGGACACTGCATCTTAGAAGGCCTTGTCCTTTGGTGCGGCTCCCACTCAGTGCGACTCCTCAACTTCCCACGGGAAAGAAATAATGGTACATCTTTTTGAACTAAACTTCGTGTTTTGCACTGAATTAAAGGTTAGAGTCTAGTGTTTTCCTGTTAATTAGACTCACATTTTTACATTTTTTTCTTGCATTCTCTCTTTGTAGAGATGTGAGCTCGAGTTGGGTGGAACCGGTATCGAGCTCAAGTACCTTCTCTGCTTCACCTATTCATACTTCATTCTTTAAGATTTTGCTTTTTCGGAGCTCAACGTTACTGTTAAAACGCTATTCTGTGAGCTCGGAACGAAGAAACCCTACTATATAAATGCTTTCGACCAAATTAATTTTTAAAGCAGTATATTCTTGAACACAATCGTACGAGCTGTCACAGGATACAGCTGTTGTGTTTTTGGAAGTTGATGCTCTTGCGGGGTTTCGCGTGGTCTTTTATTTTGTTACGGCCTATTTTTTTTATTCGCTGCCGTCTTTTTTGGAGCATGCATTACTTTCATTACTGTCAGTACTTTCTTCTTCAGCTTTCAGTTCGTCCTATGAAACTTTTTTCAATCTTGCTGTTTCTTAGCGCATAATGTGGGGACACATTTTGTGGATAGACGACCCATGCCCTCAATTCCATACTAAATGGTATAGCTGTTACTTCCTCTCTCGGGAACGCATTTTATGTGGTTAGGGAGGCTTGAACTAACTTCTCCGATCTAACACACTCTCAGAAACAGCTTTAACGATTGTCAAAACTACGACACTTGGGTTACATTTTCAAAGATGACTGCTTCTTCTGTTTTTGATGTGCCATTTTTGTTATTTGGTGGCGAAATATCTCATGTCCAGTGCGTCATGTGAGGATGTGGAGATTTCAGCCCCGCCGCACCGTACCCAACATTTTCAAATGCATTGTCCGTTTGTCATTGATTACGTGAATCTGAGTTCGTTTGTGAAGGCGTCTTCTTTGCAGAATTTTTACCCGACCGTAAATTCTTTGGACCTGCCTTAACTTATTGTTTTTATGTCGTGCCAGTTGAGTTTGAGCTCATTATTACTATCCCTAAATTTGGAGATAGCGCTCGACAAAAAACTATCCTGACAGTTTGCTCTTTATGAGATTTGGAAAGCCAGTTTTTGTGCCTCATTACACGGGTGGGCTTTATTTAAACGGAGGTAGTTTGTACTGAATGCCGGAGCAAAAGATGTAGTGTTTTTAACACTCAGGCGACGCGGACGCATTTTGCCGCGACCCATGGCTGGATGTTCAACCTGTAGTGCTTTATTATGCCGATAAATATCAAAGTTTTTAAATTACCTTGCGTAGGCTGTTTTTTGCGCTAATGCATGCCAAACGCTGAACTGTAATTTGCAGTTTCACATAGCTCAGCTAATGACGGCTAATTGTGCTGAAAGGTCTTTATATCGATGCGGAATGCCGATATTGTTTTAATGGCGGGCTTGAGGTGCGCGCTGCATGTGAACCGTCTGTATTGCTGATGATGTTGGCTCTTCGTTTTTCTATCGAATGCTCGGAACCCTTCTTAGGGTTCATCATGTCATGACGTAGTCAATAGTTATGTTTGAAAGAACTGATACACATAAGCTGGACCACTGGGCAAATGTCCACTTCGTGATTGTATGCTGAAACCTGCTCCACTGAAGACTTTTATTTCGAAGACCGAAGTTGGTGAGCTTTATGACAACACATGTCTTTGATTTTCTCAAGCATGCGAGTACAACTTGAGTATGAAAGTCCTGTTGCTCAAAAAGAACAATTATAACTATTAGCGATCCCATGAGGACAATGTGAGGGCCCAAACAGAGAGTTGGGTAGGCTTTATTTTTCTTGAATAAAAGTTTTTTTTTGTTATGTTAAGGACCATTTTTTTTGTTCACTGCTGTCCTGTTTTTCATCATCTACAACTTTCTTCAACTTTTATGTTGTTTCATAAACTTCTTTCTCAACTTGCTGTTTCTATGCCCCTTCTGCATAGATTCCGCACTCCTTATCTTTATACTAAATAGGGCCTTCCTCCTTTCTCTCTTCGAAACGTTATTTTTTTGCGGTTAGGAAGGCTTAAACTAACATTTAATCTAATCTATTCATATCTACAACTTCTATCTTGTTTCATGAATTTCTTTCCTTACTTGTTATTTCTATTTTAAGGGGATCTTGTGTGGGAACACTTTGTGCACAGATTCCATGTTTTCTAAACGCGCTTATAAATGGTGCCTTTATCCTTCCTCTCTTTGAACACGTTTGAGGTTTTAAGGGAGGCTTAAACTAACTTAAAATCTAATCTAACGAGAGCTTCTGATTTTCTTTCGGTGCAGGTCCTTGCTTCAACTTTACACCTACTAATAATTCTGAATGTTCAACTCTGGTCCATTCTGTAATTGGCTTGAATCAAGAATACGGTGATGAATGCATTAAACTTTGCCTAGGGTTAATAGATAAAAGGGGTTAAGCTCTTCCTCGGACGTATGGTATAATTAAACAAGATCATTTGCGCTAATATGAACGTTACCTGCTGGGAAAAGTTTCTTGGTTGCAGTGGTTTTGCTTGTGCCAGGAGAAACTTGAAAAATTTTCAAGATACTTGAAGTACCATAATGCATACAGTGTCACTCGGATCATTGTCATTTTTATGTAAACCTCCGTGGCCATCGCTCGCTGATGAACTTTTACAATCATGTATTCTTAAACATCTCTCATCTTATTTTCTGCGTATTTTGTGTTGATTTGCATTCAGGTTTCTACGACCTTGTCTTCCCACTTCAAATGTCTCAATAATGATTTTCTATGACTTCAAAACGTACAGTATCACATTTTGATGATAAAATACTTCAGACCGCTAAGTCTAGTGAGCAGTATTGAAACGAGTTTAATAAGTTCTTCCAAGTTGGTTTTTAGTGGTAACGGGACGCGTTCATAATACTGGTATGGCGTAATAAAGTCCTGTGTTATACTTCAGGCGTAAATTGTACGCTTATTTTGTACATTATGAGTGAGGACCTTGGGGTTTAAGATCCTGAAACGCAGACCCGCTGTGGTGACGCTTTACTAAATCCTGCTCTACTGATTGCAACTCAAAACGGGAACTAATCAATCTTGGGATTAAGCTTCGTAGCAATGAAGAGTGAATAGCTCATTGTTATTACTTAACCTTTTACTGCTTAACGCGCCAGGTAAGACCATCTGCTTAGCTTAGCCTTGACTCGGTAACTGGATAAGTAGATCAAATGCTTTTTTGGATATGTGCGTTCTCCATACAACGGTTCTTTGAAAATCCGCTCGTTTCTTCAATCCTGGAAAGATTTATTGCTCATCGAAGTATGCGTTACAATTCATCGAGGAAATAAAAACACTGATGCTCGAAAAAAGGTATAGTCTTGAAAGAAATTTGAACATTGTTTAGAAAGAAGAGTTCTCGGAAGATCAGCTCTTTTAGCGTCAGCGTTTTTGTACTCAAACTGCCGTTATTATAGCCACTGTCATTAAACTGGCACTAGCATCGGGTAGTAACGCATATCAGATTAAGGAAGGAAATGCACTCAGCAGAGAACTAACTCCAAAGAACACATAAGGTAGTTTAAAATTGTAAATTATGTTTCGTAAATTTTGCAAGAAATACAATGCATTGTAAATTTTGTTCAGGGTAAATTTTACGAGAAATACAATTCATTGCGGCCCTTTTTCAAAAGAACGTTATAGTGTTCTAGGGTGTTAAAGAGTTAGTGCCATGAATACTTGGGCCTTGGGTTGCGCACCGAGGGACCACAAACAGTGAGGGCGGTGTCGGGAACACAAAATACAAACAGTCGCTGGTTGTAGGCAGTGTGGCGGCTCTTTCACCTGCGAAGAAAGAGATCTTTTAACCTTGTTGTCGAGGATTGTTCTTCAACGTACTTCGGGGACTAGCGCTGCGCAGAAGTGGGCTTGAGCTCCGTTTGGGGAATAAGCCAAGATAATGTCCTGGTCTGTCTGCTCCAACCTACTCGAGGGCATATATTATTTTGTAGAAGGATAGTGATACGTATTGCTTACTGTCGGCTGGAGACTCGGTGCTCATGAAATCCAGGCTCAAACAACCAACTTATATGGAATAAGACTCAACACATTTGTTATTTGCTTCAATGATCGTCAAGTGCAAGAGTAGCCGCACAGTGTTTCTGCTTCAATGCTTGCAAAATTACATGCACTCGAGAGTGCATGAGCCACGTACGTACTGCGCAACGGAACACGCGTGGGCTAATTGCCCAGTTGGCTCAGGAGAAACAAATGCGCTTAGCTCTCATAAACTCAGGCGCTGTACTGCTGTTTCAGTCTCTGTGTTACTCTCAATATTATTGCTTAAATCATATGCTCCTTCCTGCACAGAGTGTTGAATGTCTCGTGCAATTGCTAACCCTTATCAAAATATTCAAGTTCGTCAATTTACACGAAAATGATAAAGTTTGGAGTCCCTAGCTGTGAGGGTGTATCGCTAGCCTTGCGAGCACGGTTAACGTTTTGCTATTTACTAGTTAAACTAAATAACTTAAAAAGAAACTGTTCGGTGAAATTCCTGGTCTAACTTTTACAATACAGATTTGTGTTTTTCTGCTGAAAGCTGTCTCATTCTCTGCCACATGTATTACAATTGACGGATATATTCGAGTCTTAGGGTTCATGGCGTACTTCTAAAATGATGTGCTTATAATTGATGTTCCAATGAGCCCGCTGTGATATGTTTTTATTTCTGTTGTTAATTTAGATTCCACTTAAATGACTTCTTATTAAGCATGTTGCTCATCTTTCAGTGGCAGTTTATATAGTCATCTGTTCGGTTGTGAGGGAGAAGAGCAGGGACACGTCATCTTTGAATGGCAGGTTTGAAGCTACCGAACATGTGAGCGTAAACTTGTTCAGCTTCCACTGAGTGACCTCATGAAAATATGATCACTATAGCTTATGGCCTGGGGCAGACTTAGTGACTTGCTAACTGTAGACTAGGTAATCAAGACACTTCATTTCATTATTCCGCTTCTCCATCAAATGTCAGCCTCCATAGTGATTTGATAATCAAAACACTTCATTTCATTATTCCGTTTCACCGCCAAACGTCAGCCGCTGTAGCAAACTTCTCACCCTTCCTGGCTACCGTGCCCCTTAGCATGGCTGGACTTGGGCTCATTTAGCGTGCGCAGCTCGGGCTGCTTAACTCGGCGGGGCGCCTGATTAGATCAGCACCTGTGAGGCCTGAGGCTGCACCTCACTTACGCACATCCATCATGATAATGTCAACCCACCGCCTACATCCTCGTCCCCAGCATAATAATGAGACGTGCACGTCATACGCTTGCATAGTGCAAGGGCGGCATTTTTGTGCCGAGTTTATCATCTCGTGGCGCAATCGCTGCTCTTTATCGCTTCGTGGATTTTGGGCACGCCATTAACGCAACCACTGCACTCTGATATGCCGCGCTTGTCTGCCAAAATTTATGTCCGGACCTGAGGTGGCTGCGAACTGGTCGGTTTTAATTACGCTTGTACGGCGGTGGTTCTCATACTCACGAGCCTCCTAGCTTCTTGCTTACTCACTCCAGGGGAGTGCCTCGAAAAACTGTCTTAACACTTCGACCGCAATTGGCTATTAACTGAAGTTCAATATTCAACTCAAATTTAAAGTTAATTGAAGTGAGCAATTTTGACAATAGCAAACCAAGAGCTGGATCATGCCTTCATTTAGCTTTAAGTAGTTAAGAAAATTGAGTTTGTGACTACTAGTTAGTCAGCAGCATAATGAAAATCCCCTCCGTGGCCACCGGTGGCGCATGTTGCGGTAAGAGTGTTAACTAAGCCGTAAAAACGAAGCACTCCTTGACGATTCCTGCAAAGTAATACTTTCAAACGAATATAGTGCATTCAGTTTCAGCGTTTGACAGATTTTCTATTATGCTTTGCCCCTATTTTCTTTGTTTTCTGTAACAGGATCAAATCTACCGACGTCTTACGTGCCCGATGTCTTGGTTAAATAATTTATCACCCTAAGTGTTGATGTTATGGAAGCGCGAACATCATCCCCGCATGAGAATTTATCCGTTGCATTCTAAGGAAGAGATATGAAGCTCAGAGCTGAAGGTTAGACAGACCTTTCTTTCGTTGAAATAGTTTTTCTTTGTTTTATATTATCATTTTTTCAGTTCACAACTGTCTGCTTTATTCAGTTTCATAAACTTCTGTTCATCCTGCGCTGTTTCTATTCGCAGAGTGCATGGATACACTTTGGGCGTAGATTGCCCGTTCACTTATTTCCTTACTAAATGGTGCCTAGCTCCTTTCTCTCTTAAGACCTCTTTTGTCGTAATAATGGAGGCTTAAACTATCTTTAACTATAATCTTTCTTACGAACGCACTGTATGGAATAAAATTTACGGAAGAGTTGTAGCAACAGCAGCCGAACCTTGTTACTGTCTTATCACTTGATGATCGTCATTATTTGTGTGTTGATTTTATATTTAGTAATAAAATTTTCACCAACGTTCGTGAATAACTCGCTGCACTGTTGCAGGAATAAAATCTGATAAAGAAATCGAAATTGGAATGAAAATAGATTTGTTCTTGTAACTTTTAGTGTGGCTTAAAAGTGCAATCAACGGAAAAAATTTGGGCTGTTTAGCAATACTTGTACTCTCTCAAACACTAGGGCTGTCTGTGTGCTGTCTGTGGGCTGTCTGTATAATGAGAACAGAGCAGTAAACTTCGCATACGACGCGCCTCTAAAATGATGAAATACAAAAGAGCACAGTTTAAAGAGGCATGGTGGCTTATAGCATGTTGAAATCCATCGAAATTCAAGTGTATCTGCCTTGGAATTCAATGTATTTTATTTGTTTTTTATGAACAGCACGCTGTATAAGTGTAGAGTACCATGTAACGACGGCAACTAATTACCTACTTTAAAAATGTAAATAAGTAGCTTTTTCGAGTGCTAAAGTATCTAGTCATTGATTTCTCTTTTTTGATACACTTCCCAGTGGTTTACATTAAACGTAAAAAGCTTTTCGTCGTCTGGTTATCATGGAAACACTTGTTGACGGAAACTACGATTTTATTATTTAACTAATCATTTTACTGGCCTTATATTTTCGCCGTCCAGTAATTTTCTTAACCACTGATTCGCGCTCGACAACTGGAGCTAGGACATTTATACAGCAAAGCATAACTTAAATTTCTCTGCTGCATAGCCATATTTAATGACAAATGACGTTCATCAACGAGGTTGAATCAGCTTTCAAGATAGTTTAAATTGTCCAAGTTGATAAGGCTGAGAGTAATCATTAAAATACACAATTAATAGCATGAAAGTAGACACTATTTATCGCTTGATAATTAATTACAAGTGCACGAAGAAAACAATAGTCCGTTTTAAGAAGGGAGTTAACACACGCTCGCACACTTCTCTTTTTTCATCTACACACACAGATCATTTTCGTTTAGCTCATCGATTACAGAAAACTCAGTATCGTGGATGACAATGTTTTTCGCTTTTTTTGGTTGACATCAGAGGTTAGGTTTCGCTTGATGATTGCTCTTCGATAAGAGCGTTCGTAGATCTCTTTAATTACCTTATGAGGCATGCAAGACAGACTCGTTTTCCGTGGACAGGCTCTCCTATCTCATTCATTAGGACCTTTAAAATGTAGCAGCCTTTGTCACTGTCAGCGCAGGACACTTTTTTTACGTACATCAATTACTCTTACCTTCTAGCGCGATAGAAGGTGTGAGAGAGATAACGGACATCTCAATTACGTAGTAATTGTCTTATTTCAGCGTACCTCATCGTAAAAAAATGACAAGCTCTAGTTATTCCAATGTACGTTTTATTACCGGTTTTCTTTTCATCAGACACAAATCTTTTAAAGAACGCTCGATCATGCGATGATAGATTGATTTTCCTGGTATTGTAGCCATTTGCTAATCATTCGATCATGCTCTTATGTATGATATAAACTGTTGTTGTAAACTTTTACCAGTGGCATCAAAGTGGTATTTTTTTAAAGTGTAGTAATCTTTACCAGTTAATTAAGCGCTCGGACGAATGCCGACGTATGATATGCTGCGATGACGCTGTGAGTTTTTCCGCGCTTCCTTGGAACTTCGAAGGCTAATTTGAGAAGATAATACGACTGTTTGGAGTCCGGTCAAAGAGTGCTTATTAAGTCTGCAGAGCTGTCATGTGATCCGACCAGCTGTCGGCACGTCAGCTCGCAACTAAACGCAGATTTCATAATTGCTGACGCCGCTGACTACATAGCTGCGTATGCAACACGCCAAGTCACTGTAGACGCCGCTGCTTCTTCGCACTGTTCTGCTCGACCAGCATTTGGGCCATGTTAATTATTTTATGCATCATCTTAATTCTTTGTTTTGTGTTAACATTATTTGGTGATTTTAGGTTTGTTGACCGTAAATGTTGCCTGAGGCTACGAGCCTTCTCATGTGCGCCGTGTGTGTACGAGTCTTCTCATGCGCACCGTGTGGCTACGAGCCTTAGAGATGACAATCAGTTGCTTTTGTATGCTTATGGTTGTGTACATCTTGATCGCCGAGAAGCATGACGTTGCTAAGGAAAACATATTCATGTTTCAACAACTGTCTTAGTGTCAGATTTCAAATAGATGCATCATCGTTCTAGCCGTGTATATGTTATACCTATATAACCGAGTTCCAGATTTGCTGAAAATTCTTTTCCGCGTTCGTTTCAAACTTTGGGTTTTCTTTCGTATTTCTATGGTGCTTTAGAATTTATCGCGGTGTCTTTGATGTAGGATTAGTCACAATAATTAATTTTAGTGCAGTCTTGTAGTTCAACTATAAGGCAATATTTATAATACACTCTTGTACAGAGCGGCTCTGTTTCTAGCACACGATCCTTTTATATCATAAAATTGACTCGCTAGTTTCCTACATTTTTATTCTAGATTTCGTCAAGCCTTTATTATGCTGATCTTTCTGCAGCAATAAACGAGTGTGAAACTCAACTTTCAATTATATGTAACTTCCCAGTGTAAATAAAGGCGCTCTAATGTATATTATCCTATTTTAAGCTTACATTAACATTTCAGAATGGCAATTCAGGAATGTTTAATTCTGTTATTTTTTCGCCAAGAAGTTTCGAATTTAATAACCTTAATTTCACATTATTTTCATGACCTTGATATACCACGCTCAAGCTTCAGAGCAATCTGCAATTTCAGATGAAACGAATATAATTAATTTTAAAAGTTCAGCTTAACTGTTTGAAAACCGAAGTTCATCATGTGTTGCACGAGACTCAGTCGGAAAAACTTCTTTCTTCGTTCTCCCTAACATTTTTTAGGATGAATTTCAGGTTCGCTGAGCTTCTACACTTTTGTGTCCCAAATTCTAGATGAAAGTTACATAATTCATTTTAAAATTTCAGCGTCGCTGCTTGAAAACCGAATATCATCAAGTGTTGCACGAGACTCAGTCGGAAACACTTCTTTCTTTATTCTCCCCAACATTTATTAGGATGAATTTCATGTTCCCTGAGCTTCTACATTTCTGTGTCCCGAGCAGCATTCTCGGTAACTTTAGACTTCGCGCCAAGTTAAAGTAAATACAAGAAACCTGGGAGGCGTCACTCAAGGTTACGTTGGTGGGGGAACGGAGACCTGTTGAGCTGGCGCACATGGGTGAGAACCTGTACTCCTGCCTTAAAATAAACAGACGTGCTTGTAACATTGATGTGGGCTGTGTGCCATTTCTCACGAATATTGACGCAGATGTACAAGGTGCATTGCATGTGACTCTTTTTGAAATAACGTACTTTTTTCTATCAGGTCAAGATTGTTGGAATGAATTTAGAACCTGTGACGTACGAGGGAGAGTGTGATTGTTCCTCATGATTTCATTGACTTTTTCATAGTTCGCTTGTCTTTGTGCCAATAGCTTGCAAATCTGACAAGCAGCAGACGCTGATGTTTGTTCTGCATTCTTAACTGTAGGGAAGTAGTGAACAACCTTATGTCATGGTGATACTTGACATTAAATAGAGTTAGGTCTGAAAAATGTTGAGAAAATAAAAAGTACTTGAGTTGCTCATAAAAAACGGTGAAAAATTAAAATTAGTTATACTAGTGAGTCGGTTTGAAAATTTTGGTGCATTTGTCTTCTTTCGAGGAGACATTTCTAACAATAAAGATCGCTAGCGGATGGTTGAACATATTTTTAACCGTTTATTTGACACACATCGAAAGTGGGAAACCTTTCAGATAGTTGATTAGAATCGTCAAAATTTTCTAGATAATACATTAGAATATTTTCACCTCAGTGACGACCGTTGAATATTCTACAAGAATATGATTGGTTGGTTTGGAAGACCTGGCGAAAACACCGCATTTGTTCGTGTCCCATGAACCGAACAAGTGTCGGTGGTGGGGGAGCGACTGAAGGTCCGAGCCTGACTGCGAGGGTTCGCTTGGGTTTGTTTTCCTTATCTCGACCGAGGAATGCGTGGCATCTCTGGCGACTGCGCGGCATGGGCTTGGTGCTTGCTGAGGCGCTTCACTCGTGTCAGGATTCTGAAGACGAGCTACGCAAGCAACGCTTGGTGCATGTATAGATAAACGGCAGATGTGCCTCGGGTTTCTTAATATTTTACTTTGTCTTAGCAGTGCACATAGCAGTGTGAGTTCATCGTAGCTGACTGTAAAGCTTTTGGGTGCACGACGTGTGTTGAAAATTTATATCATGGGCGATAGTACTTTTAATAGTAAACAGATCTCTCGATGTCACATTTCACAGTTTCGTGTGCATTTTGCAATAATTACTAACTTTTTGAGATTTGATGAATTTTCACCATTTTGTCTCCAAAAATTTATTCCGATTTAACTCTGAATGGCCAATGGTAAAAATCTTTGGCCATTCGAAGTAACTTCTGTCGTGACTCTTCTATTGAAATTTAATTTTCGCCCAGGGCGTCGCAGCGTCATTTACTTTTCCAGGTCGTAATCTCATTAAATATTGAGAACTAGAGGATTGGCTGCTATTTTGTCCAATTGATTAATTTGCCTCAAATACTTCATCTCATTATTTAGCAAGTAAAGTTCATGACTAGGTCTTCAATTTTACTTCTGGAAAGAAGCAGTAAAGCTGTTTTCAAAATTAAACGAAATGATACAAAGATAATACAGGTCATTCGAATTCTCTCTCAGAACTTAAATTTTGTTTAAACGATGCATATTCAATTTCCACGCTGAACTTGGCTCTCCGGCAGAGTGATCTTTTTTTTCATTGTCAAATTTTAACATCTACTCCAAGTTTTCAGCATTCATGTTTAGTCATATCGGAGGTGAGATGTGTTGCAAAATAATCAGGAGCTGGTGATTTGAATATCTGAGACAGAACGACTCCTCCCTGTCTGGCGCACCGCCCGCAAGACCAGCTACCTGTCGCGGTCAGGTGACTCAAGCGTCGACCCTTAATTGGACACCTTATTTAATTATTGCATCCAGCACACTTCGCTACTTCTTGGCTGGTCAAGGCCTAAAGAGGGTGAGCTGAAGGGATTTGTTCTTTATTGTGCTTTAGGACTTTCGATGTAGGGATATGCCCTTAATTGCATTTTAGGATTTGCGGTGTCGGGATTTGCCCTTTCTTGTTTTATAGGACTTACCATGAAGAGATTTGTTTTTTAGTGTATTTTAGGGCTCGACACTGGAGTGGTTTATCCGTTAATGTTTTTTAGTTATTGACACTGAAATGACTGATTTGTAGTTTATTTCAAGACTTAGCGCTGAAGCGATGTGTCTTCATTGTATTTTACGATACGTCGCTGAAGGGATAAGTCTTTCATTGTATTTTAGGACTTTCACTGAAGAGATAGCTCTTTATTGTATTTTGAAACTTGGTGAACGTCGGCAGAGGCGTATGCTTCCTCGCATTTCCTAAGCTGCTGTATGCTCATCGTGCCAAGCCCATTTAACGTCTCTGCAAATGCCTGAATCCTTTCTCTGTAAAAGTAATTTTGCTCAAAATTTTTCTGATAAAAGGTTCGGCTCACGAGGAATAAAACAGTTCTCGAAAGACGATAATCAAAAGTTGGTTTATGAAATAAAGTACTTGAAGATATCAAACATTCGATGTACGTAACACATAAAACAATTGATCTTTGTAAGCATTTAACAATTTTTGTAAGTAAAATATTGAACAATTGTTCTTGAAATGAGTTAAAATTGATTGAGGCACATTTGTTTCAAGGGTATCATATTTGATGCGCTGAGACTGATAACAATTGTTGAGAGCATTGACAATTTGCAAAAAAATTCTACGTTCCTGGTAGAACAATTAAGAGCACTTGAAGTAACCATCTATCGCTTGTTGTACGTGGTTAGGAAGGATGTCTTTGTGATTTACTGTTTTCTTTTTCCTCAATATATAGTTTTAGAGAGACCTCATTCTTGCACAGTTCTCTGTAATTTTCTTTTATAATTTTTCACAATGCGTTTCTGAATTTTCGAAACAGTTTTCGCACAAAGCTCTTCCAAGTCCTTCAGTATGGCAGTCACACACTAGTTTAAGAAGAATAATTAAAAAAATGTTCTTCACACTTACCCTGAAATTTGAAAATCTGTTCCATAAACAGTCGTAATTATTTTACCGCCAATTGTATTGAGTTAAGTACGTTGCGTTGCGAGAACGCATTTTTCATCCTAGGTAGCTTCTGAACTTGCATAACAAAAGACGGCTGCCGTGCTTTACATTGACAATTTTGTAAATTTTAAAAATGCTGGTAAAAAGTGATACATCATTTCATTCCATTGAATCCTTGTGATAACCGAGATCGGCAAGCACAAGATCAGCGAGTGCATGACAACACTTTTTGCATCACTCGTGCAAGCTGATCAGAGATCGCTTCCCGGTACAACAATGAACCTCTTCCTGACAGATTGAAATCTGTCTGCAAGTGTTGACCTCATTAGCATATTAATTACATGAACAAAGGCGCTGCATATCTGATGAGCTTTCACCCTCCAGTGGGTGATAGCTACACAGATGCACTCTGATAGCGTCCATCTCGCGTCAGACTGAGGTTGACTAGCATCATGGTGCTCTTCATGTCGAAGGTAAGTTTTCAAATGCCAATTTTCTAAACGTTTTTGACTTACTACATCCCCTCATGGGGCTACGAATACTGTATTGTTTTATGAGAATTAGCGCTATCAAGAGGAATTTGGGAGGCCCAGAGCTGAGTTAAGTACGCTTTCCTTTTGTTGAAATGTAATAGTTTTTTATTTTATTACAAACTGTCTATTAAAGGGTCACTGCTGTCTTTTTTCAGCTCCTATTATTTTCTTCTTTAACTTTTGGCCTTGTTTTTTACAATTCCTTTTCTTGCTGCTTCTATACGCTAGGGATCTTGTGTCGGAATACGTTTGTCCATAAATTCCTCATTCTTCTCATTCCTTGGTAAATAGTACCTTCCTCTCCCCTCAGGGGGATACAACTATTGTATCTATGGGAATTAGCGCTCCCAGGGGGACTATGTGAGGGCCCGAGCTAAGGGTTAGGTAGGCTACCTTTTTGTTGAAATAACATAGGTTTTTGTTCTGTTACGGACCATCTTTTTTCGGTTCACTGCTGTCCTGTTTTTTCAACACCTACTACTTTCTTCTTGAACTTTGATCTTGTTTCATAAACTTCTTTCTCATCTTACTGTTTCTATGCCCTTTCTGCGTAGATTCCACGTTCCCTAAACTCCATACTAAATGGTGCCTTCCTCCTTCCTCTCTTTGGATCGCCTTTGTAGCGGATAGGGAGGCTTAAACTAACTAATAAACTAAACTAAGTACCTTCCTCTTTCCTCACTTTGAAACCCTTTTGTTGGGATTTAGGGGCATAAATCAAGGTGTAATTTGATCAGTATTTCTGTCGGTGAGGTTGTGTGAGGCACTCGCAGATTCAGCTCACCGGCGTGCTGCATCTCGTTTTCCCACCCGAGTTTCTTTCATCTCGGAGAAGGTTGCGAGGAAAATAATTTTCCCTTAGCGCACTCAGAAAAATTGCTTTCGGCGTTGGGCATCGTTTGACTGTGATCCGAACTCGGTCTTATTGGGTAATTTTTTTTACCTTACGCTGATTTCAACTTGGTTAGAAAAACTCATTTCTACGTAAAGAACACGACTGTTATGAAAGTGGAAACTTTCCCAAATTTTACATTTTCTTCTGAGTGGCTTTTAAGTTATTTGAACCACAGATGGTATTTTCACACAGCTACATAATAACATTGAGTTAATAGTGTAACGCATCCTAAGCTATTCCAAGAATTTCGATTAGATAGTTTTGCATCTATACATAGATGTTCATTCGACAAGAGAAGTGTCATATTGCTGCTTAGAGTTTTCCCTGACATGCGGCTGCACGACAAACAGATAACGCCTGAACGACCCACTTGGCTGTTATTGTGATAGCGTTGTTTACTGAAGGCACATAGTGTAGAAAGTGTCCTTGAAATCAGCCTTTGAATGCCTCATGAAGCAGCTAACCTGTATATGAGGGTAAAATTTTTTTTTACCACTGAGTGCCTTAAATCGTTTTCATCTTGTGTGTTGTTGTAGCTCTATGTATGAATTTTCACCTGTATTGGTTTCGTAAATGTATAATCCTATTAAGTAATCCTCAGTCATGAAGAAAGTAACAAAATTTAGTCTAAACGCAATCGTAAAAACTAAGAGCTGCTTTTTAGAACAACCAAATAGTTTTTTAGATTGAAAACATTGGTGAAAGTCATTAGCATTCATTATGACTGGCATTTTAATCATTGCCCGTAATAAGTCTCATGGATTACTTCTACCCCAAAAATTTCGTTTGAGGCTTAAGTGATCTCGACTTATTAGTTTGTTGAGTGATGCTCGCTTGTGTATTCAAATATTGCAGCGTCTCGCATCACATCGGGTCTCTTCACTTTTTATGACGGTGCATCCGATAGCATTTTTTATGATATAATGCACTGTATTTCACGTTTTGAGCTCCGTTCAACAGTTTCTTTCAAAGAGATTATCCCATAGCGGATTTGTCTGCAATGAGCATCTCTCCAGTTTCTGACTGGGCTCTACGGCCCTACGCAAATTTATTAGGTTTGGTTCTCTGAGGCTGAATTGGGTGTCAGTTCTTAAATCCGGTCGACTGCTTTTTTATTTGCCCATCCGCTTTCTCATGCGCTTCTTCTTAGAGTACAACCACGTATGTTCCGGTCTTTTTTATGATTTTCATCCGGTTCATACTAATCTTTTTAGCTCCAAGCTCAGTTTTCGATTTGGCGTTTCCAAATGTGACATTAAATACATTTGGAAGCAGTAATTCTATCACGGTTTTTATTACAGCAGATCTTACGACGAAATCAGGTTGTTGATTTTTATTATCATTAAGAACGATGATAATAGAATGAAATATTTTACATTCTATTATCTTGATTACGCTTCGGAAGAACCTCAATTGTAGGGAAAAAAATTCCGGCATGCGGCACAGATCTTCTATATTGATACTGAAAATTCCGTCGACTAATTATGAATTGTGGACGGAAATCCTAAATAAAATTATGAATTGAAACAACAAATGTGCTTTAACTGTGGAAGAATTACCTCCCTGAAGGAGAGACAATTATTGTATCTTTGGGAATAGGAATTAGCACTCCCATCGGGAAAATGTAATGTCTCGAGCTCAGAGTTATGTAGGTCTCTTTTTTTTTTGTTGAAATAAAATGTTTTTAATTTTTTTACGGACTTTTTTTCCGGTTCACCGCTATTCTGTTTTCCAGTACCTTTGACTTTCTTCTTCAGTTTTATATTATTTCATAACTTTCTTTCTTAACTTGTTGTTTCTACGCGCAGGGGTTCTTGCATGGGGACATAACTTGTACATAGATTCCGAATTCCCTGAACTCCATCCTAAATGGTGCCTTCGTCCTTTCTCTTCATCTTTGTTGAGGTAAGAGAGGCTTAAACTGATTTATAATCGATTGTGTATGGATTACCAGCAGCTCAATGAGCTCTTCCATGATCAGCAAAATAAAACACTCGGCTTGAGTCGGTAACGTGCACTTGTTTTAAATGAAGCTCTGTGCTTATATCGGTAACGTGCCTTCATTTTAAATAAAGAAATGTTCTGGTGCCGGCAGCGTGCCTTCATTTTCCAATCTCTAATGTATCGAATGATTCATTCTTAATTGACTGTAGAGTGACGAAACAAGGCCTCCTCTGGCGCGGACGCAGAGAGCCTTGAAAGAAGAGTCCTCCACATAATTGATCGGACCCGGTGCTGTGGGGACCTGCGGTGCGGCGCCGGATGTGGTCTTGTGGCTCATTAATGATCGACTCCAGACACCTATTGTCTTACTAATGTTCCATTTTGTTTCTTATCCCTGTTCGGATTATGGGGATTTTTGAGATTTTTTGTTTGAATTTCCGTCGGAAAATTCGGATGATTTTTTTTCGCCTGAGTCTGTTTGTTTTCCTGTTCTTAAGTGTTTTTAATTTTTGTCAGCCCTTCAAAATTTTAAGTGGCCGGATTCTTAAGCTTTAGTACTAATAACTGCTGTATTATTTGGCTAAATTAGAACCGCTCTGCTGAAATATTTTCCTCATATACTTATTCATTTAATTTCATGTGAGTATGAATTGGAGCTCATTACACCAACAAGTTTCATCTTTTTAAATTGGTGCCATTGTTTTTTATCAACCTTTTGTCACGCACCAACCTCCTATTCTTTTCTTACTGTTAATTGCCTGAGTCGCGGTGCAGTGAAATTATTACTCGTTTCCAATCAAGTACCAAGTAAAATTCCAAAAATCATCAAATGATCCTTGTTTCGGTAGTCGTAACTACACGATGGCAAACCAATTTACTCTTCAACATTACAGCCATTTAGATTTTCTCTTTTCCCAGAATTTTTATTACGTTTATAAAGGTTGGTTAGGTACTGCATGAGAACAATTACCCAGTCTAGGTAGAAATTAGTGTCATTTGTCGCTATTCGTTTCCATGGGTCACGACATTGAAGACTGGTTTTTGTATTACTCCAAGGAAAAGAATCGGCTGTCGGTTATTCATTCTATCACATGAAAAGATCTGCAATTTTGTTTAACCCTTTAATGCAATTTGAAATAACGACTGCTTCGGTTGTTCTCGTTCAATGAAATTTTAACTCTTAACAACTTATTCATACCATGATTGCTTGCTGCAGTCGGACCTTTCATGTTCTGTTCACATTGTTCTACAATACGTGTGCGCATTTTTCCGAGCACACCCTGGTTTAAGAGTCTGGTTAAAGTTAAGCAAGGGCAAAAATAAACATCACAAATTTTTATCGAAAAAAAAATATTAATTTGAAGTCAAATAAAATGTATCAAAGCAAATTAAATTTTATATCCTGCTCTTTTCAATGGAACTTAAATCAACCTTCTGGCACAAATATTTTACAAATTACAGCATTTTTATATCGGCAAATTTTTTTTAGCGGACACCCTGTACATTGACTCTACATATTTAGCGTCAGCTGAAGAAGCTCGTTCTGCTCCAACGGACTTCCTAGGGCACACGAGCGAGGCAGGTGTTGAGCGGCACGTGCTGCTGCTACGCTTCCTCAGCTGCTGCTGCCAGACGGACATTTAAATTTCGAAGCAGATGTTGGCTTCACGGAGTTCTTTTTCCAGAAATCTTTTATGAGTCAGGATAGAGTTCACAGAAAAACAACGCCGAAATTTGATACATAATGTGACGACTGAATTTCTGTTCTGTATTTTTAGGATTTACTTGGCTGAGTGTTTCATTTTTATGCACCTCCGAGTGATTTTTTGATTCATGCGTGTAATTTTCATGTAACAGGCAGTCATGGCTTATAAAAGTTCGCTCGAAATGAACTTGAGTTAGTGAAGAAAGAGCACAGATGAAAGTTCGTCCGACATAGTTTTGAGTTTGGGAACAATGGTTATGAGACTAGAAAATGCGAATAATATGAGACTCGTAATAATATGAGACTCGTAATAATATGAGACTCGTAATAATATGAGACTCGTAATAATATGAGACTCGTAATAATATGAGACTCGTAATAATATGAGACTCGTAAATAATATGAGACTCGTAAGTGTGTTTTAAAGGATCCTGAATGTAAATATGTGATCTGTTTCGTTTAGAAGTTAACTTCAATATTGTAGTCAGCGAACGTGCATTA
Source organism: Platorchestia sp. MABIK (assembly GCA_014220935.1). NCBI lineage: Eukaryota > Metazoa > Arthropoda > Malacostraca > Amphipoda > Talitridae > Platorchestia > Platorchestia sp. MABIK. The sequence goes on along the minus strand of JACJUY010000177.1, from coordinate 171,457 downwards.
ATTTACAAGTATGTTTCATTACTCTGGCTATATACCTTTTACATGATGTATAATGCATGTAGATACGAACTTAAATACTGCAGGATGTATATAAGGGAAAAAAATTAAAAGCGACAGTATAGTATGATACTTAACTGACCCTTAATTTAGAAACTGATACTGCATGGAGCATTGTCATTTGACAATTGCGATTTCACGTTGACATTTCCTTCATAATTTATCAAGGAAAGGTAGCTCCGCTTGAGATCATGACGAAAACAGAAGACAGGTCAGGGAGGTTCCTGGGGGAACCCCTCTCCTCAGTGGACTTGCACTTTCGTTCCCCTTAGGTTAAGAGATGGGAAACCGTTCTTATAACAAACACAATTGTAACACGGAACGACTAAGGTCGATGGTAATGAAATGTTCAATGATCTGGATTTAGCCAAAAGAAGAGTCATAAACACCGGATCAGCCCTTGCTGAGGCCATACGGTGACGTCACGTTGTGCGCGATTGTGAGTGGTAGCGTTTTGTGGGGTAAACCCTTCAACGCAAACCTCGTGAGATTTTCACTCAATTTCGACGTAACATTATAAGTGCATATCCTGATGCAAGCTAGTAGGGTTTGTGTGCTAGGGTGGAAATATCAGTGAGTAGTGAATCTATCACGATAATTAACGCAGTCGGCGGAACTCGTGTATACCTGTCGCGATATGAAGGCACGCTGCAGAGATGATATCCCTTATATTAATTACGCTCTCTTTAGACACATTAGTTTTGTTTTTAGAAGAGGTGTAAAATAATTATAAATTAGGATAATCATAATGCATAAAAAGAATTATGAGGTCCATCGGGGTGTGACTACTTCAAACCTCCTTTATCCTTCGTGCAAGTGCATTTGGAACTAATAACAGACATGGCTTCTTAAAGTTTCAGAGGACAATTCATTGCAGGAGAGGGCGCGGTGAATAAAAAGCTATTGTCTCAAGCGCAGAAAACTTCATCTAGAACTTCTCCTTATTTGCCTTCAATATTTACTTATTTAGATTACAATCCATGAAAGTAGGCAAGCAGTGCAAGAAGTCTGGACAGAGCGTCTTGGGCCAGACGTTATGCAGGAGCTCACCTTTATTTATGTGCGCTGGTTTTTGTGAGGCGCATACTCTTCAGTTTTTTGAACCTGTTCTAGCACTGTTTTCGGCGTGGAATGCGCGTGGAATTCCTATTGCCTGTATGAATATAATCGCCAACGCGCTCAGTCAAACCGAATGCAAATGTAAGCCTATGTACGTCTGCGCTCGTTATTTTGCTTGTGTTCTCAGCGAGATCGCATATCCAACTAGTTTATTGTCCCAAAAGGCTTCTTATCGTCGAGTTTCTGTTGCGCTTAGGAGAATTAAAGTTGACTTATTAAGTCGTTAGTGAATGTGGGCCTGTAACGCCGTCACCAAGCTTCTTGAGATCATATCGTCCCCCAGTAATTCATTATTTTTACGATGTATTTTCTTAATTCTGTCCTCCATGCTCATGTGGAGGAGGCAATGAACTGCCTATTGAATTAATGTATTAGCAGTGTTAAAAGTTCGAACTGTATGGGCTGCATCTGAGAGGCTACTGCATAGATTTTCCTTGTATGCAGAGGATAGTCCACACCCACTCAGGAAAGCCATGTTCATTCTAATTAAACTGAATAATATTTTCATAGAATTAGGCGAATACTTAGCGTTTTGTTTGCGTGATGTTGCGTGCGTTGTTCGTAATGATTCGCTTTCAGGTTTGAGCTCTTCAACTTAAAAAAATTATTTTGTCATTTGTAAAGAATATTTTCTAAATTTCTTCAATACAATCCCTATTTCAAACAGGAACCCAGTTCTTTCTAAGTGACTAAACTGCTGACACTTCGAACACGAGTTTTATTATTCGAAGTGCGTACGGACTTTAATTTCGTCATCAAATCGTAGATTTACAGCTATATTTCAGTTTGAGTAAACGATGATTGCTTCATGACGAAATGAAACATGAAAGAGCTTAAAATCTGTCCTATTATAGTTTTTAATTCGAACCGTTTTCTTTCTCTATCGTTTTCAATTTTCTTGCAGTGTTAAATTTAGCTTCCGCAGTTTAGACTGCATCACGTGTCGAGTTCGTGTGTTTATCGTAAACTTTTATAGAAGATCCTACGGTTGGCAGCCGGCAAAGCAGAGTCCCTATGTTTCTTTTGGAAGTTCATTTCGTTGCCGATTGTGACCATCTAAAGCCCTGTAGTTTACAAAAGAGTGGTGGTCAGGGCGTTCATTGTGCCGGCACTGTGGAGTTCATCATTGAGTTTACAGAGCTTAAATGGTCGGCCTCGAGTGCTTTTATTGTTTCCCAACACAGACGCTTAGATTACCTTCCGTCTGGTGACCCTTGCTACTTCATTGGTGGACCTCGCTGTTTACGTTTCTTCGTGTTCTGATGGTTCTCTGTCTGCCTTGTTTTGACTTTACTTCGCTGGCTCTCGTGTTTTTTTTTATAAAACTGACGCTTTATTCTAATCATTGCATTTAAATTTGGTAGATATTCCATGATGACCACTTCATACTCTTATTTCATTAGGAAATCATAGGTCGGCTTTAATTTTTCCCGAGTTTGCGTTTCCATGCTCTATAAAATACGTGGGAAAAACAGTTGATACTTCTGAATTGTTCACGAAATAAAATATTTCGCCCGGTAGCACTTTTGTAATTAATGTCATCTCTCTCAGATTGACGTCAACGTTATTAGAAATTAATAATATGAAATTGAAATTCAGAATTCTTACGTAATCGCTTCTCGGGTAAATTCAACAACCTCAGGGTTGAAACACGATTAATAGAATGGACTAAACGCACTTTGTTAAGAATTCTTGGATGCAGAATGAAAACAATAGTAGATTTATGGAAAAACTGCACATCTTCCCAAAACTTTTAAAACCGCTCGATGAAATTAGGGCATCAATAATTTAAACTATTTTGTTCTTCAACTCAAGTAAATTTTACATTGATTTTTTCACAAGAAAGCACTTGTCTAGTTCTAAGTTTGGGAATTAATGGCGGGCACAACTTCGATGATATTGAATTATTCGAAAGAATTTTCTCTCATTAATTGGCTTAAACATCTATAACAACATAAGTTCGTGACTGCTCTATGCAAGGAGAATTTTTTTGAGCGTCGGTCGTAAGAATGTTCTTCGCATCCGCGTGCGATGTTTTTTTCCCTGAACTAGGATGCTGAAATTAATTGAGGGACGTAATATTTTGCGCAATTTTCCAAGCTCTTTTCTAAAACAATTTAGCGTATTCTGTTTACTTTGGCTGGACGATATCCCGAATTAGCTGGAGTCTCCACGTTTCGGTAGACAATGAGGTAGGTCCTGTGTGTGCAGTTCATCACGAACGCGTAACGCTTAAAAAATGTGCCAGTTAAAACTGCGGAATAAAATTATATGGAATAATATATACATGTGAATTGTACCGATGTTCTTCAAGCTTTTGAATTATTATTTTTATTTTGAATTGCATTTATTGAATCCTTCAACCCGAGCACAAACTTAAGTAGGCCGTTATGTAGTCCTATCTGAGTAACGATATTTGTTGTCTTTGTGAAGCCTATCAGAATGTATTATCAATAGATTAGGCTCCTATATCGCGTTATGTTTACTAAAGCCATAGTGACTACTCAAAGTTATTATTCAGAAGTCGCAACAACACGATTATCATTTTCTATAAATCTTTTGTGTGAAGGACAACAAACCAGTTTATTCAGTCCTCTTGATAGTTCTACTTCTATGTGGAATAGGTAATGATCATTTTAAATTAAGAATTTACATTTGACGAAATTGTTTTGCTGTTCTGTGTCGGAGTTCCATATTTGACAACTAAACATTAACTTTCTTGTACTCTGTTACTTTTACCTTGCCAACAACCTTGGCTAGTGGTCTGCAAAAGCTGAGCCCATCAATCACGAAACCCATTGAAGAATATTTGAAATCGACATCTAAATGAATCCAGCGTTTTTTGTATTCCAGTAAATAAGAACTTCCCTTTTACGGGTGAGGTATTTTTGCAATCATGAAGTACGATCTATCGGATCTCCCTAGCAATGCTGGGCATTTGCTATCGCTAGTGCTACACCGTGAGCTGACTTTTGAACGGTGTGCTGTTTGATGAGAACACAACTTTCCTTGGTATGGCGATAAAATGTTGTTTCTTTCAAAGATGAGTCAAGATACCGGGTTACCTCAATGCGCCTGAAGTAAATATCCTCTGAGCTTGAAATATTTTACGAATTCTTCAAAATATACTGTGTTTAAGTTCGTGAAGTAATTAAAATTTTGTTAGTGCGATGAGTGTCAGCTTAGAGTAAAATTCTACGTGTACTGACAGACCAGCTTTCATTTTGATATTTAATCATTTGCCTCTATTGAGCCAGAATTTGTTTCGTTCTTGGTGAATATTTTTAGCTTTCAACATTAATTTCCTATACCTTAATTCAGATTGTCTCATTTGATTTCATGTCCTACTTATACCAGCTTTCGTTGTTTAATTTTTGTGCAACGGACATTTTTTAACTGTATTTTCTGCCTTAAGTGAGAAAAGTACCAGTTACTAAACTGAAGATACTATATCCTAGTATTTGAGGGTCTTCATGGCGATGGAGTGGAGTTGGAATCTTAACGTGTTTTAGAGAGCATGCCTCTCTGGGGGATGCAACTATTGCATCCATGGGAATTAGCGCTCTCAAAGGAGTATGTGAGGTCCCTAGCTAAATGTTACTTAAGCCTTCCTTTTGTATATATAGAAAACGTTTTGTTTGGGTTTGTTACCTGCCATCTTTTTCTAGTTCACATCTGTCCTGTATTTCAGCACCTATTACTTTCTTCTTCAGATTGTCTCTCGATTCATAAACTCATTTCACAACTTTCTTTTTCAACACGCTGGAGATTTTGTGTGTGAACACACTTTGTGCATAGATTCTCCCTTCCATTAACTTCTCGCTAAAGTATACTTTCCTCCTTCCTCCCTTTGAAACATTTTTGCTCTGGTTAGGGAGGGTTAAACCAACTTATCTAAAATAATCTAGAGAGCATGTCGACTACGTCGGTCGCACAGACACGTCTCCTGCAATGGTGCGTGGAGCTACCCTACACAAAACGTGGGAGACTTTTTCCAAGATCTGTTGTGATCACTATGGTGCTAATCCGAATTTATCATGGTGGTTGTTCATGAATGCGACACTTGGTCGAGCAGGCGTTGTGGTTTATATAAGCTTTAATTGCTTTTCTATCTTTTTCAAGAATTCGACAAGGAGCTGAATGAGACTGCTGTTGGCTTTCTGAATTAACATGTTGAAGAATTATGTTCTTTCTCGCTCTTGCTTAAGTTAAGTTTTAGTTGTTTCCTTGGTGAGTATAGTGGAGAGATTCCAGTGGTGTGAAAAAATGATAATGCAATTGAAAACAAAATTTTTTGAAAAGCGGTTTTTCCACGCTGATCAGTTTTTCCACTCCACTAAATGAACTTAAAACAAGAAGTATTTTAAGGAACATCGAACATGGGCAAGAAGATGTTTTTGAACTGAGTGGAAGTTGTAAACTAATAAATAGTCTTTTTTCCTTTAAGTAATTGTATCTTGTTTTATTTACACGTTAATTTTTGGGATTATACTAACAAGTTTGATAAACTGGAAAAAGTCGTTTTTGCTACTTGTCCATGAGGCTGCCTGCCCATTTAAGAATGCAGTTTAGACCTCTTTATTCTCTGACATGTTTGTAGGGGCCTTTAGGGTTGCTGGCCATTTTCTCAAGTCTGTTCCACGTTTAGTTTAATGTAATCCGATGACCGCTACTCTGGATTTCTTTCTCTCGCTTGCAGAACTTATATGACCTATTAAAGTAGCTATTTTCCCGCACTTTCCTTTCACCATAAATGTTTCTTCGTTTTTACGTTATTTGAAGTCTATGCATCATCTGCCTTCAATATCCCAAAGTTCCAAGAAGAATTGCAAAAAAAAATTAAGACACGAAAATGTTTATGTATACGTACACAAGCAAAATAACCGTCACTGCCGAGTAAAATACGTTTCAATAAATCTCAAACATCTCCAGCCCTCGATTTAGTGCGGTTTGGAGCCTCTTGAGCTCGGACCTCCTCCTGACCGCAAATGAGTGGCTGGAGCAGCCGCAGTCTGTCTCCGGTGGTGTGCCCTCGAAACTGCCGCACTCCGCTCTTCTGGCTCATCGCTGAGTTCTTCTTGCTCATATCGCGGTGCTCTTCTTGAACTACTGCGCTATTGGATGCGAACTTCCGTACTAATTAAATCATCGCAATAACAATGTGAATACTGCAGCAATGTTTTCCAGTTTAAGGAATCTTGTGAAACATGGTTGTATTCCAAGCTACCATGAGCTTAATTTAGCAAATGAAACCTCGTCTTTTTTTGTTCGTACCCCTCAGGGGGATACAAATATTGTATCTATGGGAATTGGCGCTCCCAGGGGGACTATGTGAGGGCCCGAGCTAAGGGTTAGGTAGGCTTCCTTTTTGTTGAAATAACATAGGTTTTCGTTCTGTTACGGACCATCTTTTTTCGGTTCACTGCTGTCTTGTTTTTTTCAACACCTACTACTTTCTTCTTGAACTTTGATCTTGTTTCATAAACTTCTTTCTCATCTTACTGTTTCTATGCCCTTTCTGCGTAGATTCCACGTTCCCTAAACTCCATACTAAATGGTGCCTTCCTCCTTCCTCTCTTTGGATCGTCTTTGTAGCGGATAGGGAGGCTTAAACTAACTAATAATCTAATCTTTTTTGTTCGTATTAATTTGAAAGTCTCCCAAATTTCCCTTTTTTTATTTGTACGCTGATATTTTGAATATTTCGAATATTTCACAAATGCTTAAAAGAGTTTCCGGTTAGTTTAAGAAGACATTGTTTCTTCGTCATGATAAGTGATTGGAATTTTTTACATTTATGTGACGGAAACTTTGTAGTTAACCGTGACAACTACCTGTAATAATTGTCACTTTCTCCGAGCGTTGACATTTGTACTTGCTAAACCTCGATTAATAATTAAGTAATTGACGTCTTTGACATTTTAGTTCACGTGATAAAATTTCTCTATAACTTCATACCCTAGTTTGATTTGTGTCACAGGTTCTTTCTGGAGAAATATTAATGAAGTCTTTCAGTAGTCATACATTGATTTTCACTTCGCTACTTGCTGATCCAATATTCGTTACTAGCGCAATTTCATCAAACTTCTCACTGCTTGACGCTTCCTTGCACCGGGAACAACAATCACTGAGTTATACATGCAGATAAGTACAGATATAGAACTGTCTCACTATGGTATCTTTGAATAAACTTATGAATATCTTTTCTTTTCATTTTCACTATTGATTTAATTGAAAATCTCTTGTGAAAGCATGTAAAAATGTTGGGCGTTATGTTTGGAGCTTTTTTGTTCACGTTGGTTTTTCATTCGGGAAATCTAATTCAGCGTAAAAGTTTTTCGTAATCATGAATATTCCGTTATGCCATTCGCTTTAAGATTGAAGGTTGCCTGTATTTTTAGATGATCAGTTGTTAATTTACCCAGAGAAAATGACTATTCTTTATTAAGTGCCTTTATTAAGTCATGCCAGACGAGATCCACGGTTAATTTGTCATGAACCGAAATTAATTGTGTACCGGTATTTTATGTTTGCTCCTACCATTACGTTCTACTCGCTATGATTTGCCGCTTTGTGTGCTTCGATTTGTTGGTCGTTTCTTAGCTGAATTTTGATGTATATTTGCAAAATAACTGACCTCGATGAAAATAAGTCTGAGTGACCCGCTGCGCGAGAAACACGAGGCAGAAAATACTGACGCCCGCATATAGTTGTAAAGCGCGGCAAATACGGTGTAAATAGACCGGAGAGGGGGGTCTGAAAGCTCGTTCTCTGCACGGACTTTCCTATAATTGGGAGCCCTCCTGATCTAGCGTGAAAATGTCAGAGTATTCCATGCTACGAGACGCACAAAATATCTCAGAAAAAATCCCTGTTCCTTCAGTCGGCTTCAAATGATGCAGATAGCGCGATTATTTCGCAGACCCGCCCCTCGTGTGAGACGATTTATGACGCCGCGCCCGCATCGCTGGACTCCAGAAATGTGGAGGCCCCTGGCCTTCGGGTGAGGGAAACGAGCGTCATGCTCTCAAGGCTGGGTCACGCGCTGGAGTAGTCGGGCAGTCCGCCTCGTGCTTTTGTGATTATGTTGTGTTTGAATGAAGTTCTTCGTTTCGTTTCAGTTAGAATTTAGTTCAATCGTTTTTCCTTGCATTTAGACTTTTTCACATTAACTACGTATTTTTTCGTTGATAGTTTTTTAATGGTATTTTTGGAGACTGAATGGTTTAATAACACTGATGTTGTTTCCAATGCTCTTGTTTTTGTGTAGTTTTTTTTTTGGTTAGCTTCTTCTTTCAAAGATTAATGCAATGTTGGGAAACTTTGGGTGTGTATCGGAAGTAAGGCTTTCCAATGGAGTATCATTATTTTCGTATGTCACTCCCATCGATAGATAATCTAACATATTATTATCATGGTGCATTGTCCCGAAGAAAAAATTCTGTTATTTTTTATGAAAATTAAATTAATATTTGAAATCATTTGAATCTGTAATTCTAAAGATCATAGTTTGTATAAAAATGTTTTCCTGTTTCATTATACGTATTGATTTCTACAACTTGATATTTTCATGTTTCACTTTCTTATTCTGCATCGTGTTTTACTGTTACTTTACGATGTTTTATCAAACACATAACTACGTACATTACATCACGTAATTCGGATTCCTCGTGTTGACACAACTCGCTAACTCAAGGAAGCTTTTGCTTTGGTCGTGGGTTTCTCCCAATTGCCCCTTACTCCCTTCTTTCCTTGACTTCTATTCCTCCCTTGTACGAGTTTCCTTCACTTTTGCTCCCCTGGCTGTGCTGCTGTCCATACGCCATGACGGTTAATTCAGTCCTGGGGAGTTGTTACTCAGGGAGGAAAATCCACTCAACTTATTCGATATTTTTATCATCTTACTTGCTTTTCAGTGGTGATCTGAGCATTAATTCTATATTTGAGAGCTTTGTTACCGTTTTACTCTTCTGTAAATCATTAAGCATCATTCATTGGGTATGTGCACCTGTTGTTCGTTATAATGCCAAATAAGTAGGTACTTTACTTTGTGTTTAAGTATGAAGCAAATATACATCAAATTGTGATATTTTGAAAGTATTTCAAATCATGAATGTTTTCGAGAAATATTTAAAATTTGTAAAATATTTCTTGTATATCTCCGTGTGTCATTTTATGTTGGCAATTCGAGATGCTTGTGAAATACTCTCAATATTGAACACAGTCTCGTATACAGCACCACCGTTTGCTCTCTGCTAAAAATTCCGATGTCCGACTGCGAGTGTCTCTGGCAGCTGCTATTTCCAGCGCAGTCGGTTATACTATTTGCAAAAACCTTATTTTTCTACTTTTCCGGAAATATCTCATTTCCGCGCATCTCACCAGACGTTGAGTAGAACACCTTACGCTTATCTCCGTTCCAATTCATGTGGCAAGACCAAAAAACACACAATTTCTTCTTACAAAACACACGATTTTCACTTGTTTTTTTTCTAGCCATTCCGTTAGGGAGTTAATAACTCACTAAGTTTATTATTATCTTGACGATACCGCAGAGAACGTTACACTAGGTCCTCTTTCTGAGTCCGTAAGTGCAGAGGACGTTGTCACACACTGCGGCCGCCGGCCACCTGGCTCTGCCCGTCGCCGCACGTGCGTCGCCGCTTCTCTTTCTTTCCATGCGCTCGTTCCAGACACCCCAGCCCCGACCGCCCTGCCCCTTGCCTCTCCCGTGCCATGGAAAACGCTCCAACGGCTTTTCTGTCTTTGTGCTGTACGGACGCAATATTATTCAAAGACGGCAATGCTGTCATCTGCGGATGTTATGGTAAATTGATTGAGTCGAATTTTATGGTTAAAAATTTACAATGCGTTATGTGAAAGTTTTGCTAAGCTCGTATTATTTCCCCGTGAGGTAGACAAGATCAAATAGAGGATTATTCATTCCACTATACAATTATTAATTTTTTTTAAACGTGGCTGCATTTTCTTATGATGGAATAACTTTATTGATTCTTAGCTGCATTTGATCATCTTACACTGAGTTCCTATTTTTTGTATAATTTGTACACGTAGATGAAAAAGAAACACTTTATGAAATCTAAAAATTCGTTGTTAAATAAATTCTGTTGTCCAATATTAATCGATGCACGAATCTTTTGGCATTTTGAACTGTTCTCTTGGAATATCCAATATCCATCATTGAATTTCGGATTAAAGAATCCGACGTTCTTTACGCTCTAGTGCAGAATATCCGAGATGACTTATCACGTGTGTATAAAATTCCGCTCAATGATGCAGCCTTCTGCTGCCGAGCTCCGCTTGCCGTCCTTGGTCGTGACGGTCCTGGAGGGACGATTTTTCCCTCACTGGTGTCATTATTAGTTTCGAGAATGCGCATTTTCCCCCACTCTAAGTTAAAGCAATAATAAGTTGGAAATTTCATTCATAGTTGTAACTTGTAAATTGTGTGACACTGCGAAGTAAACTATAAGACATAGGAGCCTTATGTCTTTATCTCCAACTATCAATATCGCTCGTTTCACTGGTGTACTGAATAAATGGGCGTGCTGTTTTGTGTGACAATGGTCAGAGCAGATTGTCGAAGAGTGCCAGACTTCTGATGTTCTTAAAATTTATTAAAAAATGTTCTAAACTTTAGATTAGTGTCCCACGCGGTACCTAGTGAATACGCAGCTACTGTTGATCGCTGCATGCATTTTTGTTGCATATGTTATCACCGATTCTTGATCATTATTTTCCCTTAGCATGTCCACGAAAAATTTCACTCAAAACATTTCACTTTTGTTGCACCTCCAGTGCAAGGGGGGCGCACATTGCATCAAAAGAACTGCATGTTCTGATCCCAAAGCGCATGTAAGGCAAAGTTGACCCCGTCGATGGTACAGAAGCAATTAGCCGTAGGAGCAGGCGTGGTGAGCCCAGTCCAAAGCGTGAGACTTCATTCGATCGAATTGCCGCCCAACAGCTCCGATAATGGAGGAATTCGTCCATAGAATGTGCCGCTCAAAGGACCTCTGAGAAAAAGTGCTCGCGCAGAAAGCCCGCCATAACTGGTCCGCTGAATGGTCTTCTCATCACGTTCATTATTATGCAGCGGGAATAACGGTCGCTTCGCTGTGTAGCGTTACCCACTTGGTAAACACGGACTTTTGTGTAGGATTGAATTAGCATTTTTCTATGGCATAGCTCAATTTTTCCCATGGTTTACTTAATGTCAGGACTTTCGAATAGCGCAATCACAAAGGAAAATTAAACGCTACCTTCAATTTTTCTCAATCAATCGTGAATTTAGAGTGTGGGAATTTCATAGTGTTGAGTACTTGCTTAATTATGACTTACAGGTCAACGTCTGTCATCGGTTGCTTGCTCAGAAGACGCTGCAGTTCGCTGAGTCATTTAAAAGGACTGCATGCAGAAGACTCTATCGGTCAGAGGCTTTTCCTCCGAAGGGCAAAATAATAGTGCACTCCGCATTGAGGAGGAGGGAACGCTGAAACGTCAACCGCACGATCTTACAAAGGAGAAAAAATAGGCGGAGGAAAGCTAGAGGACGAGCAGCGGGGAAACGAAGTGTGAGGAGGGACGACTGTTGGAGACCGCTTGTGGACGACCAGTTCTGTACAGCCGACCACAGAGCACGGAGCGAGCGTACCGGTCTGGATACCCAGCTGTGTGGTTGTGTGTTGAGCGGAGTAGGGAGTTGGAAACGTACTCCTCGATCTCAACTTTGTAATCGCCTTAGGAGTTATTTATCGATCCAGTCTAAAATTAGTGCTTTGCAAATTTTATTGCACACGAGTGTGTACTTGGGATTTATCTTGAATCGCTTTTGTAGGCTGATTTGAGAAATAGTGATGGACGGGTAAAGTGGAACCTTATGAATTTAAATTTGTGTTTACCTGTGTTATCATCAGGTAAATAATATTTGGAAACTGTGAACGTAACCCTGCCTACTACGTGAACTAGAACCTCCCAGATTCATCACTCGTAAATATTTTATTTTCACATTCATCTGCGACCTGTTAGACGCATGCTAAAAAATGGTGACAAGTGAATCGCTGTGATATCTATGGAAGAAAAATATCATTGACTATTCTGATATTACCTGTGCAACCCTGAAAATAGAAAATATCTGGTTGTCAGTTAAATAATTAGTGCTTTATGTTCCTAAATTCGTTTCTAGTTGAAACAAGAAATTCATTTTCTGAAAAAAATTGTTTCTAACTTAATTTTCAAAAACGCTATAAATTGGTTAATGGAATATCATCCTCTATTGAAATGTCAAAAAAGATGGAAGTGCAGTTGGTGCATGAATCTCATTGATTTTAATAGATATCTGTAATCGTTAGTGGGTTAGGCGACAACTTTGCTACACTGTAACAGCGTTCCCCTAAGATAATGTCTCCGCTCTCACACGAGCCCGGCCCAATAATAAGCAGGAAAGAGCACCCAGGTGAACCCCATCGCATCCTCCTCAAGTGGGTCCAGGTGAGCTCCAGTTTATTTCATAACTTTTAAACTTATACTCTACAGAATCTTTAAATAAGTAACAATGCTTACGCCCCGGAATGCCTTTAAAGGTATCCACATTCAAAGATGCATAACACTTCAGTTACTTTTGCTGTCTCCTATTTGTTGTTTCTTTAAAACACAGTGACGAATTGTTTGAGTTTGGACGCGGTTGCCGGGACCTATATGCGTGGTTTACAAATCTGGCATGAACCGATAGCACGTCTTCTAAAAATTTCTCTAAAACAAACAAAATACTTGAACTCTAAAATGCGAGTTTACATGTGAGTCACTGTATAATCACTGATTTGTAATTTGTATTCTTCTCAAGAAAGATCTTATTGGACACCGAAAAGCTTTTGCCCCTCGATGTGTTTACCAAAGGATAGTAACAACAGCGGCATCGGCTCCAGCTGCTGTGCAGATTGTATTGATCTCCCGCTAGTATTCAAACGGACCAATGCCTGTCGTGTGTGTGAGAGAGCTACATCATCCTCTCGGGCACCTATCGGCCGATCACTACAAAGCAGAAAACTGACATCAAAATTGTGTTTTAACTCTAAGATACTTAAGAATGTTCTTACAGAGAGCGCTAGAAATATGGGTCGTTCTCTGCATTTTATGAAATAATTTTCAAGTTTTTATACTTTCATTAATAATAACGAAGATACTTGATATTCACTTTATGGTTTTGGGTGTGAGGAGGATGCCAAAATCGAATTATCTTTACGCTATTTGATTGAGTCATGGTTAATTTTGTTTAGTATGTTTACTTATTCCATTCCTTGCACCATTGGAATAAAATTTAGGTATTCATTTCATCAACTCCAAGTTTGAGAAACTACGTTCATCTCGCAGTTAATCAACAGTGTTTCCTAAACACACCAATTTAATTGTTACGTAGAATTTATTGTCCATTGTTTGTTTTTCTTTCTTGGAAAAGTGCTTTTCCCACACAATCGACCATTTCTGACTTCTACCATAGCATTCCATTCTATTGAGTCCTTCCCCAAATTTTTGTTCCCTCTCGTGTTTTTAACATAAAGAAATCAGTCAAGTTGTGACGCCGACTTCCATTTGCCTGATGGCAGAATTCCTGCGGCTGACCACGAGCTTGTTGAAATTGTAAAATTTGACTCTGCTGCTCTCGCTTTATTGCTTTATTTCATTTTATTGCTGCACGACGGTAATTATTCTGACAAGAGATGGCCTGAGACGTCATCCTCTCAACAACGTCGGTATAAATATTTGAAATTTTTGTCAGTAGACAACTAGGGTATAACTCGGTTACTGAGATTCATATTTTTATCGTACGTTTTCACACTTCTTATAATTGCATCTATGCTCAATGTACTGAAATGAATGTTACATTCAGTTGTTATTTCTGAGTCTTGTTTTGAGTGTTGGTTTCTAGTTTCAATTTTGTGTGTCAATCAGGGTTCAGAGACAATTTTGCGAGTTAGTTTTTAGCTGTCCACGAGATCTTAATCTTTTTATTTGAGGACAAACTCATGAGCCCACTCTCAAAACGAGAAGAAACTTTTAACTTACTGTTATTTTAGCAAATCACTAAGAACCAATTGCGAGAATCGACGGGGAAAATTTCTTATTTATTGTGGAATGAAGTAAGACCCCAGGCTCAAAGGAGTGTTACGACCGGAGAGGTGAAGGGCTGAGCTGAAAGTTAGGTATGCCTTCTTTTTGTTGAAATTACATGTTTTTTGTCATGTAAGAACCACCTTTTTTTCTGTTCTCTGCTGTCCTCTTTTTCAACACCTACTACTTTCTTCTTTAACTTTTATCTCATTTCATAAACATCTTTCTCAACTAACTGTTTCTATGCCGCTTCTGCATCGACTCCGCGTTCCTTTATCTCCATACTGAATGGCGCCTTCCTCCATCCTCTCTTTCAAACGTTTTTTTTGGCGGTTAGGGAGGCGTAAACTAACATCTGATCTAATCCTGAGAGGTGAGCAGAACTGAGCTGTGGCGCTAGAGCGGCAGCGCGGCGGTACTCGGCGTCGTATTGATTCCCAGCTCACGTAATGAATCAATTCAGCATCCGGAGCGCTGATTTACGGCCGATTAGCGCTGAACGTCAAGCCTTAACTTTCAGATTTTAACATCTGGCTGAACATTTCCCCGATTACTAGGAGTGATTTGAGCCGATTTTTTTTCAAAGAACGTCTAGAAACATAAAAAATAAATGAATGTTGCAAGTAATAAACACATCGTTTGTTGTTTTCGAAGTAATCGTAATTGATTGTTGGCTCACTTAGAAATTGATCGCTTTATGGTACAGTTTTAACTTGAAATGGAGCTTACCTTCAGCTGATAAAATGTTTTGAAACAGTGGTAAAACGTCATACAATTGTTAGTTTAATAGTTTGGATACTTAATTAACCTTTGCTATGTGGGGAAAAACCATTGTTTCCGTGGGATTTAGTGCTTCCAGGAGGAAGATGTGAGGTCCTAAGCGAAAGAATCGGTGAATTTTCCTTCTGTTGAAATAAAATACGATTTTTTTTCGGGTCAAGACCATTTTTTCGGTTTACTACACTCTTTTTCCAGTACCTGTTACTTTTTTCTACAAATCATACTTAGTTTCAAAAACCTATTCAATTTTGCTGTTTTTATTCGCATGGTACGGGAATACACCTCGTGTGTGCATAAAGTGAGAACTTCATTCTTTTTGTCTTGCGAACATCTGTGCTGTGATTGCATAGGCTTAAACTAACTTGAAGTTTAATCTAATCTTTTCAATCCATTTACAGAGTCAAGTTATTGATAGACACAATAACTCGTGCTAACAAACATTTCCGCATTAAAATATGGAAAATAGCATAAAACTTACAATGAACGAAAAGAACCGTTAATAGTGCTATAATATTGATGAATTAATTTATGATGAAATATTCGTAAGTTTTATAGCAATGTAGGTTAATACTGATGCATAAATGAATCTTCAAGCTTTAGGGCTCATGCGGTACACTATTCGAGTTGCTAGCAGTTATTCCACGACACGATCAGGCCATCTTCTTTTCTTGTCAACGACAGCAACTGCTGCCTTCAAGTCAGGAATAATGTTTTGTGTGAGCTGGCGGAAAACAAATGAGGCTCTCTACGCCGTGCAGCATCGGTGTATGTTTCTTGGGAGCCTTTATTTGCGCCGGACGACTGAAATATCGTCGTAAAATAGGAGTGTTTCCATAGAAATGATCATCGCGATTTTACTAAATATAAACGGGTTACGAATCAATTCCAGTAGAGCTGAAAAAACTTTGAAGCGCACATGACCATTGGCAACAGCCCCTTAGGCTAAAAGTTGCGAAAGAGTAAAAGAGAGCAGAAGTACCGGCAAGAGTTGTCTTTCGCTTTTAAGAACCCGAAAAGAATATTCAAGCAAAAAAGTAAAGATTTCGACGTCATTAAACTGAAATAAATGAAACAAAAATTGGAATAGTCAGGATTAATTTCAATAACATGTTTAAATAAAGCTCAACTTCGAGTGCCATGAGAACAGGTCTCTGGTATAGTAAAGATAATCTCATATGACATTTGTTATTTTCCGAGCAAGCGAATAACCGTACATTAGGAAGGACAATGTACTTTTCAAAGTTCGAAAAGCCATTTTTGTAACTCAACCACAAGACTTGAAATCCGTTGGAGACGTCAGCAAGACGATGACACTCGCCACACCCCAAGGCAATGAAGTGACTTAGCTGCTCAGACAGCATCGTATCGCGAAAAGGGTCCAATTCGAAGAACATTCACGAATGGTGCCCAACCATTCTTCTAATTTGGATCAAATGGTTATTCTTTCAAATTATTTGTAACACGTCAATGATTTGAATTCAACCTATATTTACAGGCCGATGATATTTACGATGTGTTCAACAACTTGGAAAATATTTAAAGCGTGTTAATAAGATTTTTGTTTCAAATAACTACAGTTGTTTACAAGATTTTCTGGTCTGCAATGGACTTACTAGTAAATTTTAACACTAACTTCCATGCAACGTGAACGCTTTATATTAGTATGAATATTTTGCACTAACTCGACAAGTTTATATTTTGTTTTCCTGAATGTTTGTTGAACTTCACATGTTTAAAACATGAAATTTTGCCCTTATCGGTGAACTAAGGTCTCGAAGCACCATTATACGGAATTTACGAGGATTTATTATTCAGATTTGAAATGCAGTAAATGGTTCAGAGAGTCTATCTAGTCTAGCGGAGACTTGCATTAATATTAATATGTACTTTTCACAAGTGCATCTCCATAGGAAGGAGCTCGGGAATCGTATCCATGACTCCTAAGGATGTTTTGATTCCTACGTTTGCCATGATATTTCCTACATTCATTAGAGAGCTTGGATTCTACAGCGGAAACAATTCAAGTCTACAATCCAATAGGAGGTGGAAGTCGACACCTTTAGCCCTCGTCTCGAAATTTTGGATCACATGCAGCAATTGGTGGTCAAATGATATCCAAAGGATATTTTTATTTTCAGCATTAATTTTATCCTTATTTCAAAGGTTCTAGAAATTATTCGTAGAATATTTCAGCCCAATTACGGTGAAGCAATAGCATGATCTTAGGGGTTATAGAAATTACAGTAACAAACTCTCAAAAATGCCTTTAAGTACGAAAACATGGCAAGACAGATAATAGAACATGGCAAGCTGTATGAGTTACACCAATAACGCAGCGCAACGATGCTAGGCAAGAATGAATTGTACCAGTTACACAAGCTATCTCAAAAGAGCATGCGTAATGTCGGTGCGATGCAGACAAAGAGAAACATTTACTGCATTGCATATACGAAGGCCGTATCTTCCAAGAAGCCTAAAAGGACAGGCTGTGTAGTGACGGGATCACATTAACTCCTAAGAGAAGCTTGAATAGCTGTAGTAATTGCTTGATGGTCGGCGCTATTGCAAGAAAATTGCCACTTTCTTGGCCTGGTAAACTGTCAATCCAGCACAGGACGAGAGCGGTGCCCCGAGCGCGAGCGAACAAAGCGAGGCCTGATGGAGGAGGCCGAGGCAAGTCCTACTCGGGACCCGCCGTTACGAACTCAGAGCGGCGCGTTACGACGAATATCGAATTTTGTATTGAAGCATGCAAAACGTTTGAATGAAATGACACACTTATTCACCGCGTACATTGATTCTAGTGAAACAAGAATCGAATGATGAAATATTTGAACATTAGTCTCAACAATCGGTGCAGAATGTGACAGAAATGGTGCTAAGTTGATAATAAATGACAAGCTTCATTAAATGGTTCGGAAATGTTTTAAGCCAATTGCCGTGAGTTTATTAATTTTGATTTGTCCCATTACGCTCAATGACGGGTTTGCATCGATGTAAACTTCGTGAATAATCTGCAATTTTCTGTTGGACAAAAATTTTAAACTGATTATTTTAATCTCTTACTGAAATATTTCTTTTTGAGGAAACTAAGTATAACCTCAGGTTCATTTGAGAGATGCTTGTCCCTTTAGTGATAATGTAAGCGTAAACAAAAACATATACATATATTTTACCGGGGATTATAAACGGGATATGTTACGAAATTTCAACATCTAAATAAATATTTGCTCAAACTTTTAAATTACTTTTGTTAGCATTTCTTAGCACGAATAAAACTATCATTTTTTCGCAGGCTAAAATCACTACATACTTCACCCATGTCTGGGCCCAGCCATCATTCGCTCTTTGGTTCAGGCAAATCGTGGAAACTGCAGGCGACGCGGTGATAACGTCAATGAGCCTTGAAAAATCCTGCTTTTAGCGTCACTCACAGACTGACAAACACTCAACATATTTTGAAAGGACCCTTGACGACCTCGAGAAGAATTTCCTTATCAGAGATGCGACCGCTAAGTGTAGGCGTGGTGGGTCCAGACGCAATTGGCGGTGTGCTTCGTGTGGCCTTTACAGGAAAATGGAATGAGGAGACAGAGCGTGGTCAGACGGAGTGCTGTAATTCAGCTCTGCATCAACATCTTAATAAGATATGTTCCGAGAATGTCACCCAATTGCCCGAAGATTTTAGGATTGCATGAACAGTACAATGTAACTTTTGATGTTAAATGAGTGCAGAATTAGGCTTGTTCAAAGGTCCTCGAAATGTTAAATTCTTATGCTAAAATAGCTGGTGTAGATTGAACTAGGAACAAATGTGAGAGGTTTTCACGTCGAAATATCGTGGCACTTCAAAGAAATTTGTTTCGTAGGGTTGAAGACAATTGGTGATTATATATTCTGTGTGAAAGTCGTCCGAAAATTTCAAATATCCTTCTCCCTTAATATTATTCTAATGTAGCTTCATCTTGTAAGATCGCCTATACATTTTTAAAATGTAGTCCAAAATACGGTGAAAATTTCAATTGCGTTATTTGAATATTTGCTTGAGGTATTCGTAGCAAAAAATTTACTGTAGGTCTGGCTAACGATTTTCTATTGTAAACGAATTGAGTGTGTTGCTTGTAAAAACCATCGGCAATATTTACGAGAACAACTCCCGAGTGCGTGCACCTTGATTAAAGGCAAGATAAAAATAGAATGCTTGCAATTTGCAGCAAAGAAACTGCAATTAATTATAGAGTTCCCTACTAATTTAGTGACTTAACATGAGTGAAATGTGAGAAGGAAAGTAAACTTGCAAAATCTTGAAACTAAAACCATCCGCCTTTCACAACGCGCACAATTTCTGTACTAGGCCTGTAGCTGGAATATTCCTGATTTGGATGGCGCCAAATCAATTCAAAGAACGATGTTCTCAAGATGTGCTGAATGATCAATGATGGGTGAAAGCCTGGGTAGAATAAATTATTTGGTTACATATATATACCCTGTATTTTGGCCGTATTCAAGGGCTTCAATTATATATTTGGTGTTAAAGTCCATTTGATGCATTTTGATTCAGGGTTCAGTTTTTGACAATGCTTGTAAACCATCTAATCACTCTGACTTCTAATTCTGCCCTTCAATGACTGATACCTGCTTCAAAAAGTAAGAAAAATCGCGCTTTTAAATGGTTCATTTAAACCGTATGTCAAAGTGCGTTTAATGTACGTCAAACGATAATTTCATTCATTATGTCAAATGACAGGCTTTGAACTCCGGTAATTCAAGGGGTTAAGACGTGTTCTGCAACTTTTTGTAGTGAGTTTAAGAAAATAATTAGGTGGTGTACAAGAACCGCGATTTTTACCAAATTTAGCTAGAAATTCCTTCCAGTATGGAGAAAAAAATAAGAAATCGAATCGTGATGTTTCAAAGAACAATAGCGCAAATTCGCGCAAAAAAATAAAATTAAAGGAACTAATTGGTTTTCAACGGTGCAAAATGAAGTATTTCGGTTTAATGATGCAACAGCTCTGTTCCCGAGTTGTTAGTTTGGCCTTTTTCGAATGCTGAATGCTGATACTAGAAAATCAGTTCCAAACTTAGGCAATAAGCTGTTCACTGAAGGTAAAGATTGTATGTTCTAAAACAAATGCAGCTTTTTAGGAGCGCCAAACTATCACTTGCCATCCAAATTATCGAGTTTTCCCTTCTGGAAATCAATGTGTACGGTGAACAAATAACAGGTGTTTTACGTAATTGACTTTAAACAATGGGATCGTGAGAGGAAGCCTCTAGCAAAATGAAGATCTGGAATCATGTATTAAATGCCTAAAGCTCGTTGAGCTCGCCTCTCGATCTTCCGACGACAATAATTCAACAGCAGAGGAAATTACAACATGACAGCGCAGGATGAGAGGAGGAATATAACGACAAAATTTTCGAGCAGGATTCGTGTAACGGGTCGGATGTGCGAGTGCCGCCGTGTGGCTGAAATGTCATCAAAAGCCCTGGTCTCATGGCACGGTTCCAGCACTCGACTTGATTCATGGAACTGAACAAGAGCAGCTCCACAAAACGCATTCACAAGCTGGGATGTCTGTTCCAGTTTAACAGATACAGTTCACCAAACGCGGCTTGCTCTAAGTTGCTTCCGAGAATCGATTCTCAAGACCATACTGTACTTGCTTTGAGGTAAATGTTGTAAAGACCGCAGTGAAGTACCGAAATTCACAGCATGTTGTTTTGGTTAAAAACATCACAATTTGTTAAGATTCGTACATCAGATTTAGTAATTTTAAAATTTCAAATATGTCAGTAATTTGTAATAAAATTTCAGTGATAAGTAATTTGTCCTACCATTTTTAACTTCTAATCGAGATCATTCTAGATTCAAATTATTTTGAGAAATATTACTATGAATTGAATAATGCCGAATCGGTTTTCGTGTTCCATAAATGAAAAAGTTTTACGTTTAGAACATTTCTTTTGAATTTTTGCCTGATATATGAGATGGCATTGCCATTTTCGTAACCCTGACCTCACATAAAGCTTCCGCTGAAACGCAATCATCGATGACGCCTCCGCTTGCAGTCTCAGGCAGTGCAGCCTCCAGACACTACGTCGACAGGGCCCGCCCAATGCCTCTTAAATAATGGCCAAGACTCTAACAAAATCCCTGACATGCCTAATTTGATTTCTTCCATTCATATTCGATGGAAAAACTTCTAAATGAAGCCAGTGTTTTGAACGAATTGATATTGAAGATTACTTCATGTCAAATTATTTTTCTTATTGAAAACAAATTTCCTGTCACAAAAATGCATTGTAAGATCAAGGTTGTTAGCTCTGTGCAAACATTCCCTTTAGAATGCAGATTATAATCTTACAATTGATGATTACGAATGTACAATAGCATAGTATTGCGTTCAGTGCATCCAGTACGTAATTTAACACACTTTTGACTTTACATTTGAGTTGGATATAGAACTTCAGTTTAACCCATCGCAGTAATTGTGTTAATCCAATTGTAATTCCGATCGGTGCGCTCGAGTACAGACGTGCGTTATCTAATATGATCACATAAACACTTAGCTCTCCAATTTTGCTTTCCCAGGTCACCAAACATTGAATAATAGTTTTCTTCGAGAAGAGTCTTATGTATGAATTCTCATTTCCTATCGTGTTCTCAGGGATCTTTAGTGAAATGAAGATAGTAATAGAATAGTCTCATTTAAAACGGAAGTAATGGGCGTTTTTCGGAATAAAATTGAAAAGTAAAAAGTTCAAAAGTGAAACTGTTTCACGAACATAATCGTCATTCTCCTTGAGCTTATTTTTAACAACTTGCCTAAAAATGCCACATTGGTGAAGTTCTTCATTCGAATGCAACATTTGTGCCTAATTGGTTTTCACCTCCCGATCTAAGACCATTTAAGTGCTCAAACTTTTGATGACGACACTTCATGCATTTCTGCCTTACAATCTGGTTTAGGTGGCGTACAATATTCTCAAGAGCAACATTAGAAATTTAACTATTCTATAAAATTTATCCTCGCTGTAGGAATTTACTTCATTTATATTTATATATCTAATTATATGTCTCAAATCTGGAAACATTGCCAATAATTTACATCTACTTGAATTGTCTTATAGCTGTCAATTAAATGGTATAAAATTCCTGGCGTTCACTCACTTTTGTGTACAAGCCAAAATTTATTGCAGCAATGAAAATGGAATTCACTGTTCAAAAAATGTAACTTATTACGAGGAAACCGTCATTTTTTCCAGAAATTCTTGGCTTATAATAAATATTAATCTATAGTTGTCGATTGGTCAGTGTGTCCATCATGCTCTTGAGGATGCTTGATGACCGTATCTGTGATGCGAATTACACCAGTGCACAGGTACAAAAATATTTTAATCGCGGTTACTAATAGGATGAAAACATTTGTTTATCATCCCTATCTGAAAGATTTCTTTAATGAAAACGTCTAATCCCGTCATTTTTGGCGAGCCGAGTACACTAGTTGTAAGATATTCCGCATCTGCTGATTTTTTTTATGATTTTCATTCGTCTTTTCTTTCAGCTGAGATCAATACTTCAACAATAGGTTAACCACTTCTTGTACCTTTTTTGTATTAACCTCGTGAGACCTAAGAACGTTTTGAAGACTTGAATGAATTTTGTTGCTCTATTTGATTATTGAACTCGTCGCGTAGAGTCTAAGTCTGATGTGAACGTGATTGCAAGATCTATATTCATGCGTTGGTCTGGTTGTTTTCATGTATTTTCAGCAAGCATACAAAAATGAATGAAATGGCTATTCAATCTGTAAGTGATCTTGTGATCTGAGTTTGAAACGCTGCAATGTTTGATTTAGGATTTTTTAGCGAAGACTTTTTTGTAAATATATTCGAGGTACGTGAGAGCAAAACATAAATGGTTTACACGCGTTAGAACTTCACTAACGAATTAAAGTAAAGACTGGATGCGGAAATGACTTCATATGGCATCCCATGCCTAACTGGGAATTATTTATTCATAAATAGGTGTATTTACTGTATAATTGCGTATATATGTATCGATCTTAAATATTATAATGAAATAAAACCTCAGTAGCTTATAACTTTCATAGGAGTAATCTCATGACATACAAGTAATGAATAAGTTTGACCTTCATGTTACTTTAGTTATGAATCAATTCCGGGTTCTCATGCTTCTTTGCATCAAGCTTGGCTTCAGTTGCTCAAAATTAGCATGGGACGAGTTTTTCTTATACATAATTGATAGCGAGTACATTATCTGCGGTTTGTAAACGAGCGGTTCCAAAATTCGGGGGGGAGCGAGAAGGTGCGGGGTGCCAAGTTGAAGCATGACTCGTACGAAGCGCGGCTCTCGATGGACGTCACGTTTCTACGATCTGTTTTGGGTAATCGACACCCTCCCCATTATTAACGCCTCATTTCTTATGGTGTTACTGGGCTCAGTCGCTCTGGATGGTAACGTCGTATGTGTTTTGTTCTCGTCGCCGTCACTCCTGTCGGGCTTAATTCCAGCCTCGTTAATACGGGCGCGTTGATCATCGGTAATAGGAAATGCGGGCCTCCTGCGTGCCTAATGCAAGGTGCACGAAATGCACTGGGGCATGCGCTTACAACAAATATTAACGTCCATAATGTTAACGTCTGATTGGGTGGTCGAAGCTACGAGTTGTTTCAATTTTCAGTTCATGCAACGAGACGCAAAGGGAGCGTGTTACTGAAATCCGTGGCCTTCTAATTTTATTCGAAATTCTCGATCAATGTTTTCCTGTGGTTTTTTATGCAAGCGAAGTCATTTAATTAGAAGGAACATTGCGTAATCCTATGCGACCTCCGCCTCACTCTACACCAGCCATTCTCAACCTTTCCTCCATCGCTGACCCCCTCGGCTTTATGTATATCTCCATTTACCCACTGCTCCCATACAAAACACACACACTTTCTTTGCATTCTGTCTCTCGCATTTTACAAAGTTGAATTTTATACAACAAATTTTTTTTTAAATTTTTAAGAATATTTTCACATTTTCAGGTATTTCAATTATTTAATTTTTGACTAGATATTTTTTACCACCTAGGGATAAATATTTTCCTGGTTGAGAACCTCTGCTCTACACGGAGATGCGGAGGTGCCCCTGGCGGTCAGCCTCAGCAAGTGCCCGCAAAAAGCGAACGCGAGAAGCGAAATGGAAACTTGCTTATCTCACTCTTCCAATTAACTCGCTCATCCATTGTGCGTGCTCCAGTGGAAAATTTGTTGCGAGAATACACACGGAAATAGCTCTTCGAATTAATTTGTAGATCCGTGTGCCCCAGTGGATAATTTTTTTCGAGAACGCGTGTCTAAAAAATATAAAGTTGATTCTTTTTGTTTTAAACTTGGATTACAGTTGAGGTCAGGTAAGACAGTTACGTTGAAAGTACGCGCGCTTTCGTTAACATGGGTGTGATTCGTTTTTGAGAAAATCTTGGTCTCCTAGCACAGGTGTTCTCGTGAAATCGAATTTCTGAAACATGCATTGGATTTCTTTGAGCGAGTTTGTGTACTCTTGTGAAATTAAAAATTTGTTCCTGCAAAGTGTTTCGGTAATTTGATTTCAGTTCCAATGCCGTTCACGAAAACAGTTTTTCGAATAATCGTCTTCGAAATTGAATGCTACATTTGTTTCCTAATAAGGAACTGGCGCCCCTAGGAGGGCAAAAACTGTTGGGTTACTTCAGCAATAGTTCGGCCTTCTAGTCTTCTATCTTTAGTTCATTCCCATTTTCCTTCTTTCAGTTTCCATCCCATCTTCGGTGTCTTTTTTGTCTAATCTTCCTATTTCTTTTTAACTTTTTGTTTCTATGCGCACGGTATCTTATGTGGGAACAAATCACGAGCATAGATAGCAGTTTCCAAAAATCCGTACTAAACTGTTCTTTCTCTTCGCTCTTTTGAGATCGCCTCTGTTGTGGAAAATGGAATCTTTAACTCACTAATACAATTATAATAGTGATAGTTCAGTTATAAATTGATTCATGCAGAACGATTCATAGAAAAAAATTCACCATTTCTTTGGCGGCAAAAACCTCAACTTGCTAATGGTCTAATTTTCTTAGATTGTTACATAAATTTTCACCCCCACACTGAATAGCATGGTAAAATTTTTATTTAGTTTGGTTTCTTCCATTCATAATGGATAGAAAAACTTTAACTTACAAATAAATAAATGAAGCAAGTGTTTTGAACGAATTGATATTGATGTTTACTTCATGTCAAATTATTTTTCATTGTAAGTACAAATTTTCTGTCACAAGGATGCATAGTAAGATCATGGTCGTTAGCACTGTGCAAACTTTCCTCCAGAATGCAGATTTGAAAAAAAAACTCAATTCGTTTGCATCGTAATTTGCTACAACGAAATGAGAAACCACAAACGGGTTGAGCAAAATTTCATTTTAAGCCGCGTGGCTACTCTGCTGGTTGTGTCTTGGAGTTTTGTCCAATCTTGTTTTGTTGAAGCAAAATCCTTTTATTTGGAAACGCTGTTGGAGCTCTGAATGCAACTGAAAACATTGAAACGCTTCACTGCCGACACTCCGAGGGAAGCAAACAAAGTGCTGTACATGTTCGTGCTTCTATTATTTAAATCATTGATTAACTTGCGTAACGCATTTTCTTAAATATTTATTTTTTACACGTGAGCGTTAGCTCATAATAGTAATTGTGTCTAAAAATACAACGATGCCCCGTGTTCTTGATTTTACATTTTACGTTTGCAGTTATTACAAATTCATATGCAACCAAATTTCAATAAAAACCTGCATAAGAGTTGAAGGACGTACTGCGGTTTTTAGCATGTATGCTAGGGACAAAAATTGACACTCTTAGAGAAGTTCTGATAAAAGATTCATGGTGTGTACTTGACTAGATATCCTCTCTTCAATTTCATGGCCGAAAACTCGATCACGGGTTGGTCCGTCACTGCCTAATATTCGTCTTGCAAGACCGAACCGCCCAAGTTCCTAATAAATTTCTGAGAGAAGATTCATGACATCTATTTGACTTAACATCCTCTGTTCAAGTTCATAGCCGAAAACTCGATCATGGGTTGGTCCGTCACCGTCCTACATTCGTCCCGCGAGACCGAACCGTTCAAGAGCGAGTGCCTTCCTGCGTGGTCGGGCTGCAGGCAGTCTGTCCAGGGAGGGCTCTAAGCACCGTAATTCTGGCCGTCACTCTGTCAGGGAAATTATCACCTGGTAAATTGAACATGTCGGAAAGTGATACTATATTTTAGCCCTGGGCGACTTCGCGAAAACTGAATTGTGTAAATGTTATTATTAACAGCGCTTGAAGAATGTTGAATACCCTCATGATGATGCTTCCTTAATAAGCAGTAACATGAAGAATGCTGGGAAAACATTGAAATAATGTTCAAATTCCGGTTTTCATTCGAATTTCATGCGTTTTCTAAGTTCATGAAAATGATGATGTGGCATACTTGAATAAATCCTCATGGCACACTTATGGCATGCTTGAACAGTAGAACCATATACTCAAAAGAACAGATAGTCAAAATCTTCCTTGGACTGCAGCTCATTGAATTCATAATTTCATTCTATGCACTCTTTATTGTGAACGTAATTATATCACATGATACTGTTATCCACGCTTAAATACGTCCTAAATGTAACAAAACAAAAAGTAAATGGACAATTAAAAAACAGGAATTAGTTTTCTTCACAGTCGTTAACTTTGTGTGTGCGCACATATGCCCCCTTCACCCTGCTGTTAAATGTAGCTCTTGGATTATTTCCGATCTCATCGAATTCATAAGCAAGCATCCATTAAGCTCACATACCACAACCATTATGGGTACGAGCTAGAACCATGCACCCGTATATGTACTGCAGAGCTGCTCGGTGATGGGTGGTTTGCCCTCTGGTAATAGGCATTGAGAGCGGCAATAGAATTCTCCAATTTAACTTTGACACGAATTGTGCTGTGGTAATTCGCAATATTCGTACCAGCATTAGCTGGCGTTTGATGGAGGAAATTCGATATTGCTTTAAATATCAGGGACGGATTCATACGATATTCTTGGGACGAAAATTTCATTTTTTGACAGAAGTTTTAGATCTCTACTGACCCCCGGCATATATTCATATTACGTTATTGCGTTACAAACTTCGTTCTTTTTGACAGAAGGAAATTTCACATCCCCATGAACATCTGGAAAATTTTTCATACCATGTAACAGCGAAGAAAAATTCATGTATAATGAAAGAAATATGCTCCCCATGTTCCTTCAATGTTCGGGTTTTTGTGCCCGTGTCGCGTGGGATGCACTGCAGTTGTTCTGCTCTCTCCTGGCAGCCTTGTTTTGACAAAAAAATTCTTCGGGTTTCAGCTTGGAACTTTTGACCAGAATTTGCACACAAGCATTAACAAGAAGCCACCTGACACATTTTTTGAAGCTTTCATATGAATGAATGGCCCTCTGAGAAAACCTATGTTTCTCCCAAGCATTCAAATTGAATCTAACAGCATGATGATCTGATTTTAGTAATTTGGATACGAAAGGCGAGCGAAATCTTTTCATCGCAAAACTGTTGTTGAACTAAAATTTAAAGTGTAAGTTGAGTTATTAATTTTTGTTACATACAGAACAGAACATTGACCTATTTTCAACAACAGAGTATATTAACGCATTAAACTATTTTCAACAACAAAAAACTTATCGACGTTAAGAAAAAAATTCGCCTCTGCTTTCATGCGAGTAGCTTGAAGCCCGAAGTTTGGAGAAACGCCGGACGAGTTGCGTAATTTTACAAGCGGTCGTGAAAGTCTCCCTCATTTGCCTGCGGTGTCGGCAGCAGGAGCAGATGAGCAGCCAGAGCGGTTCTGCTCACTCTCACTGGCAGGGAAACTAGCGAGAGTTGCCCTGCGGCTGCCCGTGCGGTATGGTGCCTAGTTTTTCTAATTTACTACTGTGGACGGCTGTGTACCTAGCCTGTGTTGTGATTTACTTCTGTGCACGGCTGTGTACCTAGCCTGTGTTCTGATTTCACTCTGTGAAACGCTGTGTACAATCATGGGTTCTTCTGATTTACTTCTGTGCTCGGGTGTTCACACTGCACAAAATAATTTATTAGCTGTGTAAGAGCAGCATGAGGAGCCATATAACATACTCCGCAGTGCAATTTGAATGGTGCACGATCTTTAGTCACTGCATGAGAGCATATGGCAGTGTACAGCAGTACATCGAATGATTCATCTACGCTGTCTCTGGTAGTAGGTTGGAGTTATAACTTAGTGTGAAAGTTTTCATTCTGCACTGCGTAATAAAAGCTTTTTTGAAAATCATTATGGTAAATTGGCAAAGGTTGTTCAGTTCAGAACTTAAAAGTGAATTATTACTCGATTGCTAAATAAATTTACAGGAATTATTTCTGAGTATTTTTTGCTTCTGTCCACACGGTAATTAAACTAGACCTAAAATAGGCAGACGCTTGTACTCGCTGGAGCAACTTGCTTCGAGGTTTTTTCAAAGATGTTCCAGAAAGGGTAAATTTCTTGATGGAGTTGTAATGGTATTATTTTCATTTTTTTGTACTGTTTGGAAAGAACTGGCAGTATATTGAGTTTGTTGAGGCAAATTAGAGTAATGAACAGAAACTTCAATTTTTGAAAATTGTAATCCATTATAAACTAAATATGTCAAAAACCTGATACAAGCTATGTATCATCGAAATTTAGAGTGCTCAGGTGAAAAATTAATTTTATTACTTCCACTTTAAATCAGGTATTCTACGAAACCTTAGAATTCACGAATAGTACTATAAAAACTTCTGCGGGGTGTTCAAAAAGTCGATGAGCACTATACTAATTATTTTTTATGTATCATATTTTTCCGTCGAAAAGTTCCTAGATCAGAGGAGATACATGCATTGTTGTTCTAATACGCGTTTTGAAATGGGACACGCGAAATGTAAACAAACATTTCTACATTTCCAAGAAATGGTGATCATACGTCTCTGCTCATAAATATATTTGTTCGTTGTATCATCCGAACACCTGATGTTTTATTCGTGTACATTTTACATCATGGACGCAGCATTGCATTAGGAGTGATTGTCGGAGCATGATCATTCACCTGTCTTGCCATTTGAGGTAATATGAAAGTGGTGTTCCAGGAATATACTTCGGCTTGTGTTCGTCCTTGATTTCAGAAACTGGAACTCGTATGGAAGGATGAGAGGTGCTTAGCATAAAGATTTACCAGAATGATGCCCACCGCATTTTTTTCTTAATATTTTCTCCATTATTAGCTTGAACTTGGGCGTGCATTGAAGTGGAATGAAATATTCCTGTCACCAGAGAAGTTATACACATTTTTCTGAAACCATTTTTATCGAAGCATCTGGAAATGAATTATGGAAAATTACGAGCAGCCACACTACATTTACGTTGTCTTTTTTTTTTGGGGCCTCTTACATGAAGTGCATCTTGCTATACCTTTCACACGGTAAACGTTATCCCGGTCTCATTTCTCAGGAACTGCGCTTAAAATGCTACTTTTGACCTGAGAATTTCTTTAACTTGGCTTCGGTGGCGGCAGCAGCAGGTAGCTGACTCGTCCTGACCTTGTCCCCTGCGTGTGAGCTCTTTCTTCTCCCGCCGGTGTAGGCTGTGAACTGGCGTGTCGCCTGTGGCACTGCATGGCGCTCTGGGCTCTGGAACAGCTGCTGTTGCTGCTCCTGTGGCCGTTTCTGTACTTGATGTTACTGAGGTCTTGCAAGATCAGTATAAAAACGTAAAAACGGATAGCAGTTGCAGAATTGTTAAATTTACGAAGGAGCTATTCGAAATGCTGCGGAGGCCTTGCAAGATCAGTAAAAAAAACGTAAAAACAGATAGCAATTGAAGAACTGTTAATTTTGCAAGGTAAATACTCGGTACTGTTGCCGTGGTCTTCTAAGACCAGTAGAAAAACGCAAAAACAGACAGCAATTGAAGAACTGTTGATTTAGCGCAGTAGATATTCGATACACTTGTGAGAATATGTTGTCTTTGGGAAGCTCAAGTTGATGAAGTGCAATAGGATCTTGTTTAACGTTGGTGGAAGCTTTCGTATCTAAGGAGAGCGCAAATCACATGTCATAGAAGACATGTCCCTTGGAATCAGTCCCAAATTAGTCAGAGCTGGCGCCAGTATGGAGCGCTCAAATTATTCAATAAAGTTTGTGACGATCGAGCCAGGCGCGGGTTGCTGAGCCTGAAGAATGTTTTTAACGAGCTGCTGATAGTGTCGCGTGCTGTACGTGTCGTCTCTGCCGCTCGCTACTGAATTGCATGAAAGTTACAGGCATGTTCATCACCTTTCATAAACTACAAGATACTGATTTAACTACCATCTGTTTGATATTATCAAGAAGCTTCTAAGAAGGTCAAAATAAGAGTTGCTCTTTCTACGCTAGCTCTACTAAAAGCGTGTGAATAGATCTTGCGTTGAAATGTGGAGTTGTAGTAGGGTCCAGCGCTTTTCGAATACCTGAGAGCATGTTGGCAGTTGCACGTTGGAAAATACATTTTGAAATTTTATGATTATTATTATTGTTCTGCTTCTATTTGTTGGCCCAGTTGTGCCTCCAAAAGTATATCGTTGGTGACCTCAGCTGTAGATAGGTCTTCGGCACTTCTATCGTTCGCGCCCGCTTCTCTTCTTTCACTTTTCATACCTTCTATTCTCCCTTTTCTTTGTCTTTTCTTCCACTTCTTTACTTACTTGTCTCTATTCGCAGGATATCGTGTGTGGGATCACACCTTGTGCAGAAATTCGCCCATACTAAATGGCCCCTTCTGTACCCTCTCTTGGGATCCCTTCTGTACCCTCTCTTGAGAGCCTTAAAGCAGATAATAGAGACATAAGAGTAATAATAAATCTGCTCAGGGGATACAACTCTTGTATCTATGGGGAATTATTACTACCAGTGATAAAATGTGATGTTAATTAAATTGATTAAAATGTGCTATGAAATTGAGGGTTTAATTTTGTTGGGACAAAATGTTTTATGATTTTGTGAAGGACAATCTTGTTTTCAGCTCACTGCTGTCCTGTTTTTATACACCTCTGGTTTTCTTCTTCAACTTTTATCTTATTTTCCAACCTTCCTCCTCAGCTTGAGGTTTCCATGCGCAGAAAATCCTGTGCGGGAACACACCTTGTGCATAGATTTCGTGTTCCCTTAACTCCATACTTAATGGTGCCTTCATCCTTCCCTTCAATGAACATCTTTGTTGTTGTAAAAGATGTTGTGGAGGCCAAAACTAACTTATAAGCAATAAGTAATAATAAACTATTCAGATAAGCATACATTAACACGTTGTTTTCTGTCCATCACTTCACAGTAAACGCACATTTTTGCTTCTGTTGGCAGTCACCGTATGATTTATTCGCGTTTCATTTCAGGAAAATACGTTCGCAATTTCGCCGAGCAACCCATGCGTTAAGTCGCCTGGCAAAGTCGAATCCCTTTTCCGTGTATGATTGCCAATACTGGTTCTGCAAGAGCAAGTTCAGTGCGTTTGATTGCTCGCTGTAACGATTTTTGGTGTTCCCACATTATGTTTCTCACGTCTTACTCGTTAAAGAATTCAGAAAACAGGAAACAGAAGTATAAAATGGTTACCTGTTCCCTAAGTGCTCTAAAATTGTATCAAATTGTCGAAAGGCAAGAATTATCACCTTTTAACTGGAATACGCTTCCTGCGCGCCTAACGTTATTACCAAGATGCTATCGTACTTATTTTGATGCCTTAATATAGAGTTTGCTGCTTGTATTTGACGTAGTCTCACGCGAGAGCTGTACTGGAATGCTTTCCAGGCAACTCGCTCGTGCTTGCTGCAAGTGACAGAGTGTCTGATGAAACTTGTCATGAAGACAGCCATTGGGCTTTAGCACTAATCTTTGGTCTTTGAGAGTCTTTATTCTAGAATATCAACGACTGCACGGCAGTCGTATATTTATTGAATTCTTTTGAAATTTGTGATACGAGATTCCGAGAGGTCGTCTCTCTACAACAAGTTACAGCGATGCCTTTAGAATCTCCCTGAATGCCAGGCACTCGACGCTCAACATGCATTCGTCCGCAATTTACGCTAACGGTTTTCAATAAATCTGCCGCCGCTTTGTGCTCTGGCGACGCTCTAGTTCACCACGCTAGCTAGGCCCATGGATCTTTCTTGACTGTTTCAGCCTTGAATTTACTTTCATTTTCAATGCGTGCAGAGTGTTGATGGGAAAATTTAGTACTGATCTGTAAGTGCTTCAGAATTGTACGTTGCACACATGTTCGGCATTGGCGATAAAAACGAAAATATGAACAGTGATTAATTATTGCATCTACTTGAAATGAAGTGATGCAATGTGGATAGCTTGGGTTGGATAAATGGGGAAATTAAAATATCATCCCTATTGTATGGCATTTTCCTGCCTCTTCTCTTCTAGACACGATTATAAAAGATGCTATTGTCTCGTACAATATTATGCAATAACCGTGAAGATTTCCTTAAGAAGATGTATCGAAGGAAAGAGTTCAAGGAAGGGTTCAGGGAAGAAGCTAATCGTATTGTTTGAAGTTCTGGAGGCCGTTAGTGTCGCCATTACATTGTAATTTCATGTCATTTGTTTTCATGGAAATGTATTTCAGCTGGTTCTCACTGTATTGGATTATTTAAATTATATTGGAATGGTGATTCGTTAATTGCATCAACTTGATTTGTTTTCCCTTGCTAAATAAGCTGAGAAATAGAAATTTTATATTAACATTAGGAACGTGAGAAATTTTCCGATCTCTTAATTAAAAACTGTTTAGTGGCTTCCGCTTTCCACTCTTGGGAACACCTTTGTTACATTTAAAGAGGTTTAAACTATCCCCCCTAATCTAACTAGGAATAAATTTATTTAGGTGACATTGTTCAGAAGACAACTGCGACTGTAGGTCAAGGATTTTTTTTACAGCGTTGATATGTTAATGACCATGAAACGAAGCCCTAATCATTTACATACTTAAGGAATATTTTCTCTTGACACAATCATAATTCTATTGAAGTTTGTGTTTTTCAAATAGTTATAACTAATCGTAATCTGAAATAATGAAATCAAATGTATTGCGTAGAGGTTAATAAATTCCATTCGCCTTTAGGTTTTAAACTTTTAAAAATTCAGGTTTTAACAATGGTGGAATCTTCGCATGCATCATTGCCCGCACGTTATAGTCGCCATTTTCTTTAACTTTTTACGGATCGTTTCTTCAACTCTTTCCTCGCACAACCCAGTTCTCAGGAGTCGTGGACCCTTTGCGCATTGTTTTGTGACCTGCAGTGGGTCCTGCAATCTTTTGGCTTTCTGCCAAAATCTGTGACTTCCAACCAGTGTGATTATTTGCACCTTGGCGCGAAGTGCGATATGTTTACCATACTAATTTTAAGAACAAACATTTGCGATACAAATTCGTGACTTCAGGGACCGCATTTTTGCTCGCAACTCATCGTTCTCTTAAGAGTTTCTCTGCAGCCAAGCGTTTTACACACCCCTCGCTTAATTGATGTGAAATCAATCTTGGCGAACTGTAGTTTTTGGGGTCCACACCGTCCCCTGCAGCTGTTCCGTTCTAGAAAGTAGTGGAACTCTTCCGTGCGAGCAAAAACGACATTTTCTTTCAATTGCTCTGGTTTGGCTCATCCGATGGACTGATTTTGTGTCACAGGCCGGTAAAACTATTTCATGTCATGGAAAGGCGGAAGATCTACGAAAGCTTCTAACAACCGCATTTCCTTCAGTTTGAAAGATATTAATGCGTTTGTTCGATGCCAATCACTTTTGACGTGATCTCTTTATAAATCAGATGTTTCCTTTCACTAATTGGTGTATGAGTTGAAAGCTACGTAGATGCATGACACTAGCAGTGCTGCCTGCAGCTGCAAGTCACTTTACGACCTATTGAAAGATTGAGGCCTTTCTCGCTTTGAAAGTTCCCAGCATCGTTCACTGTCGTGAACCATGAGAATTCTGTTAGTACCACAAAAGCCGAGAATCAATAAATCTTGAAAGCCGTCTTTCTAATTTCTTTGCTCCTTTCATATTCACGCAGCTGGTACATTCCTTTATCTCACAGCATCCTGCTTAGCAGTAGTGATAAATGCTGTGAAAGACGTGATTAAATGAGTCAGTTTCAGCCTCATTAACCACCACAAATGAGTTCCTCAGAGAGAAAGGAGGAAGGTGCCATTTAGTAGGGGGCTAAGGGAACTGGAAATCTATGTATAAAGTAAGTTCTCACTCAAGATCCCCTGCACATGGTAAAATTAAAATAGGAAGGAAGTGTCTGAAGAAAGATGAAAATTGAAGAATAAAGTAGTCGGTGCTAGAAAATGGTGCTAAAACAGTAAACAGTAGTGAACCGGAAAAGATGGTCCGTAACAAGACAAAAAATATTATACTTCAACAAAAGTAAGATATGCCTAACTTTCAGCTCGGGATTTCATATTTTCCCCATAGTAGTGCTAATTTTCATGGATACTATAGTTGTCTCTCCCTGAGAGAGAGACTTGATAAATGTAAAAATAACATAGCATTTGCTTATAAAATTATTCTTCAGTGCCTGGGAGTATCCACTCTTGACGCTGCATGTAATAAAAGTACACCTCGAGTCAATCGTCATGCGGCATCACCGTCTCACTGAACCTTCTGCAGTTGTGGCTCTCTTGCCGGAACCTACAGCCGTGGTTGCTGATCCCGGCTGATGTAACGGACGAATCTCATGAAGTAAATAGATGTCCGTGCTGATATTGTCCGCTTCCAATTCCGCTTCTTTGTTGGTTTCAATGCACGGAGGATTATGACGGTGAGAACCGCACATGTTTTGTAGGTTGCATTTTGGAGGAGGAAATTTTTTCGCTCCACGTTAGCTTTAGAAAAGGAAAAAGCAATCGATCTCAAGTCTTATTATTCTTACAACAGGAAGTCTTTCATCATTTTCGAGACGATTATGTAACCTCATGAGGCCAGCGATTTATGTTTCTAACGTTTGGATTTGTTTCATCTCGAATTCCAAACAGGCTCTGTAGGTGGGTGGGTTGTTTATAGAAATCATGCTTTGTTCAGTCCATCAGTCACAAAAGAGGGCATTTCGAAGCATGTGAATTTACCGTTAAGCATTGATTTCTGTGTGTACGTCAATGAATTGATTTATTTAAATGAAGTATGTTTACGAGATTGATTTCATCCTCATGTGTTAAGGCCGTAAGCGGCTTAATTGATTCATACACTAATGTAGTGTGTACCAAGATGTTGCTCAAGATTCCTCATAAGTTATCATTTGCCTAACACTTTTCTGTAAGGGCCCCTATACTTCATTATCAAACTTGAAAAAATAACTTATGATTTTGCACACCTTTTGGAGGTGAGAAATGCGTGTTTTACTACGTTCTATTTCGAATGCATTACGAAGGTGAAATCTCTGTTCATTCCCAGAGCGACAGGGAAACCAGTGGGCTAATATTTTTTTACCTCAATAATTGCACAGAAAACAGTATCTTCTAGCCTTTATTTATTATTTGCTCCTATCAGTAACTCAAGGGCTTTTATAGGACCGGATGAATAACAATTTTGAAACGAACGCAACGCTCGAAAACTGCAAGTGCAGCTATAGCATTGGCAGCTGATCACTCCTGACCATACCTGCGCTTATCATGGTCTCCCGTGAATGGTCTTCAATAAACACGAGCACAACTTACCGATAAGATGTCTGTAAGGGGACCCAAATGCAACTCCCTGCAACGTCTCGGAGAAACGAAGCGCCGCGAATTATCCCTGCGCCGGATAAAGAAACTCAGACGGTGGATGTCGTCTATGGAGCTCTGGCTGCAGCAGTGGCATACATCAGCTCCCTTCGCCGTCCATAGCACTGCGCTGCAAAACTTGGGGACATCTTAAGTCACTGCGAGACTAATGTAGGCTTTTCGTTGGTAGAAGAAAAGTTCATTTAATTGTGCCTTTTTCGTGCTCTGTATTCACAGTACTCACAATGAACAATCGGACATGATTTGTGGTATGAGGACTTGAGTTAATTTAAAATTTCTGGTAACAGATTTTGTCCTCTGATAGCCATGTGGGCATGATACACTAGTGTTGACTTCATCTGCTCCATGTTGGTTTTATCGATCTAGCTAAAAGTGGCCCGCGAAGGCAAAAATCGGGACATGAGCTACGTCCGCATCTAATGCAAATGCACTTGTGAGCCACCAAAAGTCAGAACTCGGGAACATGAGAGCTGAGATGCTTCCTCTTTCATGTGCAATGCCATATTTATCTGACCTGTTAATCTGACGAAAATTCGTATGTTAGTACATGTTAATCACAAGAACAAGGATTTTCAATATATTCGAATTGTTAGTTCAAAAGTTAAATTCCTCTCTCATTACGATGAAGATTTCTGATCGATGCTCGTTCAACGTGAAATCAGTAATATAATTTATTTTTATTTTTCACCTCTTGCGTCATAATTTAACAAGTCCAATGTTTATATGACATTCCAGGTGAGTCGCTATCTTCGGCGACTAATGTTTCCCCGTTGAGTGCATCTAAAATGAAGTTTCCGTGTTTGGTATCAGAACATTTGTCCAGTCATGTCAAGACTGTTGCTCCTTTGATATTTCCGTTATCTTGGCAGCTGCGCGAGCTACTCCTGCTATCTCCTGCTTACCGATGCTGGACAAACTGCGCCGCTGCCTGCTCTTGTTTGGCTTCCAGTGCCAACCTACATTTTGAGGACCACGTAGAACCTCCAGCCAGTTGACACGTCAAAAGCGACCAGAAAGGATGCTGTGGATAGGGTTAGGAGATTGTTGGCATTGATGTAGGTGTGAACGTCGGTATAATCTGAGCCTGAGCCAATGCGCGTCTGTAAGCGTATTTGTATGCGCATGCTGTCAAGAAAAGTTACGCAAATCACACATCTCTTTGCAAAGGTGAGACGTTTCGCTTCAGTAAATAATTTCCTATTGCCGTACAGATAAAATTGAGTAGGCCTTCTTCGAGTATTGATATTAATGCGTTTTTGCATTCATGAGTCGCAGATTTTCGTCCACGCCGCCGTTGGTCCAAGAAGAATTCCTCAAAACTGTTATTCAAACATTTTTTACTCGAACAAAAAACACACTTTGTTCGCATGTCATGAGGTGCTAGTGTGTGCACAAAGATTCCCCGCTTCCTCCTAGAGTTGCTGTAATGACTCGCAGAGCGGATTGGTATAGCTTACCTTACATGTCGTAAGCATCAATGACAGCACGTAAATTAAGTGGCGGGCATTTTTCAGCTGTCTTGGTAACGAGTGTAGACATTGGATGTGGAGGAGTGAAGCGATCGTTTAGCGATTGTCTCGGATGGTAATCTGGGTGAGGCCGATTTACGGTAGGCTTGTTCGTCGTCATCAAGGCGGACGCCGGCGACTGGTCTGGGGCCACGAGACTGAGCGCATTCTCATGTTTGCTGCACGGCTGCTCTTTGTGCACGGAGGATTTAAGTCATTTGACTTGTTTATTTTGGTACTTCTAGTTCAATAACTGTATGGTCTGCCTAGATTAATTGTCTTTCGTTAGAGATTATGTTGGTAGAGCTAGGACGAACCAAACCAATATATTTTAATAAATTTCAAAGCGTATTCCAAATTTTCGAGAGCGAATCTCTACAGCATTTCTTTTCGCATCCAAGTTTCTCAATGATTTTCATCACAATTCGAAAGCTTCATTAGCTTCAAATGTCTCATGGCTAATTTTAGTTATCGTCTTCGTCCAATTTTCCGATCTTTTGTGTTATTTAGTAGTCATCTAAGTTAGAAACACAGCAGGTTCCTACTCTCATCGACGTTTTCATAATTTTTTTACATACTTCCAGTGATCTTTCAATATAGTTTTCAACCATCGTAAGCTCTTCTAACCAATTTGCTACTTTGACCAATGTTATTAAGCCATTGTTTCTTAATTCAGTATATTCTAAACTGTTCCTACATTTTTTTATCTGTGGTACGCTACCTAAGATTCAAAAATTTTAATCACAGGGCTGCACTTTTATTGAGGTTCATTGGAGTAATGTCCACTCCTTAAAGTTCTTAAACTCATCCTTCAGTTAAACTCTTTTTATTTTTATTTATGCATCTTCAATTCTTCGTTTTTTTACAGTACTATTTACCGCATTTGAAGCCTTTGACCCTGCGATAGCTTCAGTATTTTGTATGCCTCTCATTGCCTCTCCCCATGGTCGTACATCGTTCTCCTGACCTTTATCTAGTATTGTTTATCTGCCCTTCAAGTTACCAAACAAATTATAGTTTATCTTTTATCAGCCCTCGCGTACCTTCACCCGACCATTTCATAATTTTTACCGAGTCTTTTCATCCCTGCATGAGCACTGAACGAGCGGTGGCATGGTCGAGTAGCGAAAGCAGTGTCCACATTGTTGCTTAATTGACTGTATTGTCTGGCTCCATCTAGAGCCATCTGATCCTCGAAAAAGACGTGTTTTCCCATTGACAGCGGTGCTCGAAACCGACACCTCAGAGGCCTGTGACTGTCTTTGTTGTTGAATGATGGCGCTGTTAATACTGCGGTCGGTTTCCATGATGATACTGATGTCGTGGCTTCTGTTGACGTTGTCAAGGATTTCACTTTTTTGTAACAGAAGACGCTGATCGAGTTTGGAAACGGGGTAGAAACTTGATGACGCTCGGAATATTGGCGGGTTTTAATTTTCGTTTCATGTTATGCTTGCAGTTGTAAGGTATCAGCTCTTGAATTTGTAATGAAGTTCTAAAAATGTTCAATAGTTTCGGAATATTTTCTCAAAATTCTGGCATCATTGGCTTGCTTGTATGATTTCTTGTTGGAGCTTCAACATCTGTTCCTGAAAATCTATTAGCCATTAGTTTGGTTTTCCTGTAAATCAGATTTATTTCCATGTGTTGCAGGGTGTTGCATAAAAAATTTAGGCCTTTTCTCGTTAAAATATAATATTCTAATTTATAAAGAACCAGTTTTCAGTTATTCTTTTAGTTGTGTGAAATTTTTTTCTAGTAACACATTAAAGAGACTGAATGTTCTTATTAGTTTGGTTCCTGCAATACGAAATCTAGGGGAAGTTGTCAAATCATCATAAAGTGAGGGCTTTTACAAACTCATCTCTTTTTGCCCACGTATTTCAGTGTAATGCAGAAATTTTTCTTCGGCTATAAAAAGGCAATGCATAACATTAAATTTTGGCAAAAATACTATTAAAAATTTTGAGCATCACAATTAAAGTAAATTAAAGTGATAGATCTTTAAAGGCATTCACTTCATAAAAGGGATTTGACATGTGGCCACACAGTTTACACAATGGAAATCAAACTTCCAATTTAAAATTTCTTTCAGTACCACCAAGTGTTGCAAGTGTGTTCTGCTTCAAACTAAAAAAGACAATTAAAACTATTGGTTATGTCAGTGTATTATACGATTTTAATAACGGTTTTTTTATTACTGCTGAACAATCTGCAAGGTGTCCAAAAAAAATTACTCTCTGACTACCCTTTTTTCTTGTATTTTATTTTGATGTAGACGTTTATTGTATCAAATACAATTTTGATAAGTTAAACCGAAAAAAAGAACGTTATATTTAAGAAAATTAAATGTCGTAAAAGTAGCTGAAAGAAAAAATTGAAAATTGCTTAAAGAAAATTAAATGTCATAAAAGAAAACTCGGTTGCACCTGAAACAAAAGATATACATGAGTAATCGTCAGCCAAAGGGTGAATACATTTAATGCGGGACACTGTGTGCAAGCTAAAGGTGCAATTTGGCCTTTCGTCCAATTGTAGCTAAGTTCATTCGTGATATTGACACAGTAACGATAGACCAGGGGTCTCCAAACATGGCCCGCGGGCCACATCCGCCCCGCCACTTAATTTTATCCTGCCTGCCAAACAAATCCCTGTGTGGTGGCATTCAAGGAATATTTATCGTAGGACTGACATCACTGAATTAAATTCTTTTTTCATTTTTAATTCTTTCTGGCCGCATGAATGGGGGAAATATATAATTTGGCCCTTACATTGAATAGTTTGAAGACCTCTGCGATAGATCAACAGATGAAACAAATAATTCATCAGTGAAGGAAAGAGTTGCCGATGCGCTGTTGATCCTTGATTTTTCTATATTTTTTATCTGCTTTATAACAAATTTTTATCCTAAATTAGATACTTAATACCTAGTTTTCGAGAAAGATTCTTTTATGAGATTTCGCTTTGGGAACTTATCCCATCTAGGAAACCGCTTTTATTTTTTAGCCAGCGCTTTGCGACGCCTGGTTTTCACAGCTCATTTCTCTGAAGATGCGCACGTCCCAAGGAGAAATTATACGAGCGACATCGCAGGTAATTTTAGGCGCCACTCAAATATTTCCAGAACTTGTGGTTGCATCTTGCCTTTTATATGAGCGAATTATATGAGCGACATCGCATGTAATTTTAGGCGCCACTCAAATATTTCCAGAACTTGTGGTTGCATCTTGCCTCTAAGGCGGATTTTTTTCTAACATTGAACTGTTAGGCGCTCATTATATTAAGATGGTTTCAATTCGTCCCCAAGCGCTCGATAAGCGCCTTCATATTAGCGAGAACAGATGCACTACGCTCCTATACAGAGGTGCCGTATGTGAGATGGCGTCAATGAGGCCTGACTTCATCTTGGTCACCAAAGTGGACAAATCTCGAAAATAGTGAGACGAAAGGCACCTATAAAATGTATTCATTTATTCATATACATTTACGTACGCCTCATCGCGTATGTGTGAACAAACACGTGGCGACGATTCGGGAGAATTTGTCTTGGAAAATTTCTGTTTGCGGCCCGACAGCAACGTCAGCGTCGTGATGTGACTGAGGGCTTCATCCATGACTCCGTCTTGCGGCGCGCCTGATGAAGAGATGGCGACAATTTGCTCATGTCTTTGACTTCCCTTAAGGAGGTATCAGATCATATCGCCCGGTTGCCGCCTGAATTTAAACGGAAAGAGTGTTTTTCCCAGTTTTCTTAAGCACACGAGAGTGAGCTAATTGCACTTGTTGAGCTCGTTAGAGAATTGAAGTGGAGATTTTTCGGCTGATGTCGGCATTAATTTGTTCTGCATGTCTCGGTTTCCATGATCGACTTCGGGTGTTTGCTGCTCTTTCGGACGACTTCGCGCCTTGGCTGAGAGAGTGAATCATTCGAGGAGAGTGAGTCAGCATGAGTGAAGTTTGAGGAAAAAAAGTCTTTTGATAACTCTATTAATTTCTGTCTCCATCCTATTCTGTGTTACGGGTTTTGACATGCGAAACTTGCCTTTAATTAGTTAGTTACATGTTTTCTATTTAATGTGTTAACCCCGAGTGCTGAAATTAAAAATCCTCGAGTTCTGCTACGCAATTCTGGAATTTTAGGTAAAGTCAGTGTTCTCAAATTTTTATTTGGAACGCCACTTATTACTCTACATGGATTCTGCAAATACTGAACGTGCGCAGTATTTTGAAGGTTAGTTATTCACTGCTATTTTGTTTCTCCGTTTTTCTATATTATGATACTTGCAAAAAAACACGTTTTGAAACATGAAACTCAGCGGTTGTCGCAACAAACTCGAGTATTAAATCACAGTAGATTGTTGAATTTCTGAACCAGTCTATTGCCATTACTTCAGTATTGCATTATGATGCTTAAAGGAATGTTCTGAATAATTCCACTACCACGTTCCCTTGTTTGCGCAATAATTTGATTCTTTTTATTTGCCGGGTAGAGAATTGTATTCACTCACGGAATAAATGCTCGGTTTGATTCGTACATGAGATGAAACATCCTTAAAAAAAAACAAAAAAATATTGCGAGCTACACTGAATATTTCTAAAAGTAAAATAAATAACAAATAAATAAACCTAAAACCAAAAATTTCCGTATAAACCTTAAAAGCTTCAACAAACAGTTTCAAACGTTTCGGCCCCTGACCCTTATCAGTGATTGAATCTACAGTAAAACGTGGTAAAGATGTCTGAAATTCCCTTGTGTCCTAATTTTCTTTACCCCGTTGACACATCTTTCTAACATACATTTAGCGTCCGGCTTAAACGTTTGAATTTATGTTTAATCGAGATTTCTGGTTGATGATCAATGTAGCTTGGCTCGCTTTAAAGGTTTCAATAGTATGGTTCTTGGAAGTTGCTTCAAATGGATTTCAACTTGTATTTTTCTATTGAATGAAACCTCTTTCGACTACTCTATAGTTGAGTGTCTCATTTTTATTGTGTTTTAGTCGCTCCATTGTGCAAATTTTAAATGTGGTTCCTCAGGTTACCTAGTTTCGAGCTCATTAAAAAGTTCATTTTCTTAACACGAACACATCTTAACACCTGCCAAGTAGATTCTATATCATTTTAAGCGAGAATTTTACCTAATATTTTTGTGCAAGTATTTCTACATTGCAGGACAACGCAGCTCTCATTCTAAGAAATAAGATTTCTGATTAGCATTTGCTTCGCAACCAGTAGAACATGTGCGACAGTTTTCGTAGACACTCGAAAATAAATTCATTTAACGTACGATACCTGCAGGATAAAGGAGAGTTGCTCACCTGTACCGCCCACGACCGCGAATGCATCCCTACTCTGCAAGTGTCCATGGCGCAAAAAGTTGTCACCGTGCCGTAGATTGTGCCCATTAAGGTGCCTCTGTGCCCGCATCGGGTGCCTCCTCCCTTATCGCCTCAAATCGCCTCGAACATTTGAATAGTTTTCTTGCTGCCCAATGGCCCTTTGATCAGTCATTAGACACCGCATTGTGTTAGCGCGCTGTGCACCCTCATTGCGTCCTGACATCGTCCTCTCGTGGCTGGACCGTGTTGGGCATAACGTGTCGAGTTTTGTGACCGTCGAACTTGGTCAGTGTGTGTTTACGTTTCTGCGTTCGATGAGTATGGAAGATTTTAACGTTATCGAAAGTCGTTGCAATATTGACTTGAGGTATGACGTTTAGCTGTGGTGTTTTTGTATTGCTTACGTTGTGTGTGAATTTGTACTATAGAATTGTAGATATTACTGAGTGTCGAGTGGTGCTGTGTGGAAGGCTGTGTTGGGTAGCTTCAATGATCCACTAGGTATCTATTTCAGTTGCGATCCCCTCAGGAGGGTACGACCATTGTTCCTACGGGAATTCGTTCCCAGGAGGAAGGTGTGAGGTCCTGAGCTGAAGGTTAGATACGCCTTCCTTATGATGAAATAGGATTTTGGTTTTGTTACAGTACATCTTTCTCTGGTTCACTGCTGTCTTTTTTCAGCACGTGAGATTCTTAAACTTTTATCGAGTTCTAAAAACTCATTTCAATCTTGCTGTTTCCATGCGCGGTGTGTGACGGAACACATTGTTCATAGATTCCCTTATTCCATACGTAATGGTGACTTCATTCCTTTCCTTATCATATGTTGTAGGTTCTTTAATAAATTTATTCGAGCTTTGATATGCTTTCAAACTTTGAATTGTCTGAATAATTTACGATCAGAACATCGGAACATCCTTGCAGAGGAGTATTTATGGGAACTGTCTTTAGAGTTCCATAAATAGAATTCCTAAGTTCTTCGCCCATCGGAATTTAATAGTGTTTATTGTGGTCTACATGTATTTTCGATGCAAGTAAAAGCTATTAAATCCTCACCGAACTTCGGCGATATTTTCTATAGATTAATATTTGTAAAGATCCATAATTTTTTAAGTGTTTTTCTGTTTAGAATAGAAAATGAATGCAGCCTGCTTCATACGAATGCGGATGTCAGTTCAATACGTTTTTACATAGTTAATTTTTATGGTCATTTACGTGGCCAAGGATACCCAGTCTAGCTTTTTCGCCGGAGCATGCATGTTTTTCGTCGCCTAAGCGATTTAATAATTGGGGCGGCGAAAAACATGCATGCAGGCGGCGAAAAAGTTAGACTGTGTACTGTTTAAATACTTTTTGGGTCGCTGTGGTGGTAAAAATAAAATTATCTAATCCTCAATGGAATCTTTTTAGCCGTTCATTGTATGCAAATTCAACCTTCTTAGACTGCGTAGTAGGTGTGTTGAACACACTAAATTTTATTCTAACTGTGAAGTAAT
Organism: Platorchestia sp. MABIK; assembly: GCA_014220935.1. Classification (NCBI taxonomy): domain Eukaryota; kingdom Metazoa; phylum Arthropoda; class Malacostraca; order Amphipoda; family Talitridae; genus Platorchestia; species Platorchestia sp. MABIK. The sequence goes on along the minus strand of JACJUY010000177.1, from coordinate 127,155 downwards.
TAAGCGTAAAACTGACTGACTCCTCCGTATAGCGAGACTGTGCTGATAACGCTTCGTTTCCGTGTTCAGTTTGCTGCGGTGGTAAAGTGCGCGCGATGTTAACACTGGCCCTCCTCTTGAATGTTATGGTGCCTTGTCGTCGTCAGACAACATGTATGTAATTATTAAACGTTGATCTTTATTTAATTGTACGCCTATGTTGTCGGGCTCCGTTGGCGTGTGAACAACAATGCGTGAATCGCGCTCTCAATGCACTTGCTGCATTGAGCCTCGTTTGAATTTATCCGTGATGAAATCTTCCACTGCAGCAGGAGACGTTTTCACAATCTTACTCGTACAATCTTCGACTACAGCAGGAGACGTTTTCACGATCTTACGAGTACTTATGCAATCTTTTGCCATGGTTGGATACGTTTTTCCTATCATACTCATGAAATCTCCCACAACAGTAGGAAATGTTTTCACCTCCAGGCTTGCAAAAGAGCTGCATTCTACCGATTCAAGACTCAAATGACCGTATAAGTTTAGAGGGCTTATTTTTGTGAGCTGTCCAAGCTCACCGGCAATTAATGCTCAAACTACGTGCGATGTTAGCGGGTCAGAGTGCCTCAAAATATGACGCTTTTATCATGATTTCCACACGTGTCTATAGAAGTTAACACTTGACGTGGACACCACATTCACTGAGTGATAAGCAGCCTTGCGCATGACTCCTGCTTGTGCTGCACAATTCGTCGAAGTTTTTTTTTCAAATAGAGGCCACTTCAACTGGATGCCAACTGAAGCGTTGAGTTGCAGAGTCCTGCTGTATTATCTTAATTAATATTTATATTTTTTGCAATCATAACGCAGAACATTTCGACACAACGCTAAAGTTTGCATCCAAATGCACGGAACGCCGCTTCATCTAAAGTTGTCCTGCGTCATTTTGGATAGTTGGGATAAACTTGTTTCGGAAATTTCACAGGTTAAAATCAATTAATGTTCAGTGAAATAATTTCTTATATATATTCGTGCGACAAATTGCCTTTGCTGGTATTCACTTACGCTTACAGTGTCCATCATCAACAATATATTAAGAAGTCACTTTTGGAGTGTCTGAAGGTATCATGTTTTGCCTTCGTGAATTTCTAACATTCTCTCGTGACTGCTCAATCTGCGAGGCAATAGACCTCTGAGAACTAACATTTCAGAAACTAATTTTACTGTCTGACAACTTAATGCTGTGCGTGGCGAGTTTTAATCTTCCAGAAACCCTTGACCGCTCTTTCCTGGACGATCAATCTTGAATTTCTCTCAACGTGAAAAGCCCTCCTCAGCCCGCGCTGTGTGTTAAATAAAGAGTGCTACTCTGCCCACTGTTTAAAATGTTTCACTGCATCGAGCAAAGAGCTTCATGTGAGTGTAGAGGTTCACTCCATTTAATTTTAATTATGATCAGACTCACTGCGTCAGTTAATTCATTACACTCACACTAAAATAATAATCTCTAAACGCTTTTCAGTTTACTAACGACGGAAGTCAAAAATCCGCTTCGAAAAATCTAATCAAGCATTTACGACACCGGTTACAAGCCTGAACTTACCCAAATAGCCGTAGTTCTTTTGGGTGGACACAACACACTTGAGACAGCGCTTGGAAGTCAAATAATTTCTTGGCTTGTTTATCTTATTAAGTTTGGAGTGGTCAAGAGTACGTAGCTGTGATGTCATGTTCTCCTGAGACGGTCGTGCCGGAGGTGTTCCTGGTTTTTGCGGTGCCGCACTGCTCCTCACGTTATCTTATTTATTGCAGGTGCCTCTCCTACGCTCGCTCTGCCCCGTCCTATGCTCTGTACTCTGTTCTCTTCATAATGCATCACTGCTCTCAAGGACGCTAGCCGACGTGTGTTCCTTTTCTTATTTCACATGTGGTTGTGCAGAATATCGTGCACTTGAGGCGAGTTGTTTATTTTGATGGCTTTTCTTCTGAAGCACTCGACTGACAAGACTGTCATTCCGCTCACTGAAGTATCGTTATTTTTTAATAATAAAAAGTGTATGAAAACATCAAGCCTCTGTTCCGCAGTAGTACGTCTCATTTCACACATTATCGAGATTTTTCTAAGGCTTGATGGCCAATGAGCGTATTCTCATCGTCCTCCACCGTCACATTCTTCCCTGCAAATTTCCGTGATGTCTCTAAGGACTCAGCTTAGCCGTTTGCAAAATTGAATATAATTTGGTTTGTAAATTATATCACCGATTAAATATTCATCGGGTTTATTTGGTTACAAATTCTACTCCGATGACCTTCACTTTGCAGTTTACAACCTTCATATTATTTCGGAATCACTTTCCTTGTGTAGGCGCAATAACGTAGTTAAGATACCTTTCCGTGATGTAATTACCATCCAAAATAATAGCGGTTCTCCTATATTTATACATTCAAATCTTTATTAGTGTATGCATGCATTCATTTCTAGCCATCGAATTCTTGTCGCGGAACAACTTGAAGAACATAGTGAGGCCAACTGGAATACAGGTTTCACGTGCGCATAGGTGCAAAAATGTTTAATTCTCGTTCTTCTCAAGATAGATAGTCAGGTTTGATGTCCACATCTCAGTAACGAACGCATGAAAAATTTGAAAAGTATTTAAACCTGCGTCACAAATACGCTGCTCACTTAAGGTGTTCAAGTATCGATCTATAAGTGTCATGTAATCATTAAAATAATTAAATGATTAATGTGCTTCAGTGAACATCATCCGATGAGGTCATTTTTGAGGAGCTTTGTTCACGTGTTTGATGTTAAATCCTCTTATGAGATGTGCATGAAAGTAAACTTTTTAATTAGTAATATTGGAGCCTCTTGCTCTCATATTTCTTTATTTTAGCAGATCCTCGTCAACTTACGAGTGATTTAGGAAATGCCTATTTTCGCAGTCGAGTTCGTCTTCTCTTTACATATTTCTCGGTTTTCTCTCGCTCTGCCCTTCACGTGGGTGGATTATATCTTGGCCAAAATAATTTTTTCCCCCAATGTCTGTGTTTATAGCCTCTAAAGTTCAATTTCCTACTCGAGTTATTTGGGGATACCATATTGTCGCAGTGTCGTAAAATTTGATAAACCTCAACTTAATCTAAAGTAATTACACAAAGGTTCTCCATGTACCTAAAGTTTTCGTTAGCTGAGATATTCAAAGTTTGTTGTATTGAAGAACGAAGAGATTGTAATGGTGTGATCATAGATATTTCGGAATGCTCATCTGAAAAGTTTTATCCCTCTTCGCCATGTTAATGTTAGGATCAATTATTAGAAATAATTATTTTATTTCTTAACTTCCACCTGCGCTAACTCAGACTCAGAATTATAATTAAAAACTTAAAAACGAAGAAAATTCCAAGGAAATTAATCACATTTAATTGGAAAACGTTTCGGAGTCCAGCTCCATCATCAGTTCAAAAATACAATTCATTATGTCTGCAATAAAAGAAGAAACAAAAAT
>JACJUY010000177.1:108464-123333 GCA_014220935.1 Platorchestia sp. MABIK | reverse complement strand
TGATGATGGAGCTGGACTCCGAAACGTTTTCCAATTAAATATGATTAATTTCCTTGGAATTTTCTTCGTTTTTAAGTTTTTAATAAAATTGCGACTCAAGCAAACTACTGATCCGTTCAGATTTATTCAGTAGAATTATAATTGTCCCATTTGTTTTTCGCAAAGCATAGGTGAAGGGAAGTATCGATGTGCAATGAAAATTGATTAAAGCTACACGTTCATGTTTTCCTAGCAGCATTGAAGCGGAATCACGAGGCGTTGTGTGTCTTTAAGAGACACTTCATTAAGCCGTTAACGTTGATGCATTAGTCTGCGAGCTGAGCAATTTATTCTCTACGTTAGCATTCAATGTCGATGCTTACGCAGTCATTCCTTGAGCGCGTGGGTGGGCAAATGTGTTCGCTTCGCAACCTTCGATGGCGACTGAAAGCAGGCGTGAAGCGCTGCATCGACTGGCCCAGACTGATGAGCTGCTGGAACGTGATGTGTTGGTGTCAGTGACTGGAATGTGATGTGTTGGTGTGTCAGTGACTATAATGTGTTGTGTTGGTGTGTCAGTGTCTGGAATGTGTTGTGTTGGTGTGTCTGTGACTGGAATGTGATGTGTTGGTGTGTCAGTGACTGGAATGTGATGTGTTGGTGTGTCAGTGACTGGAATGTGATGTGTTGGTGTGTCAGGAACTGGAATACGTTGGTGTATCAGCGGTTGTTGTGCAGGGATGTGACATACTCTGCAACACGTGAGTATGCCGGGCCGAGGGCGCGTGAGGGCGGCGGTGTCGTGGGAAGCGGGTGTTGCAGCTTGCGCGCGCTTGTTGTGTTCTGTGCGTCGTGTTGCAGTTTTCGCCCTCTAAAACAATACGTGTGCCATGCATCTATTTGCAACCCTTGGTGCCTTCACTTGGATCATTTTCAACCTTTGGCGCCTTCACTTGAATGATTTTCAACCTTTGGCGCCTTCACTTGGATGATTTTCAACCTTTGGCGCCTTCGCTTGAATGATTTTCGACCATTGGCGCCTTCACTTGAATGATTTTCGACCTTTGGCGCCTTCACTTGGATGATTTTCAACCTTTGGCGCCTTCGCTTGGATGAAATAGGGTGTCTAAATTTGTATTTTTTGAAACGCGAGTGGGCTTTCGGAAAGAATTGTTTCCTTATTCGTTGCGCTTAGTATGTTCTTCGTACGTAACTCAGTCTTTTTGTGCGATTGTGAAACGACAAACTTTAGAAAAGTTCTTCTGGCTAAAATTGAAAATACTGTGGCTCAGTGTCTAACATAGAGTATATTAGAGCAGAATGTTACTGTGAAAAAGCATGATATATGTAAATCTTGAACACAGTACTGATGATTTACTCGTTAAGAAACGTGTGTATTTATTTCCAACTAATGTTACTCGTTTCATTCATTGTTGTTGTTGATTTAAAAACTGTTGCATATATTGTTTAAAATACTCCTAATATCCCTCATGCTTTAATGCATGACAGAAATTCAAATCTGCCAAAGCTCGTTAACTGCTTCGGAAGTCTCATCTCGGCCAAATTTTGAGAAATAGATTCTCTAACTGAGCACTATTTATTGCTGCTGATTTGCGAACCTTTGTTCCTGTATCTAGCATGTTGTCAGGCACACAATTAAGTCATTTGTTTTATATCTTTATTATGAATAGGAACTTGAAGCCTGATACTAAAAAGACTCCCAGTCTTGCACCAGTTTGCAGCATCAAGCTTTATATACGTACAACTCCCACTCTATTTCTATGGTGTACGCCCGGCGTGAGCACAAGTTTATGGAACTTTTACTTCTATCATCATTATCATTTATTTCTTCTAACTGCTTATATTTGGGTCGCTTTTGTGCAAGATGCTTTTGATTTATTTATACGTGACAAGTCTCTGCGTGAGGCTCTAGATATTAACGGTCGTATTCGAAAGAGGAGTAGGACTTTGCCTCCAGTCACCTTCTGTCACTCTTGGTCTGGCCACCTGAAGACCGTAAGCGAATTAGGGCGGAGACTACATACCTCCAGCGCCCAAAAATTGTCTCCACAAAGAGAGGCAACATGGGCGATGTTTGAACCACAAATATAAAATTTCTGACGGTGATTTGGCTTTGTTGAGCCGGTGACTCAAGTAGTAACCCTCGTTTGACCACTGATTCTAAACTAAGGGAATTCCCTTGAACAACACTGAAAAAACCACCGTTTAGGCAACAGTTCCTCTCCTGCATTTTATCATCCCACTCTCCCAGCACTGAACTGCCATTTCATTCGGCGGGGAAATGAGCACATTTCTATGAGTTTTGTAGTGGAAGTGTTTGGCATGAGTTCTAAAACGTGAAATTACCACTCGCCAGGTTTTTGTAAACCATTACGAGGTCTGCGGGATCGCGCTGAGCTCCTCTTAATACTTAGAGTTAATTGAACGCATGCCTCGTTCGTCTCTCGTAACTGCATGCAGAGGTTATCACGCAACTCTTCACACTTTGCTGGCCAGGATACCAACCAAAGCAACAACTCTCAACGACCAAATTAGGGAGATAATCGCCCCTAAAGCGACCGCAAAACAGAGCTAAAGCTTCCTCCAAGCATCAGTACTGAAGCGGAACTCCTTCAGTGCATCTACTTTTGATTTTAAAGCCAATTGCTGTTAAGGGAAGCCGTGTGTGTTGGGTAATGTTTATTGACTGCTCGTGTTCGATTAGAGCTGAACTGTGGGAGGTGGTTCCATTTGCGGCTGTCATCTGAATGCGTTCACTTCTGGGCCCAATGATTGTGTCTGCCGGGATGTGTGTTTGCCGGGATGTGTGTTTGCCGGGATGTGTGTTTGCCGGGATGTGTGTTTGCCGGGATGTGTGTCTACCGCGATGTGTGTTTGCACACACGGGATGTGTGTTTGACTTCACTGGGCATTGACGCAGACAATATCAAACAGCTGCACACTTATACAGTACCTCTGGCATGTCGTCGTTTGAATGGATTCAAATCCAACTAGAAATGGTGATTCTACAGTATGGTTAAAACATGAATAAAAATAGGCATCAATGAACATAGTTTCTATTTAAAAGAAAACGCAGATCATACGGAATTCAAACACTGAGTTACGAATAGATTTGAAGTCCTTTTGATTTTGGAGTTTTTTTCTAAACCTATCAATAGCAATCAATTCAGTGGTCTCTTTTCTTTCTAGAATTTAATTCTCTTGCTAATCGTGGATGTATTTACTAGTATTCTTCCTGCGAACAATTTTGAGTAAAATTTTGATGTGCTTGGAAGTTTTTGAAAAAATTATCCATCACAAGCATGAACATTGTAACCATTTCTCTTGTCAGGAGGATGCAACTATTGCACTTGTGTGAATTAGCGCTCTTAGGGAGAATTGTGAGGTCCCGAGCTGAAAGTTCAGTAGGACTTCTTTTTGTTAAAATAGAACATGTTTTTTGTTTTCTTAAGGACCATCTTTTTTAGTTGACTGCTGTTCTGTTTTCCAGCACCTCTGACTCTCTTCTTCAATTTCTATCTCGTTTCATAAACTTCTTGCCTACCTTGCCGTTGCTGTACGTGCAGGGGATCTTGTGTGGGAACACACATTGTGCATAGCTTCTCCTTTCCCTAAACTCCATACTAAATGGAACTTTCATCCTTCCGCTCTCCGGAGCACTTTCGTTGCGGTTAGGGAGGTTTAACTAACTTAAAATCTACGAATTAATTATTTTCATCAACAGTAAAAAACATCTGTTTTACTGCAATGTCTCACTTGAGATCAATTGTATATCCATATACTTTGACAAAATTGATCCCAAAGATGATTCTGATGCTTATTTATGCGCTTTCAAATCTGTTCACCCATTCAGGGATTATCACCTGCGTTCACACAAGCGCGCAATTACAACGGAACCCTCAGCATGCAAAGCCTGCGCTTTTGTGTTGACGTAAACTGGTCTCAAAACAGCGGCGATCGGCACCTGCTTATGCACACCTGCGCTGCGTTTGCACAACGCAAGCATGGCAGGTAGCGTGGATACCAGGTGCTGCTATATTCGACTCCGCTCGGCTTCCTTCGTGCGTTGAACTTCAGCCATTAAAAGCCCAAGTCCGCCACCAGGAAAGAAATTCTTGCCAGTTGCTGCCAGGTGTAAAATCATTATTGCCCGATGTGGTTGGATTGTTTTTTTCTTTGTGATCACTATTTGGAGATACCTTGTGGATAAACAGGCCTATAACATTTGTGGCCAGACGACATTGCAGTCGAAACGGGGAGAGCAATGAGATTTCTTCGTGGGCCATGACAATGGATCCGCTAAACGTCATGCAGAGAAAAATGCCTTAATGTATTTATCTACTGCTAGCAGTTTGAAGAATACAGTCGATTTTTTTCAGTTTAACCCACAAATAATCTTGGTTTCCCATGAAGATTTACTCACGCCACCATAAGACTTGAGATACTGTGCGCGAAAAATTTGTGTCCACACTGGGTCCACTCGTTCTTATATAAATCATGACTGTTATTCCCATTGCTGCAAATGCTTCTGCGAACTTCTGCAATGGTGAGCCGTGATGTTTTTCTAATTTAGCCAAGTTTTGAGTGGATGAAAAGTGCATGAAAACATGCATGCAGTGGTGATCTGCACTACATTAAAATTGCATGTCCTGCTCGACGGGCAGACTTTCACCGGCCAAAAGCTCTTCCATCCTATTTTTAGTAGTCTTCGGCTATCAAACTCATTGTAATGGCTAAAACTTCGCAAAAAAATTCAAAATTCTTGAATTTCACCAACCATGTTTGTCATGGTTGCATTGAAACGAACGTTAATTTCTTTAGGGCTCTCTGTTCATACAGAAAACTCTTCTAAATTTCGCATTGTCGAGGCAAGCTCGTTTGTAGAAATCTGTTGCGTATTCAGTTTTGTAACAACAAGGACCTTGTATTTTTTTCGGTTAATTTCAGCCTCACATAGCGCTAACGCATTTCTCGTACTCATAGGCGAGCAAAATAAGCTCTATAAGCCTTGATACTTCAATTTCACGCTTCATGAAATATTTTAATAACTTTCAACGTTTGCACGAACTCGACTGTGGTGTAACGACACTCAAATCTTAGACTTTTCCCCATCATCACCAAGAATCACGGTTCACATAAAAGGAAACTTTCCTTGAAAGGAACGTAAAGATCCTGAAAATGATATTTTTTAAGCAAGCGCCGTAGTACTTTTAGAGGCATTGAATCCGACGCCTGCAGTCGCTACAACTCGTTCCGAGGCCCGCAATTCTGCACACGCTCCACAATTTGCTGCTGCTCGCCACCACCTCAACTCCAGATCGTCTCTGTGTCAAGGTTGTGGGCTTTGTTGCAGAGGCTGGTTTTGAAATAGATAAAGGAGGCCTTGGCTGCCTAAACTGATGTGACCTGTTCCACGAGTGTTTTCGCGTTCTAGATATCGGACCAGCATATTTTTCCCGTTTTTTTAAGCAGCTAACACATGAACACGCATGAATTTAAATATCAGCAATATTATACCCAAGTCGAAGCCTAAAACCTATTTAATAATAAATAAAAACCTTTTTAATATATATATATATATATTAAGGGGCGAATGAAATTGACTAGGCAAGACTCGTAGGTGAATGGCACTGTAATTTGAAGATGCCTGGCTTGAACTTGCTTATCGCGGCGACGCTGCAGCATTGTGCGACAGCTCGCCCTAATTGGGAATTATGTGCTGTGCAGGAGACCCTGGCCTGGGGCAGAGTTTTTAAATTTACATCGTTGTAGGAGTGCAATCGGTAGCGAAAATTTTTCTGGGNGGTCTCAAGATGAACGCTATAGTCTTTCTTTTGTTTTAATTAAATAGATTAAATAGCGTTTTTGTTTTACTCGGGATCTTTTTCTCGTTTTCAATCTACTACAGCTTATTATTTATCACCTAGTACGTTGTTTTGAAATTTGATCTTTTTTTTTCCTTTTCAATATTTCAAGCTGTGTATTTATGCACAAGGGTGTAGAAGCACACCTTGTACATAAAAACCCCGTTCCCTTGATTCTATGCTAAATGGTTCCTTTCTTTCTTGGGAATAATATTTTTTGTGGTTAGGAAAGCATAAACTAACTTATTTTCAATCGGCCTACTGCTGCAGTGAAGAAATGTGTTTGAAAATCTGTCCCCTTTTCTGCAAAGACTATCCGTCAGACGCAGGTGCGCGTGCTGATGTCGCAGATGTTTGCCTGGTAGTCCATTCTGATGCTACACATCTCAATGGATTCCGATTTTGCCTAAAAGAAAATATTTTTGGCAGAGTAACTGTGATTTTCATTTCTAGCAAAAGTGTTAGTGGTTTTAATAGTCGTGAGCCGTGTGCTAGCGAAGTAGAAGATTTAATTTCTTTTGAAATTCTCTGGATTGATTCCAATGAGAAATCAATAAGTCAAGGTACTAAAACATTCAGCAACGTTTGTATCAGTTTCGTAGTTGATTCTTTTACAAGTTTAGCTAGTGACTAGCCTTGCGTTTCTTCCGTATTCGTTGATGAATTAGTAGTATTTTCTTCGAACTTTAGTCAAATAAATATTGACGACTTAAATAAGTTTCTTCCAATTTTCAGGACGCGACGATGACGCTGAAGAGCCGCACTTCTCCCTCTCCCATGTCGGCCCCCTTCAAGCGCGGCCGATCAAAGGTCTTCTATGCATCAGAGGATCCCTCGCTCCCCAAACTCTCATCAAAAATTCCCTCCCACGAGCCAGCAGCGCAGACCACAACCATGTTCGGGAACCACAAAGATAAGACCCACAGTGTAGAAGCCCCTCCTTGGGGCCCTGCTTTGGACACGTGCAAAGAAGCTAACGAAGCCTCGAGCTCTGGAGATGAAACTAGCTCTCCAACAAGCTGCGCAATTCGGTCTCCAGTCGGTTCCCTCAGGAGCTCAGTTGGGGGTTCTCTCAGGGGATCTCAAGATTCGGGATACTCCGATTCTGGCGAATCTAACTGCGGCGGGTCACCGGAAATAGACACAGAAGAATTTGCTCCCAGAGTGAAGCATATTTCCCGTGTGTTTTTCGGTGGCAGTTCAGGTTCAGGAAGAGCCCGCTTGTATTCAGACACAATTGTGGCAAGCGGGCCAATGTCCCTACCAATCACGCCTCGAATATCTAGTAATGGAACCAAGAGCCTCCAAAGTCGAACACAATTGCTACGAAATGATCCGACTGACACTCCAAAAGCGGAGAGCAGCTTGCGATCGAGTCCAACCTCTATTTGTGATTCAGACGAACCTCAATACGAGATGGAATGCAAGAGTTTACTTGAAATATCGACCAGCTCGTACGACGAGCAAGCCAGCAGGAAGACAGGAGCCATTAGGAAAGCATCTAATGTCAGCTGTCACAGAAAAGGCCCTCGCCGGTCCACGAGCGCCGATAAATTACTTGACGATCCCAAACCAAGACGCCCGTGTATATTGAAAGCCCGTCGTCGGTGGTCGACTGTGGACGTTAAACACTCACACTCTCAAGGGAGTGGCCCTTTATCTCTGTCATTTATGAGTGATTGCCGACACAGCGAACACCAGCAACATGACCATCCTAACCAAGACCTTCCTCTCAAGCCCATCCTTACAGAGCCCTGTGCGTTAGGAGGTGCGATCACCAAAAAAAACAACGTTAAGAGGCTCAGAATCCATCCCACCGCCCTCGCAGCCGAAATGAAGTGAGTATCCGTTTTCTGAATCTTTTCTGTTCAACTCTTATTTCTCTTGTGAATGACTTTCCTGTTATTCTGTTAAACGCACTGCCACTGCTCACAAAGACTCTCTCTTGCTGACTGAGCTTTTGTTACTAAGTAAATGACCAAACTGATGAGATAAACACAAAGACAGTTTGTATGCTCACGACTAGTATTCCATAATAATACATTTTAATATACTTCTACAACAAATCAGAAATTAGTGAAATTTAATGCAAATGACAAGCTACTATGTCATTGGTTGGTAATGGAGATTATCCTCGGGTGTAGTTAATTGTCCCTGCGATAAAACATTCAAATAAATTTAAGAGGGTTATACTGTGTGTTCTATGATACAGGAAACTTTGTCTGACATGTGCTTTTACTTTAAAGTGGGAATATCTGTCGATTTGTCCCACCTCTCAGCTTTAGTTAGCAAAAACTGGACATGTTTCATTTATGCAATGAAATAGACTAAATTTACTTTATTTGAGGTAAAACTTTTAACACTGAGAGCTGCCATTATTTATCTACTGTCGAATGAGCTGAACCAAGTTAGCAGTGTTCATTTCTGATTTTGTTCGAAAATTGCTTTCTAACAACTTGGACATGTATACAAGCAAAGACGTAATTGCCATGAACAAAGGAATCGTACATTGAAGGCTGTCAGTAAAGATTTGGTGCTAATCAAAATTGAATTTTAAGAGAAGTCTTCAACAGTTAGCACGATTCAGTAGATTTATGTTCAAATCAACTAGTTTAATCCAATTAAATTGATGAAACATGAAGTCTTTCCTACAAAAGTTACGGATTTTCTCCAACAGTCATTTACCACTGCCACGTGTAGCCGATTCATTTAATTTCCTCTGATTCATTTTTTCTCGCGTGTTTTTTAACTTCAAAATTGTGTTTCAATCATGCATTGCAATCGTTCAGTTCACAGTTCACCTGACCATAAACTTGGCTCTACCAACGGCTTGATGTTGATACGAAGCTGGTGTAATGGTTCCATTTTGGCCAGTGCATCTGGCGTCCTTTTGTACCTTACATATTTTCATGTAGGAGCTCATCCTTAGCACCGTATTGGGCAGCTAGAGGGTTCTTCTAGAGTTCATCCTAACGGGCCCTGTCAAAGCATCGGCATTTCCATCAGTGCGTCGTAATGGCATTTTCGCGCTTCGAAAAGCCATTCAAACGACCCAGAAAGCTCAAGAATCTCATCATCATTCACGTTGAATGCGACGCGTAAATGAAATGACTTCGGCTGCATAAAATGCAAAGAAAAGAACCTGCTCCCGATATGCTCAAAGTTTTGCGGCGACAAAAATTCCTTCCCCGTTGGATGCATGTATCTAAGGTGGCAGATTACGCTTGTCACCATCGAGATCAAGGCTCTTCGAAAAGTGATGTATCACTCGGTCTCGGCGCGGTTGACAGAAACTGATTAAAAACGTCACGCGATTCAGACGCCTTCCCAAACGCCTGCAGCCGCCAATCGCTCTCCGAGTGTAGAGTTTGCAATGTCTGATTTGAATATACAAAATGCGAGACCTGAGGTTTCAGTTCACTTGGAATCGATACCTATCATATTGACCTCTTCATGCAAGAGATGACTTTTCCAAGCACAATGCGGCATCAATTGCCCTTGACTGCATCGTGTTTCTCACACTTCATGCTAGCTTCAAGCATGCGTCGTACTATGTACTCTTTGTATTAAAGATTTCTGTAGCCCATTAGTTATTGCAGCTTCTCAGTCCCGCCCACTGTGCAAGAGCGAGTCTCATCGCAGATTTTCCTCTCAACTCTCAAAGATATAAGTAAAAGCTTAGTCGAGGTCTGTATTATTTCTGATAGGCTTGTATTTATTGGCGTAGTTCAGGTTCTTTCGTTCTATTCCAGTACAGCTCAGGGATTTATTAAAAACGCAGGCATTCTTCAGTTAGAAGATACATGAAAATGATATTTTCCACGTTTAATCTCAAATTTCTCGCGTAGAAAAAGTTACAATTTCTCAAACCTAGTCATATAAACTGCGAGAGTTGGTGTAGGTGTTATCTAAGTTCACTCTTCATTTTGATAATTTCTTGGTAGATAAATAGGAGAGGGCGGAAAAAGTTTGTTCCACTCTCTGACACAAATGTGAACTGTTGTGCCTGCATGTGCGGATCTTGAGCGAGTGGCAGCAAACAGGAGAAAAGCTTCGCCCGAAATTTGGACCTGCTGGTTACGTTGAACATAACATAAACGACTAAAGGAAATAAATAAGGTATTCTTTATGGTTGGGGCAGCGATAGATGTGAGTGCAAAAATATTGTTTGGCATTCCTTTGTTGCGTAATGAAGTGGTAAGGGGTGTTCGAGATTGAGAAGGATGAAGGTGATACATGGGTGCCTAATGCATGTATTTTTTTTTTTTCAAAAATCGAATTTGAAATTTTATTGAGATCTGATGATTTTCATTGAGGAAAGTATTTTTAGAGCGCGCACATTGATTTCCTCGTCACCAGCAATTTTTCTGCCCTACTTACAAAATTACCCAGCCGGTACAAAACCGCTCGTAAATTTTTCAACAAATTTCCTGAGAGATAACTATTTACGTTTTACTCCACTCAAACTCTGGAAATTGCCATCACTTGCCTCGCCTAAAACTCTTACTACAACCTTTTGCTTTCAAATCCTCCTTTTTTCCTCTCATGAGTTCAAGTTAGGATAAGAAGCACTCGTTCTTCCCTGCTCCATTTTTGCGGTGAATTGCATTTCTGTTTGAAGACTCTCGTTTCACGGCTTGCACGCCCATTGCGAGGACTGTCCTAAGTCTGACCTTGCACAATTGAGGTGAATAACCGTGCGTCAATATTGACCCATCACGAGAGGGCAACTTTACTAATGGCAAACTCGGGGAAAAATAAGGCGTCTTGCAAGCAGCTGCTCCGACGTAGGCGCTGAGTTGCGACGCTAAACACTGACGTGTTTGGTGAGAGGCGCCACACGCATTGCTGGAGCTTGTGTTCCCTCTTGTCGGGCTTTCTGCTCCATTTTTGCTGTTTTCGTTGCAATTTTATTACGTTTCTTTGCGTTTTTACGGTTTTCATTGCAATTTTATGAGTACAGACGCATGGTTTTTTCGGTTGATTTACCTTGAATAGGTACACGCACAATCTTTGAATATTAATTGCAGTGTCTTAAAACAAATAGTTGTTTGGAAAATAGCATCTCAACGTGGTTTGTTCTGCAGTTTACATGAACCTTGACACGTTATACGAATAGATTCCCACATTTAAAAATTTCTGTTTTGTAGCTTGTCGGCAATTTGTGCAAAATTACTGTAACTAGGAACATTTTATTTTTTGTACACTACAAGACCTCATAGGCTATGTTGTAAGCACGGCTCGATGGATTTAACGTTGCTCACGGTAGCCAGCCACACTCATCGCAGCCAGCACACTTACAGCAAGAGATTGTTGTAGGTTTTGTTTTGAAGCTATTTCTGTGTACTTTTTTCTTTTGTCCGGGGAGGGACCACCATCTTTGTGCGGTTCAACGCCTCGACTTTTTTTTCTCTTGTCACAAGTGTTTGTTTTTCCAAACTTAGAGCAAACTAACTAAAAGAGCGTATACTTTGTAGGCTTGCTCTCAGTAGGCGAACCACTCACTTGGATTTTTTGATCCCTAGTATGCAAATCAAACGACCTGTTGACTTGTTAAGGACTTTTGGAAGTACTTTTTACCTCCCCTAGTGTATATTTTTACAACTTTTGTGATTAACATATCCTTTTCTGATGGGGTTGTTTGCTGTTGTGGGCGCATAGAGATATTGGGAACTAAATACTTGCGAGCAATCAGTACAAAAATGGACAGAAACTATAGAAATAAATTTGAACATCTTCATTTTTATAAACAACTACTTTTTTCAAACGTTTGGTTACAAAAACCTGTAGAAATATGTAAAGAGTTGAGAAACTCGAGAACACTCAGAACAGATCTGGCACTCAATGTCTGTCCGTCATGTGAGACCTGAAATTAAACACTCTCGTGAAGATAACTAAAAATATCTAAAAAATCTGAAGGAAATAAATTGAAAAAATACGCAATCATTTTTATAAAAATATGCAATAATTTTCTTACTGGAATTCCAACAAAAAAAAACTAAATTTTTTCGAAACTTAAAATCAAAATATTGATGGTTGAATCTCTGAAAATCAAAATATTATAATTGAAATCTTTAAGAATCGGGGGATGTTTATATTTTGACGCTAAATGTCAACTCTCTGAAAGGTATAATCTCTAAGAATGGAAACAATACCGATTTAAGCCTTTGTTGAGTTGAGCGTTAGCTAAAAATGTAAGAACAACCCGTTTGAACTCGCAAATGAGCCTTAAATTGCCTAGTAAAAGTTGTTTTTGAATGCCTTTCCTTTAAACAGATGCACGACAACCGCCCTGAATGACACAACTCAGACACCATGAATTGTGATACAAAAAACTAAGGCAAACTCGTGAAGTTGCATCACGTCTTTAAATAAAATTGTTCACAATTATCCAAAATATAGAGGAAAATGTCTAAATGTAGTACCCATGTTACGAAAGATAACAAAATATGACCAAAACTGAATAGAACATCATGTCCACAGTATAATGGTGCGTCAGTCAAGTAAATATGAACAGCAGGAAGAATAAATCTCGGGCCCTACAACTCGTCATCTGTTGCAGTAGCTGCGTTCCGTGGCGTCATAGGAATTCCAAGAATTGAGCAAACAGACGTCAATTATTCATGATGTTAATAGCTGTTTTGCATTCCATATGTCAAATCCTGTCACAAGTGAAGAAGTTTGATGTCCTTCAGGAGCATCTCGCTTTTCTCATTCTGTTACGGATTTTTTTTTAAGTGTCTAATTTTGGTTATTATTAGTTTATTTAGCTTGAAATTTTTGTATTCTCGAAATTCTCATGTATGCGTGCCCTAATTGGGTATACAAGAATTGATCCCCCTGATAGACTCCTTCGTCATCGAGCGTAAAGAAGCCTTCATTTTTTGGGGCAATTTCCCTCTTATTTCAAATTGTAATCAGTCCAAGCTCTCTCTTCTAAGTCATATTCTTTCCTAATACGTGAAGTTATCAAAGAACGTCTTCCTTTAATCTCACTGCTCTTCCTTTTTTCCAAGTGTTAGTAGCCCACTTACTGCGCTGGATGCGTGCAAAACGTGGAGCGAGTGAAGCAGACCCACTCTGCTACAGATTCTTTATTTGGAAACCATGCTCATTGGTGACTTCTCAAAAACATGAAATAGTTAACATTTTTAGTTGCAGGATGACGAAGGCGTTAACTTTTTTCGCGCCACCTCATAAGCACGTACAATCATGTGGGCACATGTTTTTAGTCGGTAACTTTATAAATTGGGTTGCCAGATGGAGCAGGCCATTCTGACGCTGACGCTGCATGTTTAACGTCAATAGATCCATGTGCAGTGAATTGTGCTGATGTTTCAATGTAATGGAGGCTTAAAAGGTTGTTTAATTGGGTCTCGCATTGTGCATTTAAGTTGTGTCTGGTATACCTGTTGCATTCCATGTTCTTGCATGTCTGTTGCATTCAGTTGTCCTTTGCTGCTGCAATCTAATTTCTAGTTTTCTAATCTATTTTTCTTTGCTGCTGCTATTTAATTTTTGTCCTCTGAAGAAGGTAGTAAGCAACTATTCTCCAAACGATGTCTGCCGATACGAGGGCAAACTATTCTGTGCGCGATACATGAAAAATAAATATTTGCTAAAAATTATTTCCACATTTATTCCAAGAAATTCCACTATTCGTTTTCAGTTTAAAACTTTTTGTAACTGGTTTTCCCGGACTAACATATCACAAGTAATTGCTTATTCTGTAGCATTATCGTGAATACTAGTTTGGGATGAAATTTAAGTGTATTTTTTTCAGCTCATTAATTTTGGGGAAATTTTAAAATAACACAAATTGTCAATCTTTCATTCCAGAATTTCAGTAACATCATCTCTGGCTTACATTTTTAATTTCCCTTACGGTAGTGTATTTTTGGTTAGGTTATAAAATAAACGTTATATTAATAAAAACGCTTAGCAGGTTTATATTTTAGCTCAATTCTCCAGATAGGAATTTGTCACTAGTATTCAATTAGATCACCTTGCTATGCCTTGGCTCTAGAGGGGGTCCTTGTTTTTTGGACCGCATCGCTCTGCCTCACTCAACGCATCAATGGACACAAATGTGCAGAAAAAGCACGACAGTAGCATCCCTCGAGAATCTTTTTTCGAAGAACACGAGTCTCGTCTGCGCAATGAAGTCTTTCAAGCGTAGTCAAACCTTCAGATACAAGACAAACCAGGCTGTCCCACTTGATGCATTGGGAGACTGAAGCGGGTGACTGCATTGGGGAGCGTAAACAGGCACGGTTGAGTGAATGCAATGGAGAGTTAGCTATAAATAATGGGTAACTCTAAACCTGCTTCAACTTTCAGGCAATAGCTCTTCTTTATTTCCAAATTTCTGACGATTAAATTACTGCTCCCAACTTCAGTACTTAGTGTTGGAAAGAAAAATTGGCTACAGGCAAATACACCAGCTAGTATACGTGTTGCAGATCCCGCGTAGAACACTTCAGTTTTAACGACTTGAACTTTATCATCTCCTCAGCTCTTTGAAATGCAAAGCAGTGAGCGTTGTCGGCAGAAAGTGCCTGAAAACAACGCCCGCTATACTGGGTTGTGAATCGCAGTGTCTTCAAAGAAAGAACTAACGAGCCTTTTGATTGCATGGTATTCGTACCGAAGTGCATGCGAAGTCGTAAAACCCCGACAAAGTATTTGATTGCATTTCTGTAGTTGCGTGGTTTTGAACTTGAATTTCATTTTATTTTGTGCGTAATTATATCCACTAGCACATTTGTACGCACCCTCATGGGGGTTGAAATCTTTAGATTGCTTTTGATAATGTGACCCACGGTCCGACTTCTGCTTCACTGTTTTGACACGAAAACCACATTTTTTGTACGATTTGAGTGACTTGTATGGCGGGTTTTTGATCTCGGATGGCGATATCCATTCCGTCTTGACTGTGTTCATGCGTATAATGAGTTCAGATATCTATATACTGAAAGAGATGGTCTGTTCATGAAAATCAGAGT
>JACJUY010000177.1:44274-107931 GCA_014220935.1 Platorchestia sp. MABIK | reverse complement strand
CTTCACATTTTTCAGGTCCAGATCTCTTCTGACGATTTTCATAAATGTTACTAAATATTTTCATGAAATAAATTTGACATTAAAACCATGTCATCGGCTTAAAAAAAATGTTGATGAACAATCGGCAAGTGAATACACTAAGGTGAATCATGCATCACGTCAATCGCAAAAAATAAATAATATCCAGTCGCTGCATCTTATCACTACTTATATTCCAGTTGCTGTTGAATTTACTCACAATATGCAATGGAGAATAATTTCGGTAACAATCAACTGGAATGAAAGAAGGTGTTGCTGTGGTAGATGCTACTGCTCCGCGCGTCCCCGACCGTCGGTGGGGATTGACGGACCTCAACTTTAGGTGCCCCGGAGACTTGTCCCTGTCTGTTTGTTGAGCAAATGATTCGAAACACATTTGCCGATGAGTAAACGCGATTAGGTGTGCATTTCCTGCATTGCGCTTACACTTCTTCTCGGCGTGGCGGTAGATTCGTGCGTCTGTTCCGAGCAACGTTTCGTTTGACGAGAATGGTCGCCATTCAGAATGAAGTCCTCCGAAAAAATTAGGCATTCTTCGTCTAAGATTTTTTCACGAGAATGAAAGAGAGCCCAAGCCCTGAAGTTTTCTGTAGAGTTCAACGCCATCTGACAACGAGTCTCAATGTTTTTATTTGTTTTCTTTCATTGAAGTATTTATGTAGCCGCTCGCCTGGAAGTACTTTTTTGAAACTCATGGTCTCTAGCCCATTGAAAGCGAACTCGTCGCATTCATCGTAGGGAGGCCTGCAGTTTCATTACCAAACTTTTAGACGATTCCAATTATTTCAGTAAAACTTATTTATGTTCACTTTTGGAAAACTCTTATTGCTTTGTAAAATCGATCCATTTTATATGAGTGATAATTCAATATTACGTTTTAGTTGTTTACGGTGAATCATTTTACATAAACTCTTCGTCCAAGCAACCATGAATACTTGTGTGTTTCCTTTATACCTCGCCTCAAGTTAAGCTCACATGTATAACTGATTCATCTTATTTGGATACTTGAAATTTTTTCCTCAACCAAGTTGCAAATTTAACTAACGTAAGCAAAGTTAACTTCAGTTTAAAAACTGAAAAACGATGGTGAAGCGTAGATATTTTGATTGTGAGTGTGTAATGTCATTTACTTGAAAAAGTTTACCATAACTGTACTTAAAATGAGTTATGTATGTATAAAAACTATTCCAGTTGAGAATATTTATTATCTTCATTTCGGCCATAGCAAGATACTTTATAAAAACATTTGTACACTTTGCAAATCCTTCAGATTGCTGTTCTAGATTGCTGCTTTTTTTGGTACTAGCCCCTTTTCATAAGATCAGTCCCATCCATAGCCAAGTTGGACTACAAGAATTTTTTGCTTAACTCGGTGAATACCGTGGGCAAGGGGCACACGTATAGATTTCTGCGTTCCTTCTCTCTGCATTTTCCCCGCATTAGCATTTCCAGGAGGTCAGCCCTATTCATGTCAAGTTGATGATGAACTCAAATGAGCCTAACTTTTACCAAGCTCTGCCACTTGGCCTTCCCAGTTTGTGAAGGTTTCCTTGTGTCTGCACCACGCGTTACGCCCGCAGTTACGTACGTGACGGCGGTGAGGCGCAATTGCCACCAGTACAGCAGCAGCGTGCATGCGTGTCGTGACCGCGAGCAATTAGCTCTTTCTTCTCATGGAATCCAACCTCGCATGCCAATGAGCTCGCTACCACCACCAGCTTTGCCCCCTTGCAAAAACTGAGTGTGGGCTTTTTGTGTACTTGGTTTTGCCTACGTGTTTTCCGTTCAGTGTTGGATAGCGTCTAAGGGTATATTTGCCTTTCATTTAATGTTTAATAGTGTGTAAGGGTGTATACCTTGGTTTGCAGCGTAGACTGAGGGATGTCGCCTTGGTTTGCACAAGAAGACTGTGACGATCTTTGTCTGGAACGTTTTTTTAATGTACCCGTTTCTAATATACCTTTACTAAAGTAGGTGGCTGAAAAGACTTTCCATTCAGCTTAAAAATAACTTTGCCCTATAGCCTTGATGAGGTGAGAGAAAAACTGAAATTTTCAACGTAAAGCCTGCTCTCGGTGTCCTTCCTTCGAGACCACACCACCTGACTTATTACCTGCGTCTGAGTCAGCAAGCCTTGCTATCTCCCTGTAAGTCAGCAAGACGTGGAGCAAAATGTTGTAGGAGTTTTTGCTAAGTAATTAAAAAATAAATTTATAAATTTTGGGTTGCTGAACACGAATATCACCGTTAAAATTCTCTCCTGGCTCAACCTTTTGAATAATTTCACTTCTTGCATTTTGTACTGAACGCAATAGGACGTTATGATTCCGAAAGGTGAAGTATAGGTGACAGACGAAAAAAAGGGAAAAGAAAAAACAGAATCGTTGCGATTCTTTTCTGCCACCGATCGTCTCATGAATCACGTGATTCCGCGGTAAAAAGCGGCTACCGGCGCCTATGACCTCAGTCATGCACATGCTAGAGACCGAATAACCTTATTTGGACTTGTGTTTCGTAATTTTAGTGACTGCTTTGCTTAACAGTGACTTACTTTATGAGTGACTTGGCACATTGTACATGAATTTTGTGGTCCATTGAATGCTCAGCAATGCCTGCTCCTGTGTCGATTCACCGGACAACTTTTGCTACGTCTGCGCTGACGAAATTTGTGGTTCCAGAAAGCGGCCATTGACTGCCGCAGTGGAAAGCGTATGTACTATGTATATGTACTTTGAGTGTTGAATGGGAAACCAGGAGAAGAATTGGGCTTCCCAAGTTTGTTGTAGGAAGTGTTCATCAACCCTGAATGTTTGGATGCATCAAAACAAGATTTCAATGTGAGGTCGCCGTTTGGCGTGAACCAGCAAACCATACTACCGATTGCTGTTTCTGCGTGACACCGTGCTTGAAGAAAGGAAGTAATACGCAGAAGAAGAGGAATATTGAACGCCCAGTGACACATATTTGGCATTCGCCCAGTGGCCCATGGAGAAGGATTGCCCGTCCCCGATCCCATCGCTAACGTTCTGACAGAGTGATATGGAAGATGATAAAACTGACCTTGCTGTGTTAGAAAGTGTTCCAAGCACAAGTAATGCTGAGACATCATTTGAACCTACAAGTACCTCCTGTAACGTACACAGACTCACACAAAGTGAACTTCATGACCTGATTAGGGATTTAGAGCTCACAAAGAATAAAGCTGAGCTCTTTGCACCCAGATTGCAGCACTGGAAACTCATGGAGAATAAAGATGAAATATTTATGCTGAAATACTGTTGTGCAATCGCACAGCCTTCAGACTTGTTTTCGAAGCGTCTATAAACAATCTCCAATCGTCAGCTATGCACATAATTTCTAGTTTCAGCATAAAGCCTTCCACATCATTGCAGAATAAGAAGCCATCGTCACAGCGGAAAATATGTAAAAAAGTCATTTTGATTGAAGAGAGCGTCAAAATGACTTTTTTACATATTTTCCGCTGTGACGATGGCTTCTTATTCTGCAATGATGTGGAAGGTTTTATGCTGAAACTAGAAATTCTGTGCATAGCTGACGATTGGAGATTGTTTATAGACGCTTCGAAAACAAGTCTGAAGGCTGTGCGATTGCACAACAGTATTGAAATATCATCAATCCCTGTTATTTATACAGCCCGAGGTAAAGAAAGTTATCCAATGTGCCAACGCCTTTTTAATCGTATAAACTTCAATCAACATAAAGGGTACGTGGGGATTTCAAATTAATGTCTATTATGCTAGGTCTACAAGGTGGGTACACAAAGTACTGTTGTTATATGTATATGAGACGGAGACAGCCACGCGGGACATGCCAATTATAAACAGAAGGAATGGCCTGTACGTACAGCTTGGTTGCCTGACACTAACAACGTTTCATGAGAACCTCCAGTGAACCCCAACAGTATTGTTCTACCACCGTTGCTCATAAAACGGACTTATGAAGCAATTTGCGACGGCCCTTCACTAAAATGCCCTTGCATTTGAATTCTTGTGCCAAAAGTTTCCAAGCCTATGTACGGTAAAGATTTACAGATCCCCAGGTACGCAAGCTTTTAGAGGGCAAACAGTTTTATTCAATTCCCAATCCTAATGAGCTACATTGTAGAAAAAAGCAGCGCTTTAACTAAAAAAACGGCTCTTTGACTAGAAAAAAGCAGCACTTAGCGAAGCCAAATCGAAAGAACTTTCGCTGCCTGCTGTGCCTCTAAAACCACGTGAGTTGTTTTAAAATTCTGCCCCTGTAACGCTAAGGGCAGCGTCACGCCCTGTTAAGTTGCCCAGGACACACTGCCTTCCCTGAGATATTTCCTGGCATTGTTCTGCTGCTGCGGGGGTGGTCACTTGAAGCTGGTGGGGCTGCTGGGTGCTGTGCTGTACGTACGGAGTCTACTGATGCTGCAAAGAACACTTCTGTCTCATTTCTGTCCAGTAAACCAAACGTGAGTTGCGTTTCTTTTCTTAATGAAAATGAGAACGATTTAGTCAGGCTTTTTTCCGCATTTCGAATCTTAATTGATGGTATTGTGTGCAGTTGTTATGAAGAAATAGAACTATTTTTTCATAATTGTAAGTGTAAACTGTTACGTAGAAATACAATAAATTGCAAGCGACGAGAAAAGCAGCCAAAAATTCCCTCTTCGAGAACAGGGTTGAGCGTAAATTTTGAGTTTGACACGCATTGCAAGATAAAGAAACCTGCATTCTGGAAGGAAAATTAAAATCAAATTAAGAGTAGAAGAATGTGTTCTTAAATTGATTGTGCTTATTTAATCTTCATTCGAATTACAGGTGAAGAACTTTTGAGCACCACGAACAACATTTGAAACTGCAGTGTTCGTTTCTAGAAGCGTTGGATGGGGTTACTGCAATGAAGGACTTCCAAAATGTTCAACCCGCGTGCAACTAATGACCGAGAGGGTCACGTAAACAGGCGGTTTTATTACCAACTCTCCCATGTTGTGACGTAGCGTAAAAATTACGTGAAGTGTCCTTCTGTGAGCGAGGATGTAGGGACGTGAGACCGCTGGAGCGTCTTCCTCATTAACATAAGATCGAACGTTTTGTTTGGAGCTCGTCTCCTGGTGATGTGTCTGGAAATTCTTGCCAAATGATGTCTGGTAATAAGTGGGTGCACTGTGGTTGGTTTTGCTCATTCATGACCTAAAGATTCGGGAAGGTACTTAATCGTGTGCTGGTTGCTCAGAAATAACTGCGTAAGAGTATAATCGGTAAATAATTTGAAGTTAGTTTTCACACTTCCGAAGGATTTGTTTTAAAATTCTGCAAACACTTTCAAATTTCGATATATGCGGAAATAGATCAGAATTTTTTCTTTAATTTAGAAAGCCTATTGCGTGCACCAACTGTAATGTCAATTAAATATTACTGCGCTCCTATTCCTTTTCTGTAGAAATGTAGAAGTTGTCAAAAAATTGAGCCATGAGCAGCCACGCTATACAAAATCAGCCCACGCACTAGCGGAGTTTTTCGTGCTCATCAGAACAGCCCGTGACAGGGCCAATTGTCGGCGCGTCTTTAGCGGTCTGAACAATTTTCTTGGTTTCACGCCAGTGAAAAACAAAGAAATTTACAAGTGATTTACTACATTGAACTTTCAGTTTCCTTGTATCTCAGGCATCGCCTGACCTTGCTGCAGCGCCACCTCTCCTGCCCATTGAACATGGTGAAAGTGTAATCTTATAGACATTATTGTTTTTTCCTCCTTAAACCCCCGGAGAATTTCACGGATGCCCCGTGTTAATGGCTTTTATGGCCCATTCGAGGCTGATGTTTGGAGTCAACCTTGAAATTATTCAGGCTTGAGGGAGAGCAAAATAAAGGCTTTCAAGTTTTGTCTGTTTTGAGGAACACACAAGTCAATTTGCGAGAATGTGTTACGTTTGCGTTTGACCTGTGAGTGGAAGATTTATTTTTTTGTGAGCTGCGAAGCGTTGATGTTGCGTTAGCTTTCCGTATTTGGAAATATCGACGAGTTGGCAATACGGCCTGAAGTATCATCCTTGCTTAGAAGAATTATTCTTGACGTTATATTAGAGGCAGAATTGAAATCAGACACTTCTAGTGCATATAGGAATTTAATTTTTTTTTTCATGAGTTGACCTGCACGTCAGTGTGACATATAGCTAATAAAAACTCGACATTATGGCTAAATCCTGTTCATCCTTCACAATAACGCAGCTCCTGACGGCCAAATCATCAGCTTCCCGCTTGAACAACATCAGTGAAGTTTTGACGTTAATTGAGCGCTATTTTTTCTCAGATATTAGTGACCGATGCGTGAAAAATACGCCTCTTTAAGTATTGTTTTCTCCTGACCTTTACAATGTCAGTTGCACTCACGCGGCGCGTTCGAAAATGAATGGTTTGAACTTTGACAGTAAATACATGCACTCAGCGATGAGGTAATTTTACACGAAAAATACGGTAGAACTATTTTCTTGGGAATAACTAAAAATCCAAAGATTAATCGTTTTTAGATATCAAATCGTACAGATTGTAGGTCTTGAAGAAAACTGGTTACTCTCTGTATTATCTTAGATCCGAAAATTGCGACAAAATTCGTTTACTACAAACGAATGGTCTGCGAGTGTTGCATCGTGTCCGGGAATCGCTTCTACTGTATTTATACGAGACCTACATTGACGTAGCGGGCTGGCATTTCGTATTTTTAATTGTAATTACAGTTCGATAATAAATACCGAGTAATCAAACGAGTTTCCATCGCCTGCAACTCTCGGACTGTCCCCACCATATAATCATGGACCGTACTCAACTTCGAGATTCGATTTCGCAACAATGACAAATGTTTTGATTTTACTTGGTCATCTAAAAGGTCGTTTTTTCATATTTCTTACCTACTGGTAAAGTTTGAACCATTTTTTTCGAGCTCTGTATATTTACTGAACTTGCTAGTTACGGAACGCAATTTCTGAATCAAAAACACATAATGAGATCTTAGGGTTCACTACCCTCAGGGGGATACAACTATTGTATCTACGGGAATTAGCACTCCCAGGGGGAAATGTGTGAGGGTCCGTTTTTCATGTTGTTAAGGAGCCCCTTTTTTCGGCTCACTGCTGTCCTGTTTTTCTGCACCTACATTACTTTCTTCTTCTTCTTCCGCTTTTATCTTGTTTCATAAACTTCTTTCTCAATTTACTGTTTCTATGCCCCTTCTGCATAGATTCTGCGTTACCATATCTCAATACTAAATGGGGCCTTCCTCCTTTCTCTTTTCGGAACATTTTTTTTAGGTGTTAGGAAGGTTTAAACTAATATCTTATCTAATCTACTTCCCTCAGGGAGGTACAGCTATTGAGTCTATAGGAATAAGCACATTTGAGCTGAAGGTTTGGTAGGCTCTCCTCTTTTTGAAACTCTTCTTGTTTTGTTACGGGCCATCTATTTTCGGTTCACTATAGTCCTGTGTTTTATCACCTACTGTTTTTTTAGCCTTTATTTTGTTACATAAACTTCTCAACTTACTGTTTCCATGAAAAGGGGCGTGAGAAGGTGTGACACCTTGTGCATTAATTTCCTGTTTTCTGAACTCCACACTGAATGGGGCTTTCTTCCTTCCTCCCTTTGGAACACCTTTGCTGTAGTTAGGGAGGCCCAAACAAACTTATCTAATCTAAAATTTCTAGGGTTGAAAGGCAGTGTTTCGTTTAGGTTAATGAGCTAGATGCTGGCATTTTAATTATCAACCTGGTTTTGGTTTAATTAAGTTTGTACTGCTCAACTGCATGTGTCAAGAAAACGTGCCGGAAAGATTTCTCATCATTTTCGGCCCCAAAAGAATAAAAAAATTATCAAGATACTCCAGAATCTTAAAATTACTTAGGAGCTACTGAAGTATTCATTTCAATCAAACTTTTATGACTACGAAGTAAATCGACTTAAATTACGCGTATAGTGATGCTGACGTTTCGAGCAAGGACTAATATTTTACATGACTCACAGTTCTCTTCTGTTATTTAAAAAAAATTGTCACTCACTCCGTGATCGTAATTCGCTGGAGGAACAGTGGGCCCGGGTCATATTCGTAAATTAAATTTAGAGTCCTGATATTGTGAAATGGAATTCCTTGCGAACGTTGCTTTGCAAGTCCTACCTAGCGTTCAAGAGGCAAAATAGCTTGCTACGATAAGAGCAAAAACTCGCGGGCATTAAGGGAATTAATTTCATGAGAATGGCCTTTGTTTTCAAGAGCATGGCCTTTAATTTTAATGAAAATGGCTTTTATTTTCATGAGACTAATTTCTGTAATTGAACCCAGCTTTCTGATGAGTTTTCTTGGAAGCGAGAATAATATTTATGTGTGTATGTGTAGTGTAAGGCCGCTCCTTCGCGACCTTAGAGTCACCAACTCGGCAAATTCTATTGGACCTTGTTTTGTGCGCTGAATAGACACCTCATATTATTTAAAGTCCACTTCCTCATATTATTTAAAGTCCATTAGTGGCATAAGAGATAATCGGTCTTATAATATAAACATTTTGACTAATCCAAAAAGTTCTTCAAATTGTTAACGTCGTATTATGTATTCTCTTAAAAAGAGTTGTGCGTCATTTCATGGATTTGTGTTGATGACTTGAATTAGTAATATGTGGCTTGCTCAAATATGTATAATACTTAAGAGCTTCATGTGTAGCTAATACCAAAATAACAATGACAAATTTTTATTTTAAATTTAGAATAATATACTCACACTTGCCAGTTTTTTTTGTTGGATTTCATTGCCCATTAAAGGTGCCGCTGAATAAAACCTGCCAGGCCAGTAACGTTATTCAATGTCTCTTACGGACTTGTTTTAAGGCATTTGTAATTATTTGCTTTTAACATTTTCCCTGGGAGCGTATAGTACTCAAACATCTTCAATTATTATTTATCTCTTCCTTTCCCATTGTTTGTAACTTGGTGTAAAGTGTCAGTGCATTCCCTTTTTGACCGATCAAAGGGGTGCTTAGGGAAACAGGTCAGTTAGCACACTATCAGGTTAGTATTCTTGACATTCAATCATGCCGAACGAGATGAAGGAGAAAAACGGAGACCCTAAAAATGATTATATTATCTCAAAAATACTAGAGTTCGTCCTTCTTAACTTTCTGGATTCCATCCTGATAGTAGATCAAAAATTTTTCTTCGTTAAGCCCCTCAATGAAGGTTAATTATACTAGCGGGAATCTGATCATTATACCATGTATTGTATAGTCAATAAATGCTATCGCTGTTTCCCGCGATGGTGCTTGCATTTTCTGCCCAAAACTCCCTCATACGATGCTGTACATCCGATGTAAAATGAATGGAAGATCAAACCCCCGTGTAGAATGTTTGCGCACCTAATTTGACTCTAATTTTTACCTGCAATAGGATCCAACTGCTAACATACTCGCACTCCACAACTTCGCACGCGTTGTGCGTTGATTTAACGCCTCTTAACAAACAAAGGTTACGTCATGCATTGCCTCACTGGCACTTGCATCTTACCGCCGCACCGAGCGTTCCCCTCAGGTCGGGTATCGTGTGACGGAGCACGCTCGAAGGGCTGTTGCGCGTGTCAAGTGCGCTTTGTCCGGCACGTGTTTCCTCGGGCGCGTTCTG
This sequence comes from Platorchestia sp. MABIK, assembly GCA_014220935.1. Classification (NCBI taxonomy): domain Eukaryota; kingdom Metazoa; phylum Arthropoda; class Malacostraca; order Amphipoda; family Talitridae; genus Platorchestia; species Platorchestia sp. MABIK. The sequence continues at coordinate 98,248 of JACJUY010000177.1, read as the reverse complement.
TAACAAGGAAAAATGACTGGCACGTTTTTGTCGCCTCGCTTGTGTACTTATTTGCCCTTAAATTCGTACATTGACCCGAAAGTTTGTTATTATTTACTTCATTTTTGATGGACGTTTGTACGAAGACGTTTTCAGTAAGTGTTGATAACGTATATCGCATTAAAAAGGTTCGTGTAAACCACGGTAGCATCATCGGCTGTACCTGAACTCTTGCGGAGCTTAGAGTACTTTCAAAACCATCTGTCGTGGACCTACCTACTTTCTTACGCTTGATGTTCTGCGAGGCAGGCCTGCAGAAGTGCTCTTCGATTGCCTCGGACTTCTCTGAAAATAAAGATTTTGAAGCCTACTCTAAACGTGAGATTTTCTAGTCGTCTAAAAATGGTCAATTTAGACGGCGCCGAGCTCGTTCATTACACGTCGATACAACTTTCGACGAGGAAAGGTCATTCTGTTTCCCATCCTAATTATAAAAAAAGGGAAAATTCAGGCTGCGAATTCACTAAAAAATATTTATATATTGCTTCCATTTAATTTCCACTGAATCTACTCACGAACCATGTGAAAACAGTGGGATGTACGTTTTAACGTATACAGGACACAAAAACGTTTATCAGAGGACATACATTAAAGGAATCCTAAGCTCGCTCCAAGTGACATTAGCATTGCTCTTTGACGGGGTCTGTTGTGGGGTAGCTATTTGCTCAATCAGTTTTCATTTTCAATCTCAATTTTTTATTTTTTCTATCCTCTTGCTGGCATGCCGGAATACAATACCATTGACTTTCAGCACACGTGTTCGAATATTTGTTTATTTTTCTTACTGTTTCTTCTTTTCCTTTCTCAAGTGACATTAACTATATTTTAGTGTTTAACACGTTAATCGCCATGTAAGCCACCAGTGGTACACGGGGGGAAGTTTCCTAATGTTGCTCACCGGCCAATGGTCACAAACATAATTTTCATAAATACTTGATCAATGTTAAACGAAGCCACAATTCAGTTCAGGTTTCCTATTTTCAAAATTGCTCACTACTTTAAATTTGAGTTGAATATTGGACTTTGGTGTAACCAATGACGGTTATCGTGGAAAACGACTAATCTCCTGATTATTTTACTTCTCAAGCTATAAATATACGTGGAACTAACAAAACTAATACAGCCAGTTTTGGAATTCCCAAAGTTAAGCAATTATACTTTTATAAATGCCATGCTGAGATGCGAGTCGAGAGGCAGGGTACTCTTGTAGACAAATGACCAGTGCCAGCGGAATCAAAATACAGGCGTCACTCGCGCCACTCGTCACCCACCAAAGTCATTAATCAAAAGGGCAATTATAAAAGGGGTAAAAATTTGCTGACGATGGAGCTAGGTCCATGGCTACATGGATAGCTTATCAATCATTTGCTAGAGTTAGCGTGTGGTTAAACACAATATAAGCAAAAATGTTGACGTTCAAAAAATACTGCAAGATAGAGAGATTTGCGTTATTCTTAAAGCGAACTGCAACATATACAGTCAATTCAGTTGAAAGGATGCTTACCAACTGCACAATTAGGTATTCTGTTTCTCGAATATTTTCTGTCAGAGGGTTGACCGCTATGTGAAGTTAGCGTAAAGAATGTAACTTATTCTTTGATTACGCAAAAATAAATTACAAAGAAAAACTTCAAAGCTCCATCAATATTCCCTATCAAACTGGCTTTTTAATAAGTCTCGAGTGAATGTTTGTTTTTAATTTTACGAGCACGTATAATTTGAATTTTCAACTACATGTGTTCATGTATTTGTCGTCATCGTTATGAAAACTTAGATGTGTCCACATTTGATTCTCATTTTTATTGTTAAAGAGCGGCTGTTGTATCTGTTAATTTAGGAGTAATATCCAAACCAAAAAAGTGCGGATTTCACGAATGTAGAGCCTCATGAAAATTGATGACTTAGCGCATTCATTAGAAAAATTTCATAATTAGGTCACAGTTGCAAGTTTTTCTCTACATTATGTTTTCTCATGAGTCCATTTATAACTATATAATTGCGCGGAAACTGAAGTCCAACCATCAATCCAGTAAAATTACAATTGGATCAACCAGTGCATTGGACTTTCATTCCAATCTGAGTGCCACGTGTTGTACGTGTTAGTTCAGGCTGTGGTTCAGTTAGTAAAAACATCGCGATGTTACAAGACGGAAAAAAGTACCTTCTTTCCCTACCACGGGCCGCTGGTCTGACATGATATGAAATACTGTAGCTGTAGCCGTAGCGCAGACCCACGACTCCAGCGTGAAGGTACGACCTGCTTCCTAAACCGGGCGTGGAGCGTCCCAGATTGATGGGCACCCAGTCCATTGCCGACGTCGTCACCTGAAGTGATCGACAGCTCGACAGCGCAGCTCGTGTCTGCAAAGATGTCCTCTTTCTCAGATCGTGCTCGATCCTTCATCTAACAATGAACATTTGATAGTTAGGGAACTGCAAATGCTCCCCATGTTAAAGTGGTTAGGGGGGCTTAAAACTAACTCATCTAAGCTAATCTTTTGATGTTCAATTGTCATGTGAAGTATGAACTGCTATCAGCGCTTCAATTTTTTGGTGTGAGACAAATGTGAAGGGTTGTGGACGAAACAATGGTTGCGTTTGCGCCACTCCTAGAATAAAAAATTCGAGGAAGGATGAAAGTATGAAAGAAATCAATTGAATTTAGCGGTTATTATTTGAGTAAAAAGCCCTTAGCGCAAAGACGCACTACATTTGTGGTAAATGCAAGATACGTTCGTTGAAAGAAGTATGAGTTTAGCGAAAGCCGCTGCTTTGACGACATTCAAATTCTATCTTCACTTTTTTTGTAGCTGGACCTTGTTTACGACATGAAGCACGTCTCTTGCTCTGTGGAAATTCCTATTGTTTGAACTCTGGGAAATATATAAGCGCATTGTTTTTTCCGGTAGAGCGAGCGCTTACTGCCTTCGCATAATAGTCAAACTAATTTATCTTTGAGTCAAATCTAATGGTCTTCAGCAATATTAGTCCATACTTTCAGTAGAATTTTTCTCCTTAGCATCAGCATGTATATCCGATATGGCCTTTCATTTAGAGAACAAGTTCATAGCGAGGTTTACCTAAATACTTAATCTTATTTAATCTTACTGTACTTGTTATTTTGAGCGCTAAACAATCATTCGATCTTGTGAAAACTTAGTCATTGATTCTAAAATTACGTGCTGCATCAAACTCGTTGAAAAGTGTGTTCATTCACTCTTGGCCGATGCTGATTTTGGTTTTCTTGACCACCGATAGCCTTCTACGAATCTGGTTTTAATGAAGATTCATAAAGCATCTTTTTACCTCTGACGTGATTTATTCATTAACCTCTTTTATTGATGGAATATATTCGTAGAACACCAGAAACTGTTTATGTTTCTTTAGCAGCGACTATATTTTTGAACTGCAGGCGTGCTTCTTCCATACAGTAACTCGAGTACATCGTTCAGGTATATGTCAACACGTTTCTTCGTGCTTAGGTTTTTCCAGCTGCGAAACGACCTATCGATGGGTCGTTTAAAAATGTGTAACAATCTTTTGAAATTAATGGTATTTAATATACCCGGTTGATGTTTTTTATCTGTAAGAATTTTTTGACAACATTTTTTTTTACTTTAAATTTAGTATTGAATTTCAGTTTAACTCATCGCAGTCAACTTGCTAATTATTATTGTACAAAACTCGCCTGCAAATCCTACCACGACGCTACGTCTCCGGCGAGTGCAGGCACACAGCAACTGCAGTGCACTTGAATTACAGGAAAGCAAGTTTAATGCGAGACCATGACACTGAGGAGTGCAGTGATCCTTGCGGTCGCCGCGCTTCCGACGCACCTCAAAGAAATGACGCGCTAGAAATTGGGCATGTGCTGCAGGCGCTCAAGGCCCGGAAGCTTGCGCGTCACGGATGGAATTTTTAAGAACCTTTTTTATCGTCTTAGTGCTACAACTCGCTGGGTAAGTTCTTCAAAATGGACTTTGCTACTCTGCGTGCTGTGGCACAAATGGACTTAATGTCTCTCAAATAGACTAAAATTAACTAACTTTTCTAGTGGTGCCGCTACGATGAAGTCATTGCATTGAAAACTTGCCCTAACAATGTAAGCGTCCGTAGTTTCTGAAAGTACAGAAATCGTAAAACAAAAGGCTAGATGTGTTTACCGTATGACGCACGTGTGGCCGACAGTCATCATCTGAAATCCAATTAATGTAAATAGATTACTGTAATGTGACGTATGAAACGGTGACGTATAGTTTCGAGTCAAAGGTTAATGCATTATGCCATTCATAACAGTTCCTTAATGTATACCAGAAAACGCGATGCGTAACATGATTAAAGTTAGTTCATTGCAAAAAATTGTCATCACGCTTGGCAACACTGTAAGTTCATCGAACTTCAATGGCTCCTTTGTATTAATGTTTGTACAATGGCTCCATACGAACAAATTGCTTCGGTTTGGTTTAGTGTTAGTAGTATTTTGGAGCCAACGTCGTGAATTTTAGCCCTTTTTTTATTATCTAGAAAAAAGTAGTAAAGTTTGAAATCTCTAAATGTCATAGAATAAAGAACGATTATAAAATTGACAATGGCTAACACTATGTTGATCTCTGAATTTTTTTGTACTTCCTGAGATGGTATATGGAAAATATTTCATTTTTAATTTCTACTGAATCTCAAATTTACTGGCAGATCGAAAACTGAATTTATGAATCTGAAATTGAATTGGTTTACCTGAATTTGAATTTGTTAATCTGAATTTGAATTTGTTAATCTGAATTTGAATTTGTTAATCTGAATTTGAATTTGTTAATCTGAATTTGAATTTGTTTATCTGAATTTGAATTTCGTAATCTGAAATTGACTTTGTTAATCTGAAATGAAAAAGGTGAATCTGAAATTTAAAAATTATGACACATGCCACTTTCATGCGAGTACGATATATTCAAGCTTATGGAATTTTTATCATTTCCATCCCAAAATATAATATGGCGATGCCTCAAAATATGTGCCAGAGCTTGCACAAAGCGGAAACGTTCCTTTCTTTACCACAACATCCCCCTTTGTTCCAATCTTTCTCTCGACAAAAGAGATCAGTGTTGTGGAGACTTACCTCATAGTATCTGATTGACAGCAGATTTACGTTCTTTTCTTTAGAATTTTGTTGGTGTTCATGCAGAATCGTTCAGATATTAAATGAAGAAACAGAAGTAGACTTGATCTATCTTTTCCTATATAGCTGCGCGTTTTACATGAAATTGGCAACATTATTTACGTTTTTTCCCATTCTACTTCAAAGTGGGACATGAAAGCACCGAAAATTAATTTGTATTCAATCGTTTGCTCAGTTTTTGCTCAGGTATCAGCTCGTTTATATTGTCTCCACACTTAGACACGCTGTTGACCATATCCCCCTCCAGAGAATGTCTCTAAACAGATGCGATGCACCCAATAATTTCATAGGACTTAGTAAGACACGATAAAAACTTGTCTCTACATCTCACTCCATAGGCGGCATAATTTTGGAGCTCAGTACTATTTGTTCCATGTAATCTGAGTGTCGCGCATGTATATGCGATAGCCTCAGTAGGGCACGGTAAAAACGCGCACGATTCGCTCTAAAAAATTCTTATCTATGTACGGAACTCGCCGTGGCAGTCGTGGTTGCTTTAGCCATCGAGGTTTTGAACCGAGTGATTTGGCGTGAAATTACATCATGAAAATTGAGCCAAGCGATTTATTGTTGATTGCTCCGTAATTTAATCTTACAGCATCTTGTAATTTGGTGCGTATATCGTCGGCCAGTTCTCAGTGGCAATTATTTATTGCCTTCTCTCTAGTCTTCCATCAGCCTGAGTTGGTCGTCTTTGTATCATCTCTGGGCTCTGCTGGTAGCTGAAGCTCGGGCAGTCGCGATGTTCGAGCCCTCGAATTAAAGCCTAAGACATTGCAAGCGTTTTTGCATGCGTGCTGACCAAGTGACACACACACACACACACCCGTTACATTCCTGATCAGGTTTTTTTCAATGTCTGCAAGTTGGTTCTGTTCGAAGATCTTAACGTCAATTGTTCTAATCCTCTATTAACTACTAGACAAAAGGAAATTTAGGAAGGGAATTGAGTAATTCAACCTAATGGTTGACACTTAACAAATCGGAATCGTCGTACATTGATCATCAGATGATAGATATGTTCATAGTCCCGGGAGTGCAGTGTAGATTGCGCTTCAAACAATCAACTCAATATATTTCCTTCTTCAGAAATATAGGTATTCATATGCTCACACTCTCATCGCTCTTTATAACTGTAATTTTTGATCTGATACACTCGTACAATTTCAATTTTTTGTAAAACTTTAATACCAAATTATGTTACATCATGCAAAGTGGCTGTGAATAAGTTTTCTTTCAAAGTACCAGCTTTGTGATTTCCGGGTTTGTAGCGTGTTTATGTGTCTTTGGAAATCCAAGTCCATTAATCTATTTTTCACGGTGTTTAAAGATCTTAAATTTCTTGCTAACTGTATCTCTTGGCTTGATCGATGGGTACGCCGTTCTTCACGACGTTGTTCTTTGTTACGCGGCTGTAAATTTATCTACCAGGGCATTTTTCATCCTCATCTTGCTGTAAACGCCAGTTTTGAGATGCTCCCCGACAGACAAAGTTCGAGCACGTCGTGCAGGATCTTTTAGCGATCCACACACACGTAAATGACCTCATCCCTTCTTCTAAAGGTACAAGTTGAGTACATGTTTTCATGCCGCATTATATGCAAATTCATCGTACTACAACACAGAATAGCGCCAGCGCCGTGTCCTGCCCATGCCGTACCGAACTCAACATTCCTCTATTTTGATTCTTTTTTAAGGGTTCTCTCACATCGAGTTGGTCGCTATGAAATGAAGCTGTGGAATGTGATTCTAAAATGTGATTAATTTCCCTTACGCGTTGTTGCTCCAATTCCTCATAATTTCTTTCTTCAGGGATGTTAGCTGACTTTTCTTTGTTGCACAAAAGCGTCTATTTACTGGAGTTTTTATTAAAAAAATGCAACTTGAGTTAGGCAATTATCACGGTGAATTTTGTTCCCTACAGTAATAAATAAATGGCTAAGAAGAGTGAGACATGGATATGAGGTGCACAGAATCAGGGTATAGGAAATACTGGTACGTCGTAGGAAGAAGTAAGGGCTTGGGTCCCGTGCTTATGGTGACCCGGTAATTGTTTTATCTTTCCTTTCGTGTCGACTGCCGCGCTACTAGCAGTTCAATTTCAATTGGAATTAAGGATCTTTCGTTCAATAACTTTATCTAATACGATATACGATTTCAGTTAACAATACTTCGTAAGGTGTCAAAAGATTAGTCTCCGACAGTAACAAAATGTACACGATCATTTTTTTAAATTTCATTACATGATTTAATGGATGTCCTCCATGGTGCAAAGTTGATGATTTGTACGAGTGCGCGTGCACGAGTTTTGGTGAATACATGTTTCGTCATGCGCAGCTAAATTTCTGCGGGAAAGATGAAATGTTACGCTTAACTAACCGAGGATAGTGTGCATGTCTGCTGTTTGTGCGGAATAAGACATCGGTTCGTGCGGTGCGCGAGGCCGTTGCTAAATTCTAATATCTCCCAATTTACATCTTCCTTTTCATCAATTTATCTTGCTTCCTTATCAATTTGCTCTACAAGTAAATGGTTAACCCACCGTAGTTTTTGTTGCATTGAATAGAATCGCTGTATGATTTTGTCTTAAGGTTCTATACCCACCACTTCCTATTATGTCTATTGTTTCTATTTATCTCACTTTCCTGAAGACATCAATGTGTTGTTTATTTATTGTGGTTCACATTCTGCAATTATTGTTTATTTATTGTTGTTAGAACCTTAAAATCTGACTCTCTGATTTTATCCTCGGAAATAGACACACAGGAAACCTTCGGAAAGTTTACATAAATGTAAAGCTAATTATATTTAATGAAGTTAGTATATTTAAAGGAAGTTAATTCATGCTCAAATGATGAAAATCGTCAACATTTTTAAGCGTTGCGTAAACACTGCGAGTTCCCCTCAGGGTGTTTCAACTATTGTATCTATGGGATTTATCACCCTAGGAGCAAAATGTGAGGTCCCGAGCTGAATGTTAGGTAGGCCTTCTTTTCATTTTAATAAAATGTAATTGTTTAGTTAATAACCATCATTTTCCGGTTCACTGCTGTACTGTTTTTCAGTACCTCTGGCTTTTTTTTTAACTTGTATCTTATTTATTAACTTACCTTATCAATTAACTCATTGTTGCTATACGCAGAGGATCCTGTGCGAGAACACACCTTGTGCATGGATTCCGCGTTCTCTTAACTCAGTTCTACATAGTGCCTTTATCTTTCCGCTCTTTGAACATTTTGTTATGAACTAACTGATAATCAATCACTATCACTACAAGTGTGCTGCAGCTGCAGTAATGTACTGCACGCCCTCGATCATGCATGAGTAAAAAACCTCGAGTTATCTAAAGAATGAGATGCGCTCCAGCGTGGTTCGTCTCGGGAAGAGTTAAATAAATTACGCAGGCGCTGCTAAAAGAAGAGGACTGCAAACGCGAAACGTAACTTGAAATTTAAAGCGATTTTGAAGAACTTCACTCGATTTGTTACAATTTATACGAATGCGTTACTATGACCAGGGGAGTTAGCAAATTTCAAATTCTTTAGCATTCTCAAGTTCTTTTACATTTGCGTTCTTTGAAATTCTGAATTTTGCTCTAGTTTATCATACTACAAGCAAATTAGCCACATTGATAGTTTCTTATTCTATCCTAAGTCTATCCTAAGCTATGGGTACAGGTGCCCTTCCGAGGATTCTGTTTAGTTACCTTAGCCTTAGCTTGGACTTTGAGACTTCTATCATTTTGGCGCACTTTGCTTCTTCCATTTTTAACATCTTATCCAATTTCTCTTTGTCTTTTCTTCCTCTTTCTTCCTCACTTACTGTTTCTATGCTGTGAGGCATCCTGTGTATTAACACACCTTGAATTCCTCGTTTCCTATACAGTCCCTACTTAATAATCCTTCCCTTTCTCTTCGCACTCGTGAGACTGCCTTTGTTGCGGCTAGCAAGTCTCAAACTAACTTATATAATAATACAATTATATTCCCAAAATATTAACTTTTTTCAGTTGTCAGACTCCCATTTTAAAGTGGGCCACACTAGAGCAGTAATGGAATGGCCTCTCGTGCTTGGCAGCCCTGCTCCGATAAGTTCCGTCAGAGGCTCGTGAAATCATTGAGCAGCCAAGGATGAGTGAATCGTGATGTCGACTGTGANGTCGTGACTCTACTGGACTCAGTTGTCCTTACTTGATTCGTCCTATGAGTTTTATCTGACATCGTGATTTGAATGGAGCACGATTTGATAGACTGCTCTTTTGGGGTTGCTTTTCGATCAGGAGATGCGGGAGCGCGCGTTATTCTTCAACTTCTCGTTTGAAATTTTAAATTGCGCTCCTTTTTGTACATTTGTGTATAATTGCGTAATTTTCTATTTGTCAGCCTTTCTTCTCGTGTACATAATAGGTAGGAAATCCCTTCTACAAAAATTTGTGCCCGCGTCTGCACTCTACCCAGTTTATTCGACATTTCTCCAATTTTTGTGTACTTGCTCGTTTCTTTTTGGCTTCCTGTTGATGGCGTGGTTTTTGTACAGGAGCGTGCTCATGTGGAGGTTTTCGCCTTGCTTGAAATTTCCTGTTTGCCACCGTCGCTCGTAAACAAGCTAGCTATTGCATTAGCTGTGCTCCAAAACACCAAAGCTGACCAGGAAGAAATTCTAAAAATCAGTTCCTTTTAGCAAATATCACTTCACAAAAGTGGCTGTGTCAGCAAATTTATGCGATCGACATTCTGTCTACTTAGAGCTGGTTCCGCATGGTACTTCTGGCTTGCTTCAGTCCTGCAAGTCTCTGTTTAGTGAAAGCATATCTTTATTCTTAATTTGTTCATCACCTTGCCGTCAAAGAATGAATGCAGTTATTATATATGTAACGTGCAACAACGTGTTTCTCAAAGTCGAACCTATGAAGCAATTGGCAAAGAAGCTAAGAAATTCCACGTAGGAGTACCTACGTTCCTGAATCCATGTCATCTTTAATTTGAAGCGTCAAAGTCGTGACCACCTCAGCTTGTTCTGCATTTTAAGTAGGCTTCGACCGTGTACTCGACCTTTTATACGAAAACGACTTATTCAGCGATACTTTTTATCGGACATTCTGTCGCAACTGTTGAACTACAATTCTTGTAAAACGAAATGAAAATGTTTCACTGTGAGCATGATACTTCTAGCGATTTGTTAGATGTAAAATTCCATTTGAAAGTCAGGCTTAAAATGTTTGAATCCACAAAAAAAAATTCAACTAAAACAGAATCGTTATCTTTAGTGCGTTGAAAATCACGAATTTAGATGAGCAATAGCCTCGAGGGCCGTAAATACATTATTTAGATAAGGCTGAATGCGAATTTATTTCTAGCGTGTTTCTGTTCAGGCCTTCGANGTAAAATTCCATTTGAAAGTCAGGCTTAAAATGTTTGAATCCACAAAATAAAAATTCAACTAAAACAGAATCGTTATCTTTAGTGCGTTGAAAATCACGAATTTAGATGAGCAATGGCCTCGAGGGCCGTAAATACATTATTTAGATAAGGCTGAATGCGAATTTATTTCTAGCGTGTTTCTGTTCAGGCCTTCGAGACATGGAACGCGTCTTTCTAATCTCGAAACGTCATCTGCCTTAGGTTGAGGTCGACCTTGCTCTTCTTCGTCGTGAAATGGCGCAATGCCATGCAATGACGGACCGAAATCGTGCTCGACGCTGCAATGACTGGTCATCAAATGTGTTGTCAGAAAATTTTATTCCAAGTGAGAAGTATGACCGCTGCTGCGAGCTGTAGTACGTGACCTCAACTTTTTATGTCAACACAGTTGTAAACTTCGTAATGTTAGGCAACTGCAACGCTCGCATTACTGTCGTTTCAGACGTGAACAACAAATTGCATTAAAAGTTTCGTACTGAAACCGTACTGATGGTCTGAGGCGTGGAACTAGCGAGCATGACGTTCGGAGCCTTAAACGGAATACTTACGCCGAGAATATCATTTTGCATAATGGGCATTAAACTAGTGTGTTCTGCGTCATGAGACAAATTTCTTTCTTATACTCTTAGGATTTCCAGTTTGTTAAATGATATAATTTATTTTCGAGGAAATCTGTAAAAAAATTACCGCCAAGTCTTCCTCGTGCAAGATATTGATTTGGCGACTGGTTAAGACTGAAAGTGGTTAAGACTGAATAACATATGGGTTAGACTAATCCTCAGAAATGCCCATCATAAACTGATTATCAGTAAGTTTTTACCGCCGATTTCGGTTTATTGATGTGACTGCAATGAAAGCCATCTCCCTCAACTCCGGTCACGATTTCATGACTGGCTTTTCCATCATTTGGATTGAACGTTTTTCTTTAAATTTGGCACACACACCCAGGATCCCAGGAAATAAAATCCAGGACCTACCGCGGGATGAGCGCCGCATGATGCTTGTGATTTTGTCTGGCTGTGTGAAGTCTCCTGCATGTCTTCTTGCACTCGCCCAGGGATCGTGCAGTGCTTAAAATGGTTTACTGCATCATTAATACACAAACCTCTCAGGGAGATACAACTATTGTGTCTTTAGGAATTAGCATTCCTGGAGAAAAAATGTAAGGTCGTAAGCTAATGGATAGGTAGGCCTTTCTTTTGTTGGGATGAAATAATTTTTATTTGCGTTTTTTACGAGCAATCTTTTCTATGGTTCACTGCTGTGCCGTTTTTCTACATCTGTTATTTTCTTCATTGAAATTTTACCCCGTTTCATACGCTTATTTCTTTCAGGGGGATAAAACTTTTGAATTTTAAGAATTAGCAATTACGAAACACGAACAATTTTAATTTTAATTTGAAGTGTTTACTGCTTAATCCGAGAACAGTCTCATGAGGGCTGATAACTAGCAAATTGTGACGGGTAAAAAGTTTCAATTTCGAGTACATTTTTAAGCAAATATTCCACGTCGAAAGAAATCTTTGTCAGGTCGTAGACATTACTCACGTTTTTATATTTATTACAAAAATGAAAACGCTGTCAATGATGAATACTTTGGTGATGATATGACTCAATACTACTTCTGAAAGTTTTTATCGTAGGAAAGTGCTTGAATTGGAACTTTGAAGTAAGAAATACACTGAGACAATTAGATGACTTATGCTGAACTTTGGATTCGATGCAGGAGCGAATAGATTGGAGTAAGTATCATCCCAAATGATTAATAGCTTCATTAACTTGCGTAAAAAGTTTATTGTTTACTATCCGAGGAATGGTTTTGTTGACTGGCTCACTGATCTCTTAAAATGGTGTATCAAATTTGAAAGAAGACAAGTTTTCATGATACAATGAGCTTTCCACCAAAACAACATCTTTACTTTTATTTGGTTTGCAGACAATATGTCTTGTTGTGACAAAATCGTCAACTCCACTGAGTTGTTTTGCATTTCAAGTCGACTTTAAAAGTGCACCCCACCTTTCATCCGTAAACGACACATTCGACAAAGTTTTTTATGAGGTATTTGCTCGACTGGGCTTTAGCTTCCCTGTGTTACTGTGAGCTGATGATCATTATGCCTGTGTGCCGCCGCCAGGAACGGGTCGCTGAGCCAGTGGCTGCAGGAGGTGCGGGGCAGGGCGGAGACAGAGTGCATGAACACCCTCCAGAGCAAGAGCCTCGCCACCGAGCCCCACGCTGACCCCCTCTCCGCCGTGGACGCCGTCAGGAGCGTCCAGAGGAGGGCGCATGCGGTCTCCACTGAGTTCGCCAGGCTCTGCCAGTGAGTACAGCATCTCTTTTGATTGATTGCATTTCTTTTTTATGGCCAGAATTATCGAAATTGGGCTTTTGAAAGGGCCAAATCAGTATTGCTGGAATGGAATTTTTTTGGTCAAAATTTTTTAAATTTGGCTTTTTAAAAATGACAAATTTGGCATTTTACAAGGCCAAATTCAGAAGTTTGAGCCTTTATGACCAGTCTGTCCACCCTTTATGATTTTAGAGCTGCAATAAAAGTGTGCGGATGTACGATGAAAAAAGTATTTCAGAAAGAATATCGTATTAGAGAACCTACATGACCCAAACAGTGCTGGGTATTTATTGAGAATTATGTTATTGGTTAAATTAATAAAACACGTATAACCTTCTTAAATTGATTGACATACATTTCTAAAATAAATTTGCAAAAATATTTGATGAATATAGCATCTTCACAGTACTTTTATTGTTGTGCTCATATTTTTCTGATCTCGTGGGAAGAAAATCGACATGATTCGAATTTGCTGTTTACCGATAATGTAACTTGTTCAAGTTACTTGCTTCATTGTGTGTTGGTCTCTGGGGATCATCAGTTAGTAGGTAATGTTTGAATTTGGTCTCCGCTAGTTATCTTTTACAAATCTTTTAGTCTGCTAAGCAGTAAGTACGCATTAGAAAGATGTAAAACATTTCATTCTCATTTAATAGCAAAATTTAAGACCATCATTCAACTATAAGCGCATTTTTTCCCATGCAACATCTTGCCTTGCACGTTGCGTATATTTTCGCGAATATCGTCATGATTTTGACGTGTGCTGTTTTGTAATATTGTGATGATTTTCTTTTATATTATAATGATATTGTCTTTGTCTTTAATATTGTAATGATATTGTCTTTAATGGTGTAATGATTTTCAAGTATGCTCAAAATTTCCTTTATAATATAGTTATAATTTTGACGTTTGCTTTATATATTCTTGAATATTGTAATATTTTTGACGCATATAGTATATTTCCTTTGATATTGTCATAATTTTGATATTTGCTGTGCATTTCCTTTGATATTGTCACAATTTTGACGTTTGCTGGTCATTTTCTTTGATATTGTAATAATTTAGACTTATGCTGGATGTTTCCCTCACTTAACTCCCCCAGACGCCTAGAGCTGCGTCAGCACGAGCGCCTCCCCGCCCTGTCGCGGTCGCTGGTGGCGCACGTCAACGCCTTCCTCAGGGAGCCGTCGGGGCCGTCGGCAGGAGCAGCAGGCCCTAAGGTGCTCCTCTTAACCCTTTAACGTCAGCATTTTTCTTCTCATATTACTGCTATTATAACCACCAAGGAACAGGATATGCATTATTCATGCACTTAGTCTCAGCTCTGCCCTGCACCTCCTTCATTAGGTGCTCCTTTTAACTCTTTAAAGTCAGCATTTTTCTTCTCATATTACTGCTATTATAACCACCATCATTAGACTCACGCCAGCATCAGGTAGTGACAGACTTTAGAATGAGGAAGGAGCTGCCACTCGGCAGTGAACTCCAAAGAATACACTATACGGAACAAGTTTGACAAGAAATATAATTTACTGATGCTATGTTCAAAAGTGGACCGAAAAAGTCCGAAAAGTTATAGATGAAAGACCTCAGATTGATAATGCACAGTTTTTTGCTGACTTGATTAATCTCTCCGTCTACACCCACGTCCTGCAAAGTGTATTCACAAGTTTTAAATAATGACAATCTATTTTCATTCTTAAACATCAAGTTACTTAAGTCGATTGGAATGGATTCTAAAGTTCTCCCAACGTAGAAAGTGGAAGTATTGGAGGTAAAAACAAACGTAACCAAATAGATAATATCAAAGGTTTTCACGAGTGAATTTTGAGTCATTATTTGACGGGGTAAGTATGCTAGTTATAAGATTGATGCACTAACTATTACCCTCGGGGGGATACAACTATTGTATTTATGGAAATTAGCCCTCCCAGGGGGATAATGAGGTATACCGAGATGAAGGTTAGGTAGCCCATCCTTTTGTTGAACTTGAATTATTTTTTTTTGTTACGGATTTTGTTCGGTTCTCTGCTGCCTTCTTTTACGCACTTATTGCTTTTTCCTTAACCATTACCTTGTTTCATGAACTTTTTTTAACTTACTCTTTTTACGTGCAAGGAATCTTGTGTGGTAACACGCCTTGTGCATTGATTCCCCTTACTCTTAATTTCATACTATATGGAGCTTTTCTTTTTCTCTCCTGGGAGCGCATTTTATTGGGAGGGAGGTTTGAACTAACTTTTTTCCTTACTACCTAATTTGGATTTCTTCTTCTACACTCGATGTATTATTGTTCTTTACTCGATAAATTTGTGCTTTTTGCTCGATACATTTTTGTTTTCTGCACGATGTACTTTTGTTCTTTAATCCACGTATTTTTATTCGTAAATGCTCATTTTTATCTCTTTCAGTCCACACTATGTCGGCAAATAGAAGTAATCCGACAAATTTGTCACCGCTTAATGGAAATCACAACCACAAAATCAAACGACTTTGTTACGCCTGATTTCTCCGAATATCATTCATGTACAGATGATGACGACCGAATACATGAAACGAACACCCAAAAATTGTGTGAGTCTACAGCAGATTCCAGAAAAGAATCTGAATGTTATGAAGAAAAGAAACTGTTTTCCTCAATTAAAAACGAAAATTTCATGCAAGATAGTATATCATGTGAAAACGAGAACAAAACTGGTGTGAAAATAACGTTATGGAACTCTGAAGATGCTAAAGTATCTCCTGGTCAACAAGAACAATCATCTCAAGGTGTCACTCTAACACAGTGTAACACTAAAGCTACTCCAGAACAATCCCTCCAAGGTGTAACATTGACGCAGTGTAACCCTAAGACAAATTCAGAATTACCACCACAAGGCGCCACACTGACGCAGTGTAACCCTAAGACAAATTCAGAACTACCACCACAAGGCATCACACCAACACCGCGTAGCGCTGAGGGCGCTCCACAAGATGCCAAGCCAGCTCCATGCGCCGCTGTAGAGGCGTCTGACGGAGGCGGCAGCGCCAGCAGAGGCCGTGCCTCCAGCTGCGTGAAGGAAGCTGCCCAGGTGGTCACGGCACTCGGTCACGCCTTCACTAAGCTCGTCGATATTTTGCTCAGCCTTGAAATTAAGGTGAGATATGCAACCTTCAGCGAAAAATAATTATTAGCATTTTGGTTCAATAATAATCTTGGTACGTTTTACCAAGGGTTCTCAGTTTGAGTGCTCTTATCATAGCATCGATTATAAAGCAAACATTGAAGTCTCTTGGTTGATCCGTTACTTGGTAAAATATACAACCCCCAACAGTTGTTAACGTATTTCGTCATGGCGAAGGCTTAATTTCCTTCGTACACCTCTTCAGGCCGGTGCCTGCCTGCATCTAAGTGTACTCAATATCTACTAACATCCGCCGAACCTTTTTTTGACATGAACGTGGGAACCAATGCCCCCGTTTTTCCTCTACGCGAGCGATCTGTCCCTCAAAAGCAGCCTGGTCTCGTGCGCAGGAAGTGATCGCTTGCCTGGAACGAGACTCCTCCTCAGAAGACAGCGTGCGGAGCGCCTTGCGTCAGGTCACGTCGCTAGGGGTGGACGGGGGCCACATCTGCCGCCTCATTGCGAAGTTGGGGGGCGTGCGGGCCCTGCTGGCTTTGTGTGTCGAGCCAGGCGCCCGCACCCTCAGGGTGGCCGCTCTCCGCGCCCTGGCCACGGTCTGCTGCGTGGCCGACGGCATAGCGCACCTGGAGAAGGTACGAGGATGCACTTATTGGGCCCGTTTGAGAGTAAATGAGATTTTCATTGCTTTCTTTGAGTAAATATGTGTTTTTTGAGTTACGTTTACGGCAAATTAACTTTGTCCTGCTCATCTTTTTCACCCAAAATTTGTGTTCATTTAAAGATTTAAGGTTTTTCTTTTCATTAGGAAAGGCCTTAGTCAATCTCGTGAGTACGCACCCAGACTTGGAGTGCTTACGAGTCGGTGTGCGACCGACACGAATGATGTATGATTCGTTAATAAATTTAAAAATTCTCATTCAGCCGAAATAATCGATTTAGTCATAATATAAATTATGCAAATGGTTTCGGATTACAAATGAATAGGATAGTAAGTTTTTCTCCTCATTCGCGGACTGAATTCGAACCGAAATATTTGCGACCATGCTTTACGCTTCGATGTTCTACAAAATTCATATCATTAAATGATGGATACTTTTTGGTGCGCACGCTGATCAGCGTTTCGAAAAGTATTACTGAGGCGAAGATTTTTGTCTCACTTTGGTGTTTGTATCTCGCTGGGCTGCAGGCAGGTGGCATGGAGGTGATTGTTGAGATCTTGTGCGACGAGAGCAGCCCTGAAGAGGAGAAGAGTGAAGCTGCAGCAGTTCTGGCGCAGATCACGTCTCCTTGGGTAGAGGAGAATCACGGCATCGTCAGTCTCGCCAGACACGTCGCACCAGTCGTCACTGCCCTCACAGGTAGCGTCACTGCCCTCACAGGTAGCGTCACTGCCCTCACGGGTTGCGTTACTGCCCTCACGGGTTGCGTTACTGCCCTCACGGGTTGCGTTACTGCCCTCACGGGTAGCGTCACTGCCCTCACAGGTAGCGTCACTGCCCTCACGGGTAGCGTCACTGCCCTCACGGGTAGCGTCACTGCCCTCACAAAAATCTATTTCGCAGATCTGACGGTGCAATAAACCTTATCTGCGTCTTCGCCTTATCGTCCTAACAAGTAGTGCGACACACGCGGAAGTTGCGTTGTTTCTTTGACTTTCTCAACTAAAAAAGAAATTCCTGTAAATTCAATCCCAGTACTTCCCCGCTCATTCACATTCTAGAAATATATCAAGACACTTTATATATATATATATATATATATATCAAGACACTTTATGAACTTTAGTTAATTTTTACCAATGGATTTACCAATTCAAACCAAGAATGAAATTTTGTTTCAGCTTAGAGTGAATGTTAGCCTGACTTATTTCAAGTGCGGAATGAAAAATTCAAAAGAGGGGAGCGCAAAAGGCTGTGCGTTACCAAGAACTCTTTTGGCGACAAGTAACGGACAAGTAATGGACTGCTGCTCCTAATATGG
Source organism: Platorchestia sp. MABIK (assembly GCA_014220935.1). Classification (NCBI taxonomy): domain Eukaryota; kingdom Metazoa; phylum Arthropoda; class Malacostraca; order Amphipoda; family Talitridae; genus Platorchestia; species Platorchestia sp. MABIK. Next base: position 80,160 of record JACJUY010000177.1, on the reverse strand, counting down.
TAATAGAGACCTCGATATTAAAACCTGTGAAATCAAGGAACATTTTAACTCTTACCCAAGCAAATCGTCTGACCCATTCGTGTTCTAATCTTGCATTTTGAAAAACTTTGAACCGAAAACCTACAGAATTTTCACGTTTGTTGTGCGTCACACTCTCACTATTCTAAAGTACTTGTATATTCATGCAATTTCGTAAAAGCAATCAATATTTTATTTAGAAATGCATGCTTTCATCATCGAATTTGTATTTAGTACTCAAAATTACATCAATATAATGAAACCTGAAGTTTTTCTTTAATTTAAAAATTAGAACGGATTTTTGGGAACGAGAATGCTCTAAGTAAACGTGGCCGCATTTCTTGCTTTAGGCCTCGTCCAGACAACCGAATCCGCAGAGATATTCCTGCTGGGGAGCGCAGCACTGGCGAACCTCACCTTCCTGTCCACGGAGGGCCTCGTGGCCGCTATGTTGGCCGCTGGCACGCCCTCCGTCCTGCTGAGGGCAGCACACTCCCCCAACGGCCTGTCCGTCTTTACTAAAGATCAGGTGGGACACCTTTTTGGCCGCTCCTATCGTGCAAGCAAGACTCAATACTGAATTTTTTAACGGAATCTTGTTATATTTTGGCCGAGTATGACTCAACAGTCAGTTTTTCAACGTAACTTTGTTATTTTATTTCCAAGGAAAACCCTGCGTGAGGCCTTTCGCTCGCTGTTGAGATCCGAATTTTGATTACATGCGCTTCAGGTGTGTGCAGAACCATCTTCACTTACTTAGAAGCTTCAGTTTTGTTACTAAGAGTTGAAAGTACTTTTTTATCCACCGCGTCAGTATAACATAGCAAAGTCAACCTCCGGATACGGCAACTGGCTGTTTTTTTCTGACTATGGCAACCGAGTCAATAATAATGTCAGCATGTTGACTTATCGACGAGAGTTTATATTTGATTCTCTGAGACCAACAAAGATGCATCCTTTAGTGACAGGTAGTGAAGGCGAGTTGCTTTTGTGTTCTTGCCTGTTGCCGAAACCGCGGGAGTGAAAAACTAAAATCTCGCTCTTTCCGCGCCATTTATTTCAAAATCGTGAGTCGCGTGATGTAGAGAAGAAGCAAAAAATGGGATTAATTTACCTCCGAATTAATTCACACCACTTGGAGGTATTTAACTATAGACTCATTCTTCTCTTCGACATGCCACGCAGCTACTCGGCTAATGTGCGCACATACGTATAAAATTATACAACACACATACATTAATGACATAGATCAAACACAACTGCATCAATTACAAAGCTTAAATGCTGTTTTAAGATTTTGGAGCTACCTCACACCTCTGAATTAATCTCAAATTTCTGATATATGAAGTCCTGGAGCTGAAGTCAACGAATTTTTTCTGACGTAACCACTCTGAAATGTTTCAGATTTCCTGAAGAGCGCTGCACTCTAGTGCACATTTTCTTTCTTTCGATCAGGACGAGTGAGAGTTACGAGCGCAATGTCTGCAATAGAGTATGAATTAGCCCTGAATTATCGCTTTGTTATTTATTACGCACGACTCTTCGTTTTTCATGAGGTCAGTTTTGCTAATCGAAGTGTCAGGGTCAGTGCTTTTGCAAGAATTATTTCAAATTTCTTTTTGATTATATGGTCGTCATTCTAATGATGCTCTTAACCTTGATCAAGCAGTTATTCTCTTCTCTCGCTGATGCGCTCGAGAGTTTTTTCTCCATTATTTTTGTGAAGATACAATTGTTATGAGATTTTAAAGCCTTTCAATGAATATCTCGTTATTTTTTTGAGTTTGAAATATGATAGTGTGCATATGAACCGCTTAAGTGATATAGAAATGGGAATTAACCTTTCCAGGGGGAAGATTTGAGGTCCTGCGCTGAAAGTTAGGTAGGTCTTATTTTTGTTGAAACAATAGATTTCTTTTGTTTAGTTACAGACTGTGTTTTTTTCAGTTCATTGCAGTTATTTTGTTCAGCACCTTCGATTTTCCTCTCAAACTATGATCTAGTTTCAAAAAAGTTTTCCTCAACTTACTGTGTCCATTCGCTGGCGCACGTGTGTGTAAACACACATTGTACATTTATTCCCCGCTCCCCAATCACCAGAGCACATGGTGCCTTCCTCCTTTCTCTCTTTAGAACATAATGTTGTGGTTTGGGCAATTTCAACTAACTTTTCTAATCTCATTTAGCGAAAGTATAAAAATGAATTGAATTTATTTGTTGGGTTGAATTGAAAAAAAATGAACTGAATTATTTTTATTGAAGAAAAAAAAGGTAGAATCACAGATCTGAATAGAAGACGTAGTTGAAAACTATGATAGAAAATCTTGAAAATCATAATTTGATTTGTTGAATACTTATGGTTAGCGAAGGGTAACCCTTTTCGTCGGCGATGGTTGCTGTCATATAACGCTGGCAATATTCTGCGTTCAACCGGGGATCCAGATGCAGAGGTCATGGAATCTTTCTCAATTAATCTCATCATTTTTGTACAGAAGTGAAAATTATTTGTCTGAATATGAGTCGAAAATGACGTAGGCGCACTCAGTTTTGATAAACATAACTATTGGTAGGTTAAATTTTCCTCACATGCCCCGATACACCGGCGTCTGAAACATTTTCATAGCCTATCTCTACGGTCATTTATGATTCGAACCTAACACGCTTGGGACAACGAACTAAACGAATTACTCCTTCTGTGGCGGGCAGATCGCGACAGTGGTGTGCAGCCTGTGCAGCAGCAAAGAAGGCGCTGCAGCCGTGGCAGCAGAAGGAGGCCTGGAGACACTGGTGGGGCTGCTGCACACCAACCCTCCTCCGCACCCCGCCCGCATGCCGGAGATCACCGCAGCCGAGCGCGTCCAGCAGAAGTCCGCAATTGCGATATCCAGGTGAGGCCATGGCTTGTAAGATTGCAACTGTGTCCGGTATTGCGATATCCAGGTGATGCCATCACGGCTTATAAGATTGTTGGAATTGTGTCCGCTATTGCGATATCCAGGTGAGGCCATGGCTTGTAAGATTGCAATTGTGTCCGGTATTGCGATATCCAGGTGAGGCCAAGGCTTATAAGATTGCAATTGTGTCCGGTTTTACGATATCCAGGTGAGGCTATGGCTTATAAGATTGCAATTGTGTCCGGTATTGCGATATCCAGGTGAGGCCAAGGCTTATAAGATTATTGGAATTGTGTCCGGTATTGCGATATCCAGGTGAGGCCAAGGCTTATAAGATTGCAATTGTGTCCGGTATTGCGATATCCAGGTGAGGTCATGGCTGAAAAGATTGTTGGAATTGTGTTCGCTATTGCGATATCCAGATGAGACCATGGCTTATGAGATTGTTAGAATTGTGTCCGCTATTAATAAAATATCCAGGTGAGGCCACGGCTTGTAAGCTTGACTGCAAAGACTATTTATGTCTCCACAAAATTACTATAATTTTATGTTAATCCATTTATATGAAAAAATAACTGCGGAACATAACAAAGATATCTGTATAATATATTTAGAATACAACTGAAGGATCTTCAACTCTTTAAATCTTTCTCAAGAATCTGATATTCTAGGAAGGTGAAACGCGTCATTTTATATTATTATATCGGGATGCCAAACACAAAATATTCAATTATTTGTGGTACGGCAAATAAATACAACACTTCCCAGTATCTTTCATTAATGCTTTATACACCACATCGTTTGAACAGCGAAATTGTTCAATGGTAGGTAATAGGAGCCCAGCATCTCAGTGCTGTACGACATGCCAGCGATGCTTCAGAACCATTATCATACCGAGGCGTCGTACATCTCAGTGTAGTTCATTAGCTCGCTACTAACCTCATGAATGCCAGGTTATTATTGCTCGTCTCACAGCCCATTCTGTGCTGGTGCCTTCGATTACGAGTGCTGGCGACGGCTTTTTGATTCATTTTAGACAGTGTTTTTCTGCCTCAAGTCTCTAGAAAGTCGTGTCCTAGAGTGACTGTTCCAGCTACTGGGCTTGAAATGACTAGTGCTCATCGATATTTCAACATTAAATGAGAGGTTTTCCCTCTGGTAAATTCAAACCCTAATTGGTTGTATCGCATTTCATCTATCAACTCTTTGGGAAATATTCTGTTTTTTGTTTCTTATTCTTTTCGTGGAAGCATGCATTCTCAGTGCTTTCCCTCGCAGTTTAATTCCATGAAATTCTTGTTCTCTAATTGGTATTGTTTTAGCTCTAGGTGATTCGCCTTTGAATTTTATTTTATGAATAGTTGTTAGTCTTTTTTAAACAGTCTGTATGTAGTAAGATTTCATACATAATTTAAGTGAATAAATGTTCTCTAAAGCCACAAAAAGCACAGCTCACAATTTTCGTGAGGAACGTAATTGCGTAAACGGTTTTCGTTGACCTGTGCTTTCAATCCACCAAAGAACTGTGCGTAATTATTTATATTGTACCGTAAACATGCACATTTCTTGAATTGCCTGTGATTTTTTCCTCTTTGCACACATACCTCACGATTGTACTGCAAGTATCAAACAAATAGTAAGATGACTGTGAAAATTCCTCGAAATATTTTCTTCCTTGTGTGTCAATGCCGCACGTAATGTGTCAATGCCGCACGTAATGTGCCAATGCCCCCCGTAATGTGCCAATGCTCCCCCGTAATGTGCCAATGCCCCTCATAATGTGCCAATGCCCCCGTAATGTACCAATGCCCCTCATAATGTGCCAATGCCCCCGTAATGTGCCAATGCCCCCGTAATGTACCAAATGCCCCCGTAACCGTGCTACGCGTGTGTGTGCAGGCTGTGCAGCGCGCCGAGCTGCGCTAGTGAGGTGCTGCAGCTGGGGGGCGGTGACCGGCTGGTGCGCCTCTGCAAGGACGAGGCAGAGCGCAACCACAGCGACGCGGTTCTCGTCGCCTGTCTGGTGAGGGAGTGAATGCTTCGCTTGTACAGAACACGTATTTAACGTTTGTGAACGTACCTTGACACGTACTCTGTGATCGTATTATACTTTTGCGAACGCACCTTGACACGTACTCTGTGATCGTATTCAACTTTTGCGAACGTCCCTTGATACGTACTCTGTGATCGTATTTATCGTTTGTGAACGTACCTTAATACGTACTCTGGGAACGAATTTAATGCTTGTGAACGTACTCGTGAAACTATTTCTAGATTTTTTCGCATTATACGCTGTACGTGTTGTATTCAAATTATCGGTAGTGTTGCTTTGACATTATAATAATCGCACTTGATCTCAATAGCTTATCGATGTAGGAGAGTTTCGCGTGACGTATAAACGAACAAATTAAATGAATAAATTTCTCCCCACACTAGATTTTTAAACACAAATGATATCCGAACAAAGTTACCTATTTCGTGTGAGTGGTGTGTTATAAACGCCTTCTATGTTTGTGTGCACCAGGCCGCTCTGCGCAAGATTGCTTCTTCCTGCGAGAAGGAAAAACTTCGCGACATCGGAGCGGCTGACCTGGTCGAGCCCCGGCTGCTCGATTCTTTTCTCAACTTCTCATCCAGACAAGAAAGCTACGTTTAACTTCTGGTTCTCACCTCCTTATAACTTTCGATTTACCTTGGTATTTCAGGATCAAAGGCACAAAATCGAAGGCAGTGCGTATTCAGATTAATGGAATGCGGTGGCGAGTTGTTGAACTTGTTACACTTGGTTACTTCGGTCACATTTAGAACATCGATCGTTCAGTTTCCCAGAAAAAATTCGAGAACTCTTTAAAAGTTTTTCGAAATTGCATACATATTTTTCGAACAACTTTTTGAATTTTTCTGAGCTCTCAAGTTGTAAAAGTTTGGGAAAGTCATTTCAGTGTAAATTTTGCTGTGTTTACACTCGAAAATGACTTTTTTTTAGGTCACACGTTATACTGCTCAGTCGTCAGCCAAGTTTGGTGCTTCACATATGAACGTCACTTCTTTCATTGTTTAAATTTTAACACCTAAATTAAATAATGTATAACTAAACCGATAAAAAATATTTTATTTCTAGCCTATTATCACTGATCTAAAAGTATTTAACTGATAAAAACATAATAAAAATTATAATCAAATGTAGATATGTACGTCCCGTTCATGTTCCCACCGACTATGTTGGCCATGTTTTCACGGAACATGTCCTCATATTTACTAGTGTGTTGTTCAAAGATAGTCTGACTGAATGACGGCAGTTGTCTCCCAGACAGTTGCACTGACGACAATAAATTTTTGTTTCGGCAGTCACTGCATTTATGTAACTCGAGCGCAGTCATAGTAACTTGCCCCAAGTCCATTCTAATTATGGCTCTTTAATTATGGCCTCAGCTTATGCGAACTTGCTACAGGTATAACTTTTCAATGTCATTGTGATGCAACCTTCTTTCTCCTGAATATTCAAATTATTCAAATGCTGTCACGTATAATTTTGACGAGTAATTTATCTCTTTTTTCGACTTTCCCTTATTTTGTTCAATATTATATACCTCTTCATTTCATTTTGGATGTCCATCTTGAGGCTCTATTCTTTCTTTCTGTCTTTCTTTCTTTAATGGCTCAGGTTCGTATGTTTGGTGCAGTTCAGTACTTTTTTAAAGCCCTGGCGGATCTTAAAAGCTATGCTTAAGCAACAGAATTAAATACTAAAGTTGATCTATGATCTGTTTTAGCGGCGCTAGTTTACTCCATTATTCAGACCATTACTTCATTACTCTATTATTCAGACCTTTACTCCATTATTCAGACCATTACTCCATTACTCTATTACTCAGACCATAACTCCATTCCTCTATTACTCAGACCATAACTCCATTCCTCTATTATTCAGACCATTACTCCATTATTAAGACTATTTTAAGTAAATTTCTAATTTTCGAGAGCTCGTAATAATTTTTACAGTGTCAGCCCCCTGAATTTGTCTCGTAGATTAGGAAACACACGAAGCATTTCACGAAGCACAATCCCAGTACAAAAGCAACGTGCGTCTCCGCAAGTCTGATGTTGGATGTTTGATATCCAGTGTTGGATGCGTACTGACAGGTCTCGAAGGTCTCATACCATCGCATGCATTCGTTCGTGTAAATATTATGTATTTCAAGTGTTTTTGTACGTTAGAACCCTCTGTATCCTAGTCATGTCTCCTACCAAAAATTAACTAATGACGTGTATGATTTAATCGTGTACAGAGCTCATTTGTTTGTGTGCTTTGAATATATAATGTCGCATGACGCAGTAAAAATTCATTTGTTTCATTTTCTTACCCTTCTATTCGCAATATTGTATACTATTACTATGATATAGATTTAGTGAGATTGAAATTTCTTGAAAACTGATGCTGACATTTAACAAGCGTTAGATAAAAACATTTATCATATTAATAATCGTGAGACATCTAATAGATATCATTACTCACGCCTGGTTCTAGTTTGCTGCAATTTGTCAAGTGCTAGTATGGTTCTAACGAAAGGAAGAAAATTACAACAATATGCAGCATAAAGTATATCGGTCTTCACCTTATTATTGGTTAGTCTGAGATTCCCTTGCCATAATAAAGGCGATCTCAAGGGAACGAAAATTGATCATTTCGTATGGATTGTAGAAATCGAGGTATTTATGCACATGGTGGGTTCCTCCACAGGAAAGATACAGAAAAAAACAAGAGTTAGCGAAGATGGCGTGAAAACTGATAAAAGTGAATAGGGCTTAAATGGTCAATCTATAGCTGGGGTAACTTGGCAGTATCTTCCTTGGGGGCGCCGAGTTACCCTAAACTATTACCTATCCTGTGCCTCCTGAGGGACATTCAACGTCTCATATTCCGCCCATTCTTGCACAGTGAACCACATCAAGTCCGAAGAGGAACCTGAATATTGAACTTCTTCAGATAATTTGTAATTTAATATTGAATACAATGCTGGTAAAAATTAAGCATACATTTGAAAGCTTCGTAAATCAAAGTTTATTTCAGCTGAACGCAAGCAAGTTTTTTTGAGAAATCATTCACAGGTGTGAACCTAGCCAATGCTTTGAAATCCGAGTCACGCATTGCTGGTTTTTAGGAGGATCTTGAAATAGAAGAAGCATAAGTGAAGTACAATGATCGCGTAGCGAAATACTTTTTCTGTGAGTGATGGCCGAATAACCAACAAAATGATATAATTGAGGAGCAAAGCAGAGACAAATAGCTCTATCATGCGAGGAGTAGCTGAAATATTCATCTTTCGATTTAGTTATGAAATATTTTCATTAATGGGAAAGATGTGAGCGACCTTGAACTAAGTAAGAATATTATTCTCCGTTGCGAACGTGGAATATGCAAGTAATATCAGCTTGGTGTGACAACGAAGGTCAACTTGTTTGCTTGAGAAAGATGGCTTGGTTTTCGCACCCTGTGTCTGGGGTCGGAAAACAGCCTCGTCATCTTCTGAAGAGAGATGAGAACAAGAGATTGTTACCAACTAATCGGCCTGACAGATCACGCTGACGTAACAAGTAAGAATATTATTTTAAATTTATTTTTGAGCTCCATCTTAGCTGAATGCAATTGTTTGATATGATGCTAATTGTTATTTTAACCATATTTTATTGATTCCAGTGCGGTCCGTATTCTGAACGTAGCGTAGCCAACATCATTTTTTTTCAAGTGACGAAACCACGTATACAATGAAAACTCAAAGATCTAGAATTGACATAGTGTTTTGAAAACCGAGTTCAGGTGACCACAATTTTTCTTTAGAAAATGCTCACCATCTATAGTATCTCCTCAGTGTATGGCAGACGTCATCTTTTTCCGTTTGAATTTTGTCATTACACACCTCTTTTCCAACTGCGTCACACGATGTTTCCAATGAAGCATAAAACATTCATTCGCCAAAAACCTTTTTAAAGGATGCCTGCCATGTCACGAGTATCCTTAAAACCGGAAATTCAACGTAACCCGACAGCAAAGTACCACTAACCGGGCGAGACGTGACCGATCTAAGCCCAGAGCACGCAGGGAGGCCAAAAAGAACCGCTGCCAGCTTCCATGTGACCCGAGATGCTCTTCCGATAATGTCGGCAGTAAAAGTCTTCTTGAAGGGCTCCTATTGAACCACCTAGGCTTCCTGCAGTGAATTTGTCAAGCGCAAGGAAGAAGTGTATTGTTATAAAACCCGAGATGGCAGGCCATAAACTCCACGAGCTAAATCATCGTGTTACGGCACATTATCTTTGGGCTATCTTGAAAGAAACCAGGAACAGAAGCAGATATTGTTCAAACTCAACCTTTCGTTCAGTTTTAAGTGACTTCAGCTCGAGTAGATAACATCTCGCACTGCGGTAATGAAAACGTGTTTTTCCTCTACGGAAACCAGCATGGCCAACAGGCAATCAAAGCTATAAGTCGTTTTCATGACCACCAAAATTCTTTGGTCCGTTTCGTCACATTAACCACGGCCCGGTGCAAAATACTGTTGCGGCTTTGACGTTCGCATCCTAACTCCCCGCTGCGAATTGCGCCTTATCGTCGATCATCGGCCAGTTCCGAAGCCGCCTTCCCGTTTTATGGGTGCCAATACGGCCCAGCATGACCGCCTTGCTTGGGAACGAATCTTGAGCTCATCATTGATCGGTCGTCCATCATTGAGGCCCTTACAGGTCAGTAAACATTAACCTCCGCAGACTACTATTAGTTTCTTCCTGCTGACAGGGAGCTGCGATAGTCACTCCATTAGCGGTAGTAATGATCTTCAAGAGGTGCGACTGGACAATTATACAGTAACGGCCGCATTGTGTTGAAATGTTTCCGTTATTACTTCCCGTAATCTGTGGCAAGCTTATCACTGTTTGTCTTGCAGGGGTCTCTATGAAATCAGATCCAGGTCAATCTGAAGAGTACGAACTTTCAAGCTACGGTTTCGTCTTCCTTTGTGGATGCGACTCAAATCTATTCCTTGGAATTCAGTTCTCCTCGACATCTTTTTCTGGAGTTTCTGAGCACCGCTCATATTTTGAACACTTTAGTGGATAACTTGCCAAACTGTAAATAAAAGTGGGAAAGTCCTGCCATTCAGAGTGGTGACATTACGTTAAATTATGACCCGGACGGAACACAAGTTCCTCGCAAAAATGTCAATTGAATGCGCAGCTGAGTATACAAAAAGCACCAAGAGCCTCACATGTACAAGCTTCATCACAAAGCTTGCCAGCTTTGGTCATGCAAGTAAATTTATTTTTATTCTTAAAATGGGATAAAAGCAGCGACTTTTAACATGTACGTGATGGGATTCATCAAGATGTGGACGAACATTCTTGCATCTCGCTTCCATGAATGCCTCTTCTACGCTCGTGCATTAGAGCTAGTGAGATTAGAGGAAATTGTTTTAAATATTTCCTTCATATTAGGATGATTCTAATGTTTTCTAATCTGAAAAAGAATTCGGAAGGTGTTATTCTGAAAAAAGCTTCGCTTACGCAAGGTAACATTGCTAATGGCACTGCTCCTTGTGTAACAGCAATAAAAGCTAAAATGAAGTGTGCATTGCGTAGGTAATTATTGCATAAGAATTCGCGAACTGGGGAATGCATTGAACATAGACACGTAGTGCCAGAGGCGCGTGAGAAGTGCAGCGTCATCGTAAAACACAAAGCAAAAAATCACATAAACTTCAGAACCAAACCTCTTTTAAATAATCTTCTCATTTCTTATCCGTTCGCCATTGTCAATAGATAACTTTTTCGGCGTAACGTGTTTTTTTACTTTGTTAGTTGTACATTTTAGCTTTATTTAACGTTTTTGTTGTCCCTGGTGTCATTTTCTTACAACGCTAACCGTTTTGTGTTTTTTCAGGTGACTCACTTTCATTGCTGGTAATGTTCGAAGCCATGAACGTTTTTGGATCTAGTTTCGCATCCCGTTTTTAAGAAATTAAATGGATTTTCAAAATCTCTTTTGTTGAAGACCCAGAAATGTCTAACGTTTTTGAACTTGCCTTTTGGACTTGTCTAACTTATTCGGTAGTTTCTGCAGATTCCTTTGTGCCCATCCCTATTTGGTAAGCAGCAAGGTTTATGCTCGAGCTTTAATTACTTAGCGAGATTAAAAGTTCCCGGTACTGTATGTTATCATGATCCTTTCACTATTTCTTCACGATCTCGGCCCTATTTCACCAACTCTGGCGTTATTTCAGCATGATCCCGACACTATTTCGTCACGATCCCCTCAAAATTTCAGTAAAACACCAACATTACTAAGAACGATTTCGATACTACTTAGGGATGATTCTAGAAATATTCAAACCCGATCTCTACAGGCCGTCTAAAGTCATGAGGTTTCATACAATTTAAGCACTTCAAATAGAAGCTGTGTGAGTTAAAATAGGTTTTAACTTACTGAGTGGATGTACATTCTACCCTTTTTAAGCTAACTTGAATTTGTCAACAAATGCTCCACGCTACAGGATGAGGAATATTGAAAGCATGTGCTGGCCGTGGGTGCTATGCTCTGTTTGCTTTTGATTCTTCTCATTCCATAGTAATTAACCTATTATGCAGTGCGTGTTTTTTGCAATTTTCATTGTTTTCTTCTCCGGACTTGCATCAAACTTCCGCTTGGGCGGATTTATGTGGTCAGAAATTTTTATCTAAGGAGTTTCCTCTCATGCCACGCAAAAACAACTTCAAGTTCAGAGTTGCTTGAATTAATCATGCGCACCGTTTGAGGGCCTTCAAGTTGAGTGGTCGACCTCTATTGTTAGATAAAAAGGAAAAATACTTCGTACAAAAACAAAGGAAATTTCAATCGTGAAGGATGTTGACCATTAAGGAGTAATACAGAATATATTCAACTGTCAAAAATGGTAATTCAGATATATTTGAAATCATTAATAAATAAAAATCTGAATACACCAAGGAACGCATGCGCTATTTTGTTGTTGTAGAGCTGTCATGAACACCCAGTGGTACGAACTCGAAACAACAATATATGATAGATAAAATAAAAGCATCCTGCTACACGAGTTATAAATTAACTTCAGTGCTTTCCCTTTGATGGTAGACCTTTGATTTTATTTACCTTTGATTTTACAGTGACTATAGATGGACGTTTTACGAACAAGTTTCATTCACAACATTCATTGAAAGTATTTTTGTACTGTTATAATTCGTCTCAATTTCAACTTGGCCATTTAAAAGAGTTTCACCACTGGTAAGCTTTTCAGGCGTCTCATTTCCGAGTTTATTGATTGACGCCATGCGTAAGACCAACACGAGCTTCGAACACGGTCGTTCATTATAAACATTTCACGCTTCAAATGAAATGGAACTCGTTCTCACGACTTCCTGCTTGTTCTATAGACTCTGTCATCACTCGAGCACGAAGAGGAACTTCATCGTTTTGTTTCATAGCGTTCGAGGTTTGAAGTTTCAGCTGTAATATGTGTGAATCTATCACTCGTTTGTAGTCAATGACTAGATTCTGTTGAAATTCTGAACTTCTAAAACTCGGAATGTAGGAGCCCGTATCTCAATTGCAGTGTTCAAAGAGCACACTGTCGTAAGCTCCTCCCATCCTCTCTGATTACATGGATGACAACTCAATGTGGCATAATCCTCTTCTGGTTACGCGAACTAAAACTCGTATTTTTCCTCGAAAAAATTTTATGTTTGGTTTTTAAGAAAAACGCTTTTAGCCCCAATTGATGACGATGTCAGCCATTAAAATACATAATGTTGCATGTTACATTGCAAATTGAGTTTGAAGTGGTCAAGGTTTAATTCATCAAAACAGTATAATTGCGCAGTCACCCAAAGTGAACCTCTAAAATACTTTCCCAGAAATTATATTGCCAAAATCTCTCTCTGAGTACGAATTAAGTCGTCCATTGCAAGCGTTGTGGAGATCGTAAGAGAGAAACGAGGCAGAGGCAGTTAATTTAAGCGATGTTCTGCTTGATACCAAGGACACTTGCTCTGCTATCTGATCTCAATTCACCGGGAATAGCGCTTCAGAGAACCCAAAATAATGAGCTGGGTGCAGATCTAGGCCAAGCTCGGGAGCTGGCATTTGCGCTGGGGTTGTTTTAGTTCAGGGGACAAGCTTCACGCGTGCACGACAAGCCCACAGCACAGCTACTTTCTTCCTCCCTAATTGCCAGAACACGACGCCTTTAGACCACGGCTCAAAGAACGGCGAGTTAAGGCCATGCTCAGTGCTTAAAACTCGCTAAAGACCTTCCCTTTGGAATGGCCAAATTCCATGCGGCTACAAACGAACAATTTAGCCACTCAAAGGAATAGTTTTTATTTCATTTGTTTAACAAGTTGAATTCCGCTCCTTTTATAATCTTTTTCAGAATTTTTCACGTTTGCTTTTCATTGCGAAACGATTCAAACTGATGTTCTGGTAAGAGATGAAGTTACGCTAGAGCTACCTATCTACCTAGTGGATTGTTGATTTTAATCAATTTTTTTCTTGCAAAGTAAATTAACAGAGCAGAGCAAAGTAATAGAATACAATGAAAATATTAACATTTTGGGAGAGGACAATCACGCTTTACGTAAAGCTATAGTGGAGCCAGAAACTGAACTTACTGAACAAAGATCGTCCGATGGAAAACTGCAAGTTCCCAGAGCGTCTGCTTGCATTAATTTCAACTTTACTGTATACCTTTTCATCAAAAGAGCCTTGATTTAGCGTAGCAAAGTCATTCTTTGTGTGGCATTGCCGTTGTTTCCTCGGCACCAAATTCTAGGTACCTGCTGCATTGGCTGCAAAGAGTTGAAGAAAAGTTGCAATACAACGGGGAATTTTATCACGTTTTTGCATCCCAAATCTGACTTCAAACCAAAAGTATCGATCCTTGAGAAAATATCACAAAAAGATTTGTAAACAGAATATAGTGTTACTTAGTCAGAAACGAAATTCTGAAAAAAGGCGAACAATTTTTGCTTTCAACAATATCGATCTCCATCATTATTAGTCATATATCAAATGCAATCAACTCAGACTAGATGCCTTAGCATCTTTCATTCAAACCTTTACAAAAACATTGCAAGTTTTTGGTTCTTCGGTTCGCGGATGAAAGTTTAGTTACAGTCACCAAACCTCCTGGAAAAGCATTAGGTGGGAGCTAAAATATCATCTTACCAGATAAAATTCCGGCATTATCATGCCTGAACGAACATCGAAATTATCTTGCCTCAATAATATTGGCACAGGCACCAGTCACTGGAGCTACAGAGTCCATCAAATATAAAAAACTCTTTTTTTCTCTTGATTTATAATTATTGGGAATAATTGTTTGAGCGATCAATAGCAAAAAATTTCGACCAGTGCCAGTGCTTTAAATTTCAACGGGTAGATTCATTTGAAATTATACTGTCGATAAATACTTACCAATTCTCCCTTATAATTCTCTTTGTAGTGAAGTTAATTGATTAATTTTTCGAATCTCTTATACTCTTAATTTCAGTAATCAATTGAGGAGCTCAAAATGCCAGATGGATGCGAAGCCCGACGAATGGGAATGGTACGAAAGGGATTCTTCCTTTTACATGCTCAAATAGATAAATATGGTTTTGATCTTCATGCAAATTTGATTGATTTTATCAGGAACAAGTTTATACAGGTTCAATATTTGTGATGATCTCATAAATAGTAGACAGCCTGTTTGTATTCAAACTATTTGCGAAAAAATTTACGGTCGTCGTGACGCAAGTGACGGAAACTAGTGCAAGAAAGGGAGGAGCAGTGAGATGTTCGCGTCCAGGGCTGTTTGTGCAGCCTGTGCTGGTTATTGTCACCATTGCATTTAGGTATTGGAAGTTTCAGGAATTAATTTGCCATTTTGAGTGACTCACACCTACATTCTTACACGTGAACTCTTATGACGATTTTAATTCAATGTTTTTCGGGAAAATGAATTCCATACGGTGTCTCAATGTTTGGATCACTTTGTGATGGTAATATTAGTTAAGCAATGACAACAATATAATTTAAATTCAAAGAAAAATAAAAAAAATAAAAAAAATAACCAATGAATAAAAATAATAACTAAAATAATTTTTACATCTAAAATAAATAATAAACAAAATTATCATAATAAAACTAAAAATAATGATGAAATTAATTTCAATTCAATGATAATCTAAAGGGACCTCACATACATGAAAGTTACGAGGAAGAACGCAGAGCAGACGATCGTGAGAAAATAAAAATAGCCTCGTCCAGCAAAAGCAACACGAACTGTGTTCTTGGGGAAACTACGGGGAATCAAGGTTGGGTGAATTTAGACGCATTTCGCAAAAGGCTCATTATGACACTCAGTGTCTCACCGTGTGTCACCAAACGGTGTTCGTTATTTTTATGCCTCATTCAAATCTACGAATTTTATGTTGATTTTTTCGGATTACATGCTGAGAATTTTTTCCACTTTAAAGTTTTTACATTGATAACTTTCTTTGCTGAGTTCATGCCGAATATCGCATGAAGGAAACCAATAAAACGAATTTATTTTGATTTTTCAGTAATTCATGTATCGCTAGACCAGGCTCGAACATCTTCACTAGATTATTGCCTACATGTGTCTTTTAAACTTCCTGTCGGTAATTTTTCGGTACCGATGAGCTAAATTGCTAGTACACAGGAGTTGACTTCTCTGTATGTGCAGGCGAACAGGACAGTTGTCTCCTCTACTAAGAATACAGGAATGTTGGAAGCTGTGTATATGCTGCTCGTTTGTTCTAATAGAATTCTGGTCGGCCACGTGTGAGTTGTTGAAAATTGCCACCAGAAGCAATCTCAGCCTTTATTAGTCTAACCAGCATCAAACACCATAAGTTAGAGCTCAAATGGAGTTAAACTTCATAATTGAACAGGTGGCACAGTCCTTTCTTATTACGCACTGCGCATGCACAAAGTCGACAGTGTTCACCTACTTTATAGTTTACACATGATCGCGCTCATGAGCTGATCATGGCTACAGTTTCGCGGGGAAAATTATCAACAACTTTGTATATTTTATGGTCACCTGAACGGTAAGCCAGATAGAGGTCCTCAACTTACTAATGTTTGCTGTTTGACCCTGTACGAGGCAGCCTTTGGCTCGAATAGGAATAGGACTCTTCATTAATAATTTTTACCAAATTACTTACAATAGCATTAAAGCGTTGCATTTCGAATTGAATAAAACGAGTAAAATCACCTGCCTTATTAATTACGGTACGCAAGCTCCCAGGGAGGTATATACGAATCTTTGTCCAACATTTTTTCAACCTACTGCTAAAAAGAAGAGTAAGTGCTTTGGCTTTGAATTGCTCAACTGTTCTAGAAATGTAGCGTAGAATTGCAGCATCTGCCGCTACTGGTCTCTTAGCGATCATGCAGTCAGTCCTTGAGCGAGAGCAGCTCCCACTCATGCAACCTTCCATTTATAAAGATAAATGTAAATTAGTCCCACTCTTAACTCGGGTCAAGCACCGAATAAGTTAAAATGAAACCAATTTTTGCCTGTATAAGTAGAGCTTCGTGTACGGTAATGTACATATAACTCGAAAAGCGACTTTTGGGCAAAACGCTTATCTCAAATAGCAGCAAGTGCCTGCTACTGGTGTTTTGGTGAACGTATTCCATTAGCATTCTATTAGGACATAGACTGTTTCGTAAAACGCTTTTTTCGAATGTTCGACTATTTCGTAAAATAGCAGTAAAGTAAACCATCAAGTGTCTGTTAGTGGTACAATAGTGAACGTATTCCATTTGCATGTCATTAGGACAGTTGACCAACGGTTTTTAGGGCACTCAAGAGAGTGGCCCACGCCGGCTGGCTGAGGAAGTACAACAGCTGCTACGGTGACGCTCCCCCCCACACACTCAGCACCCACTCCTCACGCCGGCTTGTACGTACGATTCTTTCACTCGAGATTTAAATTTTTTGTAAAGTTTCCCTCTCGGATGATTTTATAATAATTATATATGATATACAATTGAAAATTTTTTGAAAAATTTTACGTAAATACGTTCTAAGATTGTTTTTCATTGTATTTTTATTTCACCAAATTTAGATTATCTGTGCATAAATTGTTGAAAGCAATGTGTGGTAGTAGATATTTGTAAGTTTATTACCTAGACCTACGCTGCGCAACCGTATTCAATGTTGACTCAGGTCCGGTAATTTTGCTGTAACTTCTTATAAGGTCTTGAAACTCTTTAACCGTTGTAAAGAAACGCTTGACACTATCAAATGAGCTTCATTACCCAATAAATTCCCTTCCTTGTGAGCAGCTTATGCTGTTTGTCTGCAGTCGCTGTTAACAGAATCTCTGCATGAGAACATGGTTCTCAGTGCCTACTTAATGCGCCGGATATACGGGGCACGCGTGCTGGAACAAGCATTTCAGCCTAGGTGCATATCAGAGGGGATAAACTATCGTACCTGCGGGAGAGCGTCTCAAGGGGGAAGATGTGAGTTCCCGAGCTGAAGGCTAAGTAGGCCTTTCTTTTGTGCAATGGAATGGGTTTTTGTTTTGTAATAAACCATCTTTTTTGGTGTACTGCTCTCCTTTTTTCGGCGCCTATTACTCTGTTCATCAACTTTTATCTCGCTTCATTAAATTTCTTTCCTAATTTTCTGTTTGTGTGCGTAGGGGGTTTTGCCTAGAACACTTCTTAAGCATAGATTTCTTATTCCTCTCGTACTAATTGGTGCTTTCCTCCTTTCTCTCTTTGGAACACCTTTGTCGTGCTTAAGGAAACTACAACTAACTTATCAACTCTAGTTTAACATTTATGAATGAATATGTTTCCCATGATATTGACTTTCAATTTATGTCGTCTTGGCAAAAACTTTCTAATTAGTCTGTCTATTATGATGCAGCTACATGAGCAAAAGCATCAGCCTGGTTCAGAACTGTGCTCCGTTCTGCTGGCATGCTAAGAATTGTTTTAGATTGAATTTTTATTTATGATTTAAATCTCTTGGTATAATCCAGACCTGATTCAAAATTCTCTCGAGATTTAGTAACTTACTGGTTAAACGATTAATTAATTCTTAATTTTTGTGACAGTTTTCATGCTCATGTCACATGTCGATAAAATTCATTTTCGTGGCCCCGTTATTCAATTATATTCATCCTTTGGTATCGACTGAACGCCACTTCTTATCACAGGCAGTGAGTGATGGGTTGAAATTTTCTCATTACTCTAGCTGACTTAGTTACGATTCTAAAGACCAACAGTGACACTTTGTCCGCAATTGATAAAACTGAAGTCCAATGTTCAACTTATATATAAAGTCAATGGTAATAAGCAATCTTTTAAATAGCAATCATTACCTGAATCATGCCCTCATTTAGCTCATTAAAGTATTTATGAAAATTGAGTTTATGACTACTGGTCGCCCAGCAGCATTTTAAAAATCCCCTCCATGGCCACCGGTGGCGCACGTTGCGGTCAAAGTGCTAAACTGAAACTGCCCTCCAGGAATAATCCATCGTACGAGAGGCAAGAAGTAGAAGCTGCCTCTGTCTAACTTGGGCGATCCCTTCCCACTCATTCGTGTATTTAGTTGCACATTTGGGCGGGCAATTTTGTGTGTCGCGGGTGTCGCGTTACCTCACCTAACGGCTTCACAACGTCGCTCGCATAAGAAGCCACTGCTGAGTTTTTTTCTCACTCATTAGGGAGCCACCGAAGTTTTTGCAGGATTGTCTTGCATAAAGCTTGGAGCTCTTGCTCGTGTTAGGCCTTTAATTGGAGTGTAGTAAGAATGGAAGTAGACTTTCTTGGTAAAGTACAATGCGATTAATTTGACGAAGTAATGAGAGATTTCTGCCAAGGATTGCTGATTTTTATGGTGTCATGATACGCAGATTGGCAGTACTTCTTTTTCTTTTGAAATTGAACTCATGGAAATAAAGTAGTGTTGCTTCACTTCCTAGAATATTATTTTCCCTAACCATCAACTTTCAGTGACTTCATGAACGATCACTAATCGTTGCACGATTGGGAAATGTTCTACAAATGTGTACTGGTATCGGGTTAAGGTCTGCTTCCAATCACCTGACCTTCTCAAAATTTATGAGGAATATATAAATACATATTTGTTTATATAGGTGAAATAGGCTGATTTTTAGGAAATCTCACTGGTAGGATAAAATGGAAAACCAACGTAGATAAGAACATCTTGATAAAAACAAACGTTTCGGATTATAACAAACCCATCTTCAGTGGTCTGAAAAACAATGAATCAGAGTGTTAAAAAAATTTTTAGACTCGAATTTTTCTGAATAACGTAAATACGTATATACATATTCATAAATACAAGTGAACTGGAGCATGTTTACTTATGTTTATTTAAATATTTAAAGATGTTCATGTATATATGTTTATATACATGTATGTACATATAAGGTTCTAAAGTCATGATCGTTTTCAGCGCTCATCTGTGTTGCTGTGAACGGGCAAGTTTCTCAGAACCGCAGATTTTGCGGTCCCCTATAAAATCTTGGCCCCGCGCGCAAAAAGTGTGACTTGTGACTCTTTCTCCTGAGCGGCGGCATGATGGCCTTCTCTATCTCGCGGAAACTTGTGGTCCGAGGTCAGCGTTTAGTGCAAATATTTGGCATTTACATATCTCATCAATCTTTGAAAGCCATGAAGGGTGACCGTATAAATCCGATCCTCTCTCGCGCAGCGCCTGCAATAGCGCGGCATTGACGGGGTCCCGCTCTTGTCTCGCGTGATGGTGCACAGCAAAGGGACTCCGAGCAGGAGCTGGCTCAATTCCTGAGAGTAGCATTAAATGAATTTGTTCTTGGTTTGTTAGCTACACGAACGATGCAGCGAAAAGGCAACTTGACCCGTGGCCCTCGTCCACTGCGTTCAATTTCATGTACGTAGTTTCTTTGTGCTGCACTCTGACGAGCCAAAGAATGAAGAGTAGATGTACGACTACGCTGCATCAACCTCGTAGAATTGGATGTGTGTTAGGAAGAAACAAGGGGAAGATATACGAATGGAAGTACGCTATTGAATATAAAAGAATTAATTCCACTTCAAAGAACCTTATGCGTTGCGAAGGTAGCTCACCAACTACGACACATTCGCTTAGTCACAATTTGGCACATAAAAAGGCTGACGGGCTAAAGCTCGGGTACCCCATATGCTAATGCAGCGATGCCCGAGTATTCTGACACGGCTGCTGCATTCTGGGTTAGTGGTGCCTCCGGAGGGAGAGTTTGGAGCGTTCTTTTTGTGACTTGCACTTCAGGTATTATCATCTTCTTTTCCGCGGTGGGTGCTTGGCCCACTGTTTGCAGAAGATCTTTCACGGTAACGGTTGGTGACGTGGAGTGCCTGGTTGAAAATAATGCTCAACAGTCGGCATGCGACTCGAGAGGGTTCTGTAACCATGAAGGAAAGCTGCGGAGTATCGAGTTCTCCCGCCCCATGGCGCTCTGTAATGTGGGTTATGGGAATTCAAAAGATGTGCTTCCTACAATAGTCGTAGATCTTTCTGCTGAGAACTATAAAAACTATTCATGATAAGAACCGGTAAGAACTATTTCGCGAAATCAATTTTGTACACCGCTGCTTTCTTTTCATGCATAAACATTGACAACAATAACACATTGGTTAAAGCAACTTTTGGGCACCATCAAGAGAATCGTTGCGCATCTAAAACTACCTGCTACCATCGAGAAGTAAACAGTTGATGTTACAATCATAATGTAATCTTGTCTGAGACTGAAGACGGTGAAGATGTATTTTAGATGGAAAATGAGGACTTATTTACAACATAACTCACGCATTTTTTCGGTAAATTATGTAATGCTGTACTACCATACCCGTTTTGTCATATATAATGACTAAGTTATTATTTAGCGATTTATGAGAATATTTTTACTGCAGAAACCAAGTTCAGCTAAAATAGGATCAAATTTGTTAAATTTGATTACTTACCTAATTAAGTGATTTACGAGCTACGTCTTCTTTCATCGAATGGCCTCGTTTTCATAGGCTGTGTACTCTGGAATACGTGCAGTATACAAGTATTTCTTCACAACTGGTATTGCATAACTGCTTCAATCTAGAATTCCACGTCAGAGCGAATGAAGCTCGATGCAATTTACGACCTTTATATATACTCTAGGATTTCAGGAACAAAATAGCATGCGAGTTTTAAAGTCATACGTTCATTTCTTCAGTACTGTGCTCAACTTGACCGTATATTCGTGTTTAAACAACTTCCGTAATATTCATATCGTATTTGTCTTTGCCACAATCAAATTGATTTTGTTGACGTGTAGTACAAAATGTATTAGAACAGGCATTCGTATGAGATTGTGTGGCACATCAGTCTGGAAAATTTTCGCATTACTCCGCCCTTAAGTAAAATTTTGTATCGGATTTCGATAATTTTCACCGCGTATTGTTTTCCAAACCACAGTATTTACTAGATATCTCGTGTTGCATTGATATAACCTTCGCGGAATATCTGGTATCGTACTACGACATTTGCTAAATATCTTGTGTTGCATTGATACAACTTTCAGCAAATATTTGGTATCATATCTACGACATCGCTAAATTACTTACATATATGGCATCACTATGACCGTCAAATATTTGTGTCGTTACTATGACATTTGGTAGGTATCTCGTGTTGCATTGATATGATTTTCAGGAACATTTGGTATCATAACTACGACATCGCTGAATATCTTGTATCGCATCACTATGACCGTCAAATATTTTGACATCATTTCGACATTCGCCAAGTATCTCGTGCCGCACTAACCTGACCTTCGTCAAACATTTGGTGTCCACACGTGTAGATTAAGCATCGTCTCCCTTCTATTTTAAACAATTACTTTTTTTTTGGCATTTGTGGGACCGCTTTGTTTTATGCTTTATTATTATTATCATAACGTTCTCCAAACATTTTGAACCTAAGTGTGATTGTTACTGAATATATAATTCCGTAAACATATCCATTACGTGGCCATCACCATTTTATGTGTATTTTTTGAAGAGGTGGAAACATTAGGTGTCGGATGAAGCGTGTAATATTAACTCGATCCAGAAAAAAGATGGCGTAATTTCCTACATATAGAAGCGCTACTGTCAATTTAGAAACATACTCCTAGGACTTTGAAAAGAATATTGTATGTCGAAAAAAATAAGCCAACTTAATTTTTCTTTTACTCCCTGAAAAAATGAATGACACGAATATTGAAATAATTTTAAATGAATGAAGAAATTTATCATAGCACCTATACTTTCCTTGTCTTAGTAAGCGATTTTAGTGCATTAATGAAATGAATCTTGTATTTATCTTTAATCTACGATTAGAAAGGAATTAATAGCTAATGCCCTGCAAGTGTAATGGTCGCTAAAATCTGATGAGTCTTGTGAAGGGTTGCCATACTTGAGGTGGAGGAAAGCAGTTTTTATTCGGAGCTAAGCACTTCCAAAAAGTGCTTTGAAAATTTATTTTCAATAAAGGAATTGTGAAATAATCGTCCTTCTAACATAAGTAGAGATTTTTTCGGCTGTAAAATATACGAGAGCAATTGGAATGCAAGCATGTATATGCAAGCAATAGGCATGTAAGTATGATAGATGCAAGCAATAGACTCTGAAGTATATGAAAGAAATAAACATGGAATTATATGCAAGCAACAGGCATGCAAGTAAATGCAAGCAATAGGCGTGCAAGTATATGTGCAAGCAATAGGCATGCAAGTAAATGCAAGCAATAGGCATGTAACTCTGAAAAGCGTAAGCCCATCAATGAGATAGCGACAAAATACTGGCCTAGGCCTCTTACACAGTTCGATTTCACGTAGGCCGGGTCGAGGCGCTCTGACAAGCATCTCTGGCACTCCAGCCCCCTGTCGGTCGCGTCAAGGTTGATACTCTTATCTGCTCGAGAGCATTTGACACGTCTCTTGCGTACATACGAAGTGAGAATCACTCTTTGTATCTTCATGCTAAAGGTATGGAAAATTATCGCCGCTGTGTTTTTTTCATGCTCCACCAGTGGGGGAAATTTCATCAGTTTGTTAGATGCCTGACGCCATCTGCGAGGAGGTGTCATTGGCAGCCTCCCAAGCAAACTGTCGTCGCTGACCTCCAACGGTTCTCGGTCTTTAATTCTTTATTGCTCTTCCTCGGACGACGTCTAAGCGTCTAAATTATGCAGCTTTTACAGAGATAGGCATCCGTGATAGCGATATCTCCAGGCTAGAAAAAAAGCGAACCAGTCAAGTAAGATCCTTGCCCTCACATCACCTCATTGAGAGAGGTTCTCGAAAATATTCAATCGCTCAATGTTCTCTGATAGATCTCAGTTATCATGAATTCAATTGTTGATCACTCTATAATAAAAGCTCAAAAGAGTCGTCTGGAAAGTGGATCTGTATTTTTAAATTGAGCGTCAAACTGAATTGTTCATGACGGTGCTCGATGTCTCTGTTCGTTCAAAAATGGTAAAATTATACTGCTATCAGCTCGTCTTCCGGCTGAGCTTTAGCTTTGTTTAGAATGTGTTTATGGATCACATTTACTGAATCTGCGGCACAATTAGCGTTTATCTTTTTATTTTTATTGTATAACAAGGAATTTTGGAAGTGAAAATGAGCAATCGCATACTCGCCATCGATTAATAATTTTTATAGGTAAACATACACACATATCAATTTTGGCTGTTTTTTGCCTAATATTGTTTTCGGCTCACGTCTTTTTCAATTTTATCCATCGTAGGGTCTAGCTCTCCACTCAGCTCATCTCAACAACACAGCCAACATTGCAATGTTGTCGCTGTCTCACGGTTGAGAACGCTACACCTCCCCCGTCAGCACCTGATAACCAGTTCCCTCCCATGTGTCGATAACTTTTCGCCGTTGAGGTGTCGTTTATGGGCCCTTTTTTCTCACCATCTTCCTCTCCCGTCGCTTCCCATGAGTTCTCCTCGGAAAAATGATCCACACCTTTACGTCTCATCTGCTATTTATCAGTTAGTTTTTCGGAGCGGATCCTGCACTAACACCTTGAAAATGAGCAGATGGTTCATTGATAGAGGCTATTCAATTCTGGCTGAGATCTCTACATCTGATATAAATTGAAAAACGCAATGTAGTCAGCAAGGAGCTACTCGGTAGCAGGTCACAAGTACTGTATGTTTTCAGTGAGTACTTTGAAAGACCGCAAATTGAAGGTTAAAGTCTTCTTCTTTTGGGATGTTTGTTTTACTGTGTTTCATTTGTTTTAGTTTATCATTGTAGTAATTCAGAATTATCAGTAGTTAAACGTCATGACTTTCAAGTTAATCTATTGAAGGTAAGCTTAAATTTATTCGAGAACATTACCAGGAACAATTTAGAGAGGAAAAGTTGTGCTTTAAGTTAAAATATAATGCAATTTTCAACGTAAGCAAATTCGTAATTGGTGTACATTTACAGCCTTGTCTGTAAATGTTTGCCGTGATACGAGCACGCAAAGATTATTTTCTCGTAGGGCCTACAGATCTGCACGCAGAGCTCCGTGTTTACGGAGATGACAGAAGAGCAAGCGACATTCAGGCGCTAGATTTGCTCCAAGCTGTCATGTTGTCTTAGGCCGAACTTTCGCTTTTAAGGGCGAATTCTTGGTCGTAAAATGTAGCGTGAGCACCCAATGTTCCCCTGGACACAACTCAACATGCTGCACGGGAGCATCAACTGAGTGGCCAGCAGTCTGTTCATAGATCAATCGTTGTGCTGTCCTCCGATTTTATTCTTAACTATAACACGTTTGTTTGTCCATGATGAGCTTCGATGAACTTTTTTCCCATAACAATATAATTCGCTGCGTATTTTGTGAATTAAATGACACTTAAAGCTGAAGCTAAGATGTCGCAAAACTAAACCCAGTGTTTCATTGTCATTTTACCTCAATTTCGGGCTTGGAATTATACTATTCTCTGATGAATCTGTCTAGAACTTTTAACAAAAAATATTACAAGATTTGGGAAATAACCTCAGCATCATTGAAATCATTAAATTACGTTTTTAGGCCACCCACGACCCTCACCAGACTTGTGGAAAACAGGTGTCAATAAACAAGGTAGCCTTCCAGTAGTCTCTACGCATTGAGGCGAGCTATACAAACCACCCATTTCAACATGTTATGTTTGTTTTATATGATAGTAGAAATCCATTATTGCATGATCTAGCGCAAAGTGTCACTAAAATCGCACCAAAAACCGGTTTCCATTTTGAATATCAACTGAATGATACAGCTTCATCTAGCGCAGGACTCTATTCCATGCTGTTGGGTAATGATGATGTCTCTGTTCTAGAAATGATTACCCTGTTATTAATCTTGACATTTAGATTTGTTGTTATGAGCTATTACTTTGTAATGATTTGTTATGAGATATTACTTTGAAATGATTTGTTATGAGATATTACTTTGAAATGATTTGTTGTTGTGAAACATTACTTCGTAACGATTTGTTGTTATGAGATATTTCTTTATAGGTACGCACTCGTAAGCACGTTAATCATATGAGATTTTATTTTATAGGTACATGAGGTTAGCGTAATTATATTCAGATTATTCTATGATTTATTATAATTACAAATCATTTATATACTGGACACTCGAATATTTCATAATTCACCCTATTACTGTCAAAATTTTATAATTCAGAGATGGGCATTAATCAAGCATTTTTGACTGTAGGGTCAGTAAAATAAAGAACGCTTTAGAAAATTTACCTTTGTTACTTCTAGTTTTTGGCAGGACATGAAAATAGTTGTATTAGTTAAAGCTTATTGCGCAGGTAAATTAATATAAGCTTTAACTACGCAGGTAAGATGGTAATATAAGCTTTGGTAACATTAATTACGCAGGTAAATTACCACTGAATGATAAATGAAAACTCTTTCAAATGAGTTACGTAAATACAAACGTCGCGCTAAGATTAATTACTTCGTTGAGACAAAAATGGCTTTGGTAACATCATTATGTTCGAGGCCACCGTGGTCTAGTGGCTGAGAATGCGTGCCTTGCCTGAGGAGGTTTGAGAGTCCGAGGCCCATTGGGCATTCCCTTTCCGTTGGAGAAACAGTAATCATGACTCCTCTTATAATCAGAGTGTTTGAAATGGGTACTGGCTAGATCAAGAAAACTGTAATTGCGTCCCAGCGTTAATTATGAGAAATTTGGAAAAGAAACTACGGACCTGATTTCTATCAATATAATTGAAATTGGACAATTTTAATGATCACCCTCATTATCAAAATCGCGTTTTACATTGAAATTTCACTCTTTAATCAATGGGAAAGAAGCGAATTATAAATTGTGATGGTACTTTCTCCATATCTTCTATAATCACTAAAGGAGCTGCTTTGCTATGGTGAGAATACCACGGCGAGGGGAAGGACTTAAACTAGGGCGTTCCTTAGTTTATAAACAAACAAAACAAAAACAAATGTCGGCATCTAAGGATGCTTTATTTCTAATCAAGCCTGATACATATCATCTTGTGTATTGGTTTTTCAAATGCCTTATAACTTGTGATGCCACCCGGCTAAGTGGACACAAATTCCCCGAGTTTAAGGGCTCTACGTCACACAAATTGCCTGACACCCTTCTGGGGTCGGTAACACTTAATAATGAAAACAACATGAGCAGAGCATGGTAATAAAAGAGTTCTCGCCTTTCGAAAATAATGTTCAGGTGAACACTTCTCAATATAGCCGGTTGTCCAAGAACCCAAGGGTTCCAGGTAGCGAGGTTTTGAAGACCTGAGACCAACGGAGCGCAAACATTCGATGCATCCGAGGTCGCGGTAAGATGCAGTCTGACGTGGCAGCCTCCGGCGGCCACGCATGTTAGCTTGCCCGAATCCGCTGCTATGGCTTGGGACTCGTAACAAGAAGTGCAGACGAACGTTTTAGTGTTTGCAAATACGTTTGCAACCGAGGATGTGAGGAACCCCTGCCATTGCTCTGCTTAGTCGTAAATTATTTAGGTAATGGTCTTAGGCAGATAAATATGATTGCCGCCCAAGACACATTACTGCGGAAGGCCTTTAAATTTTGCCTTGCCAAGTCCGCAGAGGACCTCAGCGCTGAGCACTGGCTGGAATTTCGACAAACTAACACTATAAATAGGACATCATGACGGTTGCCCTCGTAAAGCCAGTACCCATTTCCGACACCTGGGTTGAGTGGGGTATTGTGCTTGAGTTTTCCCTTATGCCCAACGGGGAAATCGCCGCGCATCGCCGGGATTCGAACCCTCGTCACCTTCATGAAAGGGCAATGTCTTAACCACTGTGCCACGGCGAGCACATAAAGGGTTTTCTTTTCTAAAGGGTTCTCTATACTCACGGGTAACAGAGAAAAATTTCCGTTCTAAACGAGCTATTGTTTCATGAATTTTAAATGCCTCTGAGATGTCAATATTGATGAGACATCTAAGGTTTCATCAGAGAAGTAAAATTATTTCATTCTTTTTTTTATTTACAGTTTTTGTCCCTGGCATGATGAATGTATAGCTTGCTCAAATACTACCACTATTCATATTGTCAGTGAATTAAAGAAAATTAACATGCAACTGTAAAGACACTGGCTGTGCTTCATGGAGAAACTGGTCCTTTTGGTAGTCAACGAAAGAAACTGTGCGACTGCATATATCAACCTTAGGACAAATTAACACACCAGCTCTGCTAAACGTTGACATCTGACCTACATGGGTTCACCAACCATGCCTACCTAAGCGTTTAAAACAGTTGAAATCCGATAAAAATGCTCACAAATGAATGTTTTTATTAGATTAAATGAAGCAAAACATGAGCGGTAGGTCTAATGACCACAGGCTACATCCGCGATGAAAGGTGTCGCGGATTCAGCAGTTGATCCGGTTCAGGAATGTGAACAACTCCCTTGCCTTGAGTGAAGTTGTGG
This sequence comes from Platorchestia sp. MABIK, assembly GCA_014220935.1. NCBI lineage: Eukaryota > Metazoa > Arthropoda > Malacostraca > Amphipoda > Talitridae > Platorchestia > Platorchestia sp. MABIK. The sequence goes on along the minus strand of JACJUY010000177.1, from coordinate 52,207 downwards.
GGAACAAATAATAACATCTGTATAGTATGTTGATTATAGAAGATGGATTATGGAAAGTGAATTTTTTATAAAAAGAATGGCACCAGTAATCCTAGTCTTAGCGACTAGGATGCCTCGTGAACGTGCTGTCCCACAATGTCTTTCATACATTTCCTTGGCAAGCCAATTTTGCCTCCTGTGGTGAGTTACATTGTTACCTACACAGTGTATGACTTGTTTATAAATTAGGTTTATTACATTCACAGTTCAATTTATACTTTATTTGTTAGTTTCTGTTTGTAATTCAATAAAATTATTTTCCTACCCTGCTAGTAAAATTGAAATTTAACTATAACATTAAAGATGACAGAAGCTTATGAGTTAGTTTGAGCTTTCTAACATCAACAATGGTATTTTTAAGAATGAGAGGAGTAAAGCATTGTTTAGCTTAGTATTTAAAACATGGATAATCTATGCATAAAGTTTATTTCACTTACCCTGCTCAAAAAACAGTAAGATTGGGTGAAGTTTATAGAATGAGATGAAAGTTAAAAAAGAAAGAGTGAATAAAAAAAGGACATGGTAAGCTGGAAATGATATGTAAAAATTATTTAGAAGATATTCTATTTCAGTGAAAGGAAGCCTGTCTAACCTAAAGCTCAGGGCTTCACATCTTTCTACTGGAAGGTTTAATTATCATGCTCCAGTTATATTATTCAACAGGTTTGTCTTGAGATACATGCTTGCTTATTTTGCATATAAGAAACAGAAGTGGCTTAGTTATGAAAATGTGCTAATCCTTGAAAGCTACTATATGATTCATTTATCTAACTTATATGTTTTCTAAATTGGTCTTAATTTTTTAAGTTTTTTATATTTGAGCTTTGACATTAGAGTGGAATTGATAGGAGTGTTCTTTATATATGTGTTATTAAGTATGAAGATATTGCAATGCAAAAAATCTATGCTGTGGATCATTTTGTATTTATAGTTTTATCAATAAATAGATGCCAAAAATGTGATCACGGTTGACTGAAATTTAAACCAAATGATTCCAATATTAAATATATATTAAGAAATGCTAATGGCAATGTCATCATTTTTATTATTATGTCAAATTTTCTCTTATTACTCACTTATTTTGACTCGAAAGTATAAAAATTTGCTAAAAATGTTTTAAACGAACTTGAAAACTTTAAAATTGAAATAATTCTTTTTTTAATTTTTGTCAATTATAAAACAAATCATAAAATAATGATTAGAAAACAATAATTTATGGAGTAGGTTTAGAAATTTAAAGATTAGTTATTGTAATGGTTGATTTTTGCATTATTTGTTAGTTGTAGTAAAGGAAAAAGTTGTTTACTCTATCTCATATATTAAGATTCTTATTATGTCAACAAATGTTAAGGAAAACTGTCCGTCAATATTGATTTTAGGCCTTTCATGGAAATTAATAATTCCGTTCCAAAGAATCGCTAAAGGAACACATTTAAAAACATTTTCAAAGAATGACATTCTGCTTGCTGATGCGTTGTTTTTGAGATATAACAATAATTACGTTCAGATAGGAATAACATATGATCGGTTGCTTAGTTGCCGCATTGTTGGGTGACGCCCACTTTTCTGGCGGAATACGCCCAGTTCTTGGCTCAAAAATTAACAGCCTCGGTTTGGGTAAGTTAAGGTAAGCTATTTTAGGTTGATTTATGTTATTTTAGGTTCATTTATTTAACTAACCTACCATAACCTTCCCTAACCTCACCCATCGTTACGTTAATACTGTATTCCAGCATTTTTACGTGTCCGTTCCTTCACTTTTATATTAGACGTTCTTATAACTTCAAAGTTGAATAACTCAAAAATAAGACATCAGCAAGCAGAATGTCATTCATGTAAAATGTTTTTAAATGTGTTCCTTTAGTGATTATTTGGAACGGAAATATTAATTTTCATGAAAGGCCTAAAATCAATATTGACCAAACTGTCTAATCGATTTTCAAAATTTTGTTGCTTGAATCATGGTAATTATATCAAAATAAAAAACTTCAATTCTATGCACTTTTGGAGGGAAATGAGTATTTAACGAGGTAAAGCGGCATGTTAATTTCTGTCTTTCATGACAATTAGGGTCTTCCAAGTGGCAAAAATCTTTATGTTTTTTATGTTAGGTTACATTTTGAGTTACCTTAAGAATTGAACTAACCTGCACCTTCAGAAAGAAGACTTTATTCCTGCAATTGAGCATTTCTTTTTGTAAAGCGACGGCAGTTATGCGTAGCAGATAATTACCACTATTACTCGTTAAGTATTCATTTGCAACGGAAAGTGCTTAAAAGAAAAGTTTTTTATTTTGATCTAATAACCATTATCCTAGTAGTAAAAATTCAAGAATCTATTATCCTCCACTCCTCAATGTTCATGCTACGTTTATTTGAGCGCATTCCAGCCATGAAAGATGAAAATTATTATCCCTTCATAACTCCTTAAATACTCATTCCCAAAAAAGTGCATAGAATAAAAGCTGTTTATTTTGATGTAATTACCATGATGTAAGCAACAAAAACTTAAAAATTGATTTGTCAGTTTTCCTTAACATTTACCATTGTGTCTCAACAAAATGAAGCAATACTAAACTCTTAGCTGATATAAACTATTAAGCATGTCTGTAAAGGTTTTTGAGTATAACAGTCCCATCTCTGAACAGCAATACTTCTCTGTGTCATATAGCAAAACTCCCATTTGAAAAAGTGCTGCTCATGCCCATGCAAATGTATTAAATTACTAGTATACTAAGGTCTGTTGATAAAAAATGAGTGTTTAGTAACATTTTTAGCTCTACATAGAATTTGACAAAGATTTTACCTTATATTAGAGCAAAATTTTAGTAAAAGATTCAGAGACTATAATAAGTCAGTTTATGAGAAAACATCCATTTTCAAAGTTGCCTATTTTTAACCCTTGAATCATTTTATCCTAAAATGCACTAAAAATCTTATGAGCATTATGAAATACAGGAATAAGTGCAAAAGCTTATCATTGATTGCCAGGATGATGTATGCATTTAGCATTGGACTTGTTCAAGATGTTTTACAGTTTGTGTGTGTGTTTCATGACTGGATGTGATGGTGTATACAAAAACAAACAATGTTTTTACTTTGTTTAAAAAGAATTAGTCAATGCAGTGTGATAGATATTCTTTATGTTCAGTATCAAATATATCTTGAATACAATTAACATTTGGTCTATTGAAGGAATGCTTTTTGTATTTTATTGTCACTTGTTCATGGACAAAAAAGAAACATCATAAAATAAACATGTTAGATAGTGTTAGCACAAGTACTTTAATTGGCTGTCAGTAGAATTTCATTAAAATAGACATGAATAATTATTGACTAATGTAAATGTGCCTATTTTAATTTGTATCATATTAAAATTGAAATATTTAGGTACAAATTTCATATAAAGTAATAACTGCAGTACTAAATATGTACAGCTGAGCTACTAAAATACTGGTTCATGTTTTATATTTATAATAGTGTCTCTATAACAATATTGGTATGAAATATTAAGGTCTGCAGACTTCTACTACTTCAAAAGAGCATTCTCTATTTTAATGTACACTTAGTGCTTTGCACAATATGCTTTTAAAGGTACAAATAGCTAGTGCCTGTGTTTAGAGTTATTTCTCTTTATAGGAAATTTAAACTGTAGAAGTGATTGTTTCAACAATATCTCACTAACTGGAATCTTTTAAATTATATTATTATTGTAAGATATGATTTATTATTCAATGTTTAATATCCCTATGATATCATTCTGTATGCAGGCATTTACCTGTCTATATTGACAGATTTTTTTTAGAAAATAAATTTTTGTAGCCTCAGATGACATAGCACTCAAGTAATATTGTTTGTTATGCTTACAAAATGAATTTTTTGTGTTTTAGTGTTATGCTGATGTATTTTTACTTGTACCTACTTCTTTTTCTGTTGTTCTTTCTACTTATTTTCTCCATTTTGATTCATTTGCATTTATGGTTTTATATAGAACCTATTGAAAGCAAGCATTTGTTTAAATAAAAACTAAAACTAAAATTTTACATGATTTTTTATCCAATCATATGTTAATGATGTTGAGCCTTGTATTAAAGTGTCTTTTTTATTTGCCTTCAGCTGAAGGAAAGGGTACAAAAAGCTGACAAAAACAGGAAGAAGGTATGCCTGCCATGTACAAACATGGCTGCAATGATAAACTGCCATTGACGCATGGCTTTTAACATTCAATGTATTTTTGTGAATGCAGTGTCTTTAAAAAGTTAGACTATAGGCTTGCATGGCATGTTCCACAGCGATTTTAGAGAATTCAGAAATACTTAGTTATCGGTGAAATGTGCTAAATGTTCATCAGTACTTAATGCTATGTCTTTAGATTTACTGGATAATGTAAGTTTCTGCTTTTTTATTGTGAGTGCATTAATTTGAAGGTGGTGTGGTACCTTAAAGTTTTTAATTCTTCAGTTCTGCATGTTACTGCAGCTGTCTCATGGTATAATTAATCAAGATTATAATTACTCTGTTGTTGGGTTGCTTATGAGGCCATAGTAATATTACATTGAGCAGCTTATTAGCAAAGCAGTTTGAATGCATTTATAAATGACAAACTATATGTTTCTATTGAAGGAAATGTTTTTTCCAAAGTTATATATGCTTGTGCTTCTAATGGAATTCGTTGAATGATATCTGAAATTATGAAATGAAAAAATTATAAATTTAATTTTGTCTGAGAACCAGTTCAAGTGTCGTTTTCCGTGTGAATATTAGGATTTGATCGTGAATGAGTGCATATTATTTCCTTATGTCTGAAAATACTTTGAATGTAATAAAGCAATTTTCCCTATGAAATTATGCCATTCTCTCATTTCTGGCATAAAAGTATATTTAAATATTAAAATTCAACTGAGTGGATAGGTTCAATTTCCTCTAGTGTTGAAATATTTTAGTACTGATTTGTCTGAAAAGCACTTATTTATAACTTGAGATTTTTAGTTTTTTCAATAGCCATTGCTGAACCTGTACCTATATGTTGTATGGGTTTTAAGTTAGCTCTATTTATTTTCTTATTTTCTTGAGTATTTTAATATGGAGTTCTCTCTATGGTTTACCAGATTATGAAGAATATGATCAAGCATGAATGATTAGGTTTTAGCGTGAATTTTTCAACTAGAATTTTGTTGTGGGTGAAAATATAGCATCGTGTATATAGTGATACATGATTTATGATTGACAATTTGAAACTCACGCTGCATTTTGTGTTCGTATGGGATTGTGAGTTTTCAAATTTTAATTTCGTAGTTAGTTTTTGATGGATTACATAACAATTTCCATCATCATGTTCTCTGAAACTTGTACCACGCATGGGTTGTAGCAATGTAGCTAAATCACTCTCTGATTTCTGCTGTCATGGTCAATGTGTTGAAAAGCATAAGTTTTATTTTATTTTTTGTTGCACAAACAGTTTTGAGACTATTTTTTACTTTTTCAATACTTTTTGCTTGCTAACCTTGATGTAACAACTCACAGAGAAATGTCTTCTCAAACCATTGAGAATGATATATTTTATATTAATTTGAGAATTTATGGAGAATGATGTAGGAATAAAGATTTCTTTCTTGTTATTTTAATGGATTGGAAGCCTTATTGTGAAAGGCTCATGCATTGCTCTCATAGCTAGGGCTCCAGGTATCTATTGCTCTGTTGTATTATTGTAATACTAAGCTTTGTTTCAAACTTGATTGGTTAGATGCAATATTTTACTTACAAACTGTTCATGATGACATTTAGTATTACCTTGGATAAATGTTAAAATTGTGTTGTGTGTGCATAATTTTTGTTATCTTTTGCATTAAATTATGTATTGTTTGGAAATTGTAAATTTGTTCATGAGCAAATTTTTGTAGAAACTAGATTGTGTGATGTATAAACTTCAATTTAAATATTCAATATTTTTTAATGCTATTGTATGAATAAAATATGTATTAGAAAATAGTTTCTTTGTTTTTTAGAATTTTTTCTCACTTTCTACTTTTTTAAATTACATCTTGATTTATGCACAGTTTTTGTTTCAGGAGAAAAAAGAAGACGAGTGGTTGCTATCCCTGAGCCAAGCTGCTGCTGTTGATGTATTGCTCAATGACCCAACATATCCTTGCCAAGTTCGGAAGAAACCCAAGTCCGGCCCAGCGCATAATAAACAGAGATATGAGCTTCCTAGCATCTCATCATCCATTGAAAGTGCTGATCTGAATTACTCTAATGCAACTTGGCACTTAGGCAAATTGACAACTCCTCTGCATCCAAGTCCTTCAGTGAACCTTGAAAAAAAGTCTCGGTTTGGAATTACTGACCGTTGTAGATCTGGCCTGATGTTGAGTCCTCATCAATCTCCAGTGAGTCAACACTATGCTGATGCTTCACCCTACCAAGTTCAGTATACTCAGAAGCATCAGGTCCAGGAAGAACAGCCTAAACACCTACTGCAGCAGAAGCAGAAGGAACAACTGCGTTTGCAGCAGCTACAAGAACAGAGACTAAGAGCTAGAGGCTACAGCAATAGTTTTCAATTGGTGTGTATCAGATGATAGTCGCTCAGTGTTTGAGCTAATGATGGCTGTAGCAATCTACCATCCATGCATGAGTTGTGGTATAGTGTACAACTTATGTTTAAGCTGTTAAGATTAGACTGAGCAGGATCTTCTTTGTATAGGATGTTGAAAGTATTAGCATTTTACATTGCTGAAGTGGTGCAGCTGCCATGATTCATTCCAAGTAAATGTTACTTATTCAAATGTTGTTAAGTATAAAATTCATGGTTGGCTAAGGATTTTTAAGATATGTTACTAACATTTAGGTTAGGATAAGTTTTGTTTTGTTGGGATCTCTCAGCCGCCGTAGGATAGGCAAGACGTTTAGGTGAAATAGTTTTTGCTTTTGGGACTGGTGCTTGCAGTGAGATACTCTGAAGTTAGCTCAGCTATGAACAAGTCTTTAGGACTCTACTCATAGTGCACTGAATATGCAAAAGATTTAGGTTAGCTAAGTTTGTCTCACATGCTAAGGGGACTGGCACCCCAGAGAGTATATTGTTGAGTTACTTTAACTGTAGATAGGCCTTTGGAACTTCCATTATTGTGCACACTTTGCTTCTTTCAGTTTTTATAACTTATTCACTTTGTCTTCTATTTTTTTCCTTTTTGACATACTGTTTCTATGTACAGGGCATCTTGTGTGAGAACACAACTCATGCATAGATTTCCAAAATTTATTAACTCCATGCTAAATAGTTTATTCTTTTTGTTCTCTTGAGATCAATTTTGTTGTGCTAGGAAGTCTTGAATTAATATAATACTAGTAGGACCCGTGATAATTCCACGGACAATCCCACAGTTAGGTGGACCCGGTCATCTTTGGCTTACCAATTCCAACCTAACCTATTCTAACCAAACCCATCCAAACATATTCTAACGTATCCTATCCAAACTGTTCCTGAAAATATGTCAAACATTAAAAACCGTGAACCCATGATAAAAATTCCGTCAAAATCTCCTAACCTATCTCAACGTATCCTAAACTAACATATATTACCCTGACTTAAAACCAATGTCATCAGCTGGGTGGACCTGTGATAAAATTTGGCCAACATTCAACATTACATCACCAATTCTAACATGACAGATTCTAACCTAACCTAACCTGATATTGTCAAACAAAAAGACGTGGACCCGTGAAAAAATTCTATCAACATTACTGAACTTTTGCTAACCTAACCTAGCCTATCCTAACCTAACATCATCACCTAACCAAACCGATCCTGATAATATGTCAAACATAAAAAACCGTGGACCCGCGAAGAAATTCCGTCAACATTATTTAACCCATGCTACCCAAACCTAACA
>JACJUY010000177.1:32854-43643 GCA_014220935.1 Platorchestia sp. MABIK | reverse complement strand
TAATTTAAAATCAAATTTGTATGCGATGTTAAGTTTGAAAAAATTGAAGGACAAATGAAATAGAAATAAAAAATAAAAGAAAACTTAAAAAAGAAAAATAAATAAAAAAATACACAAATAAAAATATTAAAATAGAAAAATTGAAAAAAGGAATAAAAAATAACAAATAAACATACTATAAAAATTATTAAATAAAACAGAAATGAAAAAGTAAAAAAATGAAAAAATTGGAAGAAATGATAAATTGGAAAAAATTGAAAAAATTGCTAATAAATAAAAAATTGTAAAAAATGAAAAAATTGAAAAAAAATGAAAAAAATTGGAGAAATTGAAAACATTGAAATAAATGAAAACATTGGAAAAATTGAAAAAAATAAAAAAAATTGAAAAAATGAAAAAGTTGAAACATGAAAAAAATTGGAAAAATGGAAAAATTGGATATCAATGAAAAAATTGGAAAAAAAAGAAAAATTGAAGTAAACTGGAAAAATTTGAAAAAATGAAATAAATGACAAAATTGGAAAAAATGGGAAAATTGAAAAAAATTGAAGAAATTGGATATAAATGATAAATTGGATAAAATGAAAAAATTACAAAATAATTGGAAAAAATATAAAAATTGGAAAAAATGAAAAAATTGAAATATGTATAAGAAAAAATTAAAAAATGAAAAAATTGAACAAATTGGAAAAAATATTAAATGAAAAGAATAAAAAAAAATATAAAATGAACAAATTGAAATCAATAAGGTCAAATTATTAAAAATTACCAAATTAAAAAAATCAACAAATTGAGAAAAATCAACATAAAAAATAGATGGAAAAATGGCAAAAAATATAAAAAAAATGGCAAAAAATATAAAAAAAATGAAAAACATGATCAAAAATAATAATTTTCCTACCCTAACCTAATTTAACGTATCCTACCTATCCTATCATGAAAAAATGTCAAACGTATCAATTGATGTGAACTAACCCAGCCTAATCTAACCTACCTATCCTATCCAGCCTATTGGATGTAGAGGCGTTACCCACGAACTTAGTTTTAAGCGTATTAATATATAGATGTATGCTAAAGTAGGACAGTTTTGTTAGGTTAGGTTGCATAGGTTGTTAGGATGGGCAAGGACATGTTATTTTTTAATTGTGTTGAGATAAGTCAAGATAGGATGCTCAGGTTGGATTAGAACAGAATTGGTTAGGTCAGTCGGTTCAAATTAGTTAGGGTATTTACATATCAAAAGAATTGTGAATTATACCATGTTAAAGATAGGTTAGATTAAGATTAAAAAACTTTAGAAAAATATGACTATGTTTGATTGTTCACTGTAAATAATGACTCAATTATTTTTGTGTACTACTAGTTTCACATTAAATAGGTTCTCATTCTACTACTCTTGCAGTCCTCACACTCTGATCTTAACAAAAAAGAATCTAATTTTGTTCTGATATTTCATTCAGTGATCATTATTAATCAACGTGATTAATCAACATTAACGTGATGGTTATTCTAAATGTAATGATTGTGCTTCAAAATATAAATCAGTTAACTTGCACAATTTTGTGCAGGCGATGAGCCGCAGTTGTGGTGAAGCTGAACTACCACTGTCGAGGCGCCGTTCGCTCCCACGTTCTTCGTTGCTGAACTATTCCACCACGACGCTCGTGTCCAGTAGTAGCAGCAGCAGTGACTCGGGTCAGCCTGCCATGGACCCTTGTGAGGATAAAATCCCTGTTGTTCCCCCTCCCGTCATGCCTTCGCAGGATGTGCTGGATGATTACCTCCTCCAGCTCACTGGCCAAGCCCTGCCACCACCCACCTCTAAACCCCAGTGCATGAGCCAGTCTTGGTCTCCTTGTGTCCAAACTCAGTCGCATCTTCCTGATGCTCGCCTTCAAGAAAGCCCGTTCAGCTGTTCTCAGTCTATTAAGTCTGAGAAGACTAAATGTAATTCAAAAACAACCTCTACTGAAGAAACTGAGTTGGATAGCTTAAGTGTTTCAGAGTCTTTGGTTTCCAAAATGAAAGCACCAAGCTGTGTTGGTGAAGCAGAACGATCAGAATCGCTGCTTGATAGTCCATCTGGTGAAGAATTACCCAAGTGGCTCAAGGAAGCCAAAACAAGGAAGCAGAAAGGGGATGTTAACGGCAGGAGTGTGGGAAGCAACTACCTTGACAGTTACCTTGGTAACCTCACTCAGCACTCTTGGCTGAATTATGCTCCTTCTACTCCTGTGCAACCTGCCGCTTATTCTCCAAAACGCGTTTTCATCTATCCCGAAGTGTTCTATAAGAAGGATCCTACTCCTGGCGAGCCTTTGTTCATGTCCCGTTCATTTACAGAAGGAGTAACGAGCGCTGAAAGCTTGAAATACCGTGACGGACTCAAGCGTTCGCATGCAAGGAAGGCCAGCTCTCCTTCTACAGTTATGGAAGGTGTTGATGTGATGTCAGGTGAAGAAAGGATTTCAAGTGACTCTCCTGTTGATACAGCTGGCCGAACGTCTGCGATTGGAACTATTGATGACGTGTCTATAACTCGGTCTGTAGGAACAGAGAGTGGCATGGGCACTGACATAGGAGCAAAAGCTCTGTCTTCTCTATCTCGTACGTCGAGCTCGCGTTTTTCCGATATAGCTAATGTTATCACTGAAGCGGAACACAGTTTTGCTGTTGATTCGTTGGAAACTGATGTTCCTTGTGGTACTGAAACTTCTGGCGTTATCACACATGGAACCCAAAGTAACGGCTCAGAAGTGCCCCCTATTGCTATTGATGAGGAGGAAGTTACAATCTCAGAAAGCTTCCCTGATATTCCATTTGAGAATGAAAACCATGAAGATTCCTCTGCAGTCAAGGCCTTAGTGGACAACACTAGATCACACAGCAGTAGCGACTCGGAGAAAACGTATGCTAAGAACCAAACGGATAATTCTGGATCACAAAGTGGTAGTGACACTGAAAAAGAAAATGTGAAGCCTGGTTTGAATTTCCTAGTTGGGGGCCGTGTGAGCTCCAGAGATGACCAGAGCTGCACGTCCAATGCCTCGGATGAGTCCAGCTGCTGCACACAACCCAGCACCATCGTCATGATCCGTGACGAAACCGAAAACTGTCTAAACTCTGCACAGACGGGGAATAAAGGATCCATTCAGAATAGTGAGATCTTGACCAAGTCATCTCCAGTTTCGTTAACCTGCCAAGAAACAGATCGTAATGTCAATGAAAAAAGCTTTTCGTCTCTGCAGGACAATTTGGTGAACAACAACAATATCCTCAATAGCATGAATAATATAAAGTCCGAGACAAGCTCTCAATCAAAAGAGCTGATTCAAGATAGTCTAAACTCAAGCTTTGATTCATTGTCAAGTTTGAAGAAACTGTCACTTGACAGCAATAGTAACACGACTGTTGCCAAACCGGACAAGGACAAAAATATAGATGAAATGGATGAAAATGGAAGTGAAGAGACTGTTATTTCCCAGGGGAAGATTGTCAGCTTTGATTTGCCCCATTGCACCTCAGCAGCAAGCACGCCTGATATGAGCCTGGTCAGTGCTGCGAGTGTGTGTGGCACTTCTGCTTCTCTGGCCGAGGATTCTGAGATGACCGCTAGTGATATATGCCGAGATGATCCTGAGGAATCTTTTGAAGACCATGAGCAGGACTCAGAAATCAATTCAGGTGAGAAACAAGGGGATCTCACTGGAACGCAAGATGCAGCTTACCCTGAAGTTACTAATAAGGGTTTGAAGCATGAAAGGTTGGCTGACGATTCATATGGAGAAAGAACACCTGAAGGTTCAGATAATTTCCAGCAAAGAACTGCTGAAGGAAAGAATGTAGACGCTTTCAAGGGCAACTTGTCTGAAGAAGGGAATAACTCCACCAATGAACCAAGCTGGATCAATTTTGATCGGAGTAACGTACCAGCAAGAAAGAGTGAAGTGAGTGAAGAAGCATCTAAGTTTAGTGATCTGAATGTCCAGGAAAATAGAAATGTTGGCCACAGCATGGTCACAAATCAGGAAAAAATTTCTGTTACAAGTGCTAACCAGGACTTCACGTCTTCCCCATCACACATGATGCTCAGTAACCGTTCAGTAGTTACCGCTCATCAACGACCAGTTGCTGTGACTGCTCCTTTGGCAGTTGTTAGCAGCACTGCTGAGAAGCGATGGAGCATTGAAGGCGTTGCATCTCCCGTCACCTCGTGCAGGAGTTTATCCTCTATAACCGCCCCAGGCAACGAGCATGTGCAGGCCACCTCTCCCGCTCGCACCCAATATTGTCCAATTACTTCTGGAAACTACACCAACACATCTGCGGGGAGTCCTCTGACGGGCAACGGCAGCAAGCCTAACACTCCTAGCAGCCCAGCCCGAGCGTCGTTCAATGCTACAACACCAACTGCTGCCGGTACTTGCTTTTATCAGCAGCAGAGCTCGCGCGTCACGACACCCATGAGCTCTCCACATCGCCACAGCACACCTACCACTCCCAGTGGGAGCTTTTATTCCCCTGTTGCTCCTGGAGGTTCTAGTGTATTGGGAAAGTGTTCTAGCAGACAACATCAAATCAATGCTCTGCTTCAGTTACTGCGTGTGCAGCACCATCACGAGAGGGAGCAGCTCATTGCAAAACAACAGGAGGAAATGCAGCAATTCATGCAACACTTGCAGAAGCTCACACCTGCTCAGCTGCAGCACATTGTCAGCTCGCAGGTTAGCTCTGTGCAGAGTGCCCGTGGTGCGGCTCGCTCGTCCGAGCTTGAAATGAGCAAGTCTCCAAGCACTGGTGAGAGCGCGCCCACAGCCTCCCAGGGCTCGCCGCCCAACCATGATTCCTCGTCGCCTTGTGAGGACAGCTATGCCAGCAGTTCCGTCACTGCATCTCAGTCAACCCCGTCCCTGTCGGAGGGCGCTAAAAATGCTGCTAACAAGTCACCCACTTCCTTTTATCTTCACAATCCTGCCAATCCCGTTGCTGCCACTACTCCAGGACACCTCAACAAACTTTTCTTGCAGTTTCCATCCAAGAAAATGCCATCTCCGCCTCAGAAAGCAATGTCTCCTTTGTGTTCAAAGCCTATGGTGACCCGCCCTCAGGTGCCTCACGTTTCCCGCACAATGTCTGAGGGCGCAGAGAACACGATGGACATACCAACGACTGTGATCGTTAGTGACCATGACCCCAACGGTCTGATGAGCACCAGTCAATCTAAGCATGTCAAGCAGGTCATCAACGAGAAGCAAGCAGCACACTGCAAGAGAAGTTCTCCAGCAGTCATTAAAGAGAAAATGCTCAATGCTCCTTCCGCCGCCAGTGCGACGTCACAGTTGGCTCCCATCACGCCGCACGAAGACATGGCGGAACTATCTGCCAGTCTTACTAACTCTGACATCTTCAACAGCCTCCAGTCCAGCCTCATATCAGAGGGTGGCGGCAACGCTAATTCGACGTCTCTCCCTCGCAGCGCCACTGTGACGAAGCTCACAACCGAGACCTTCCTGCCGTCACAACGTTCTGAAAATAAGGTTTGTGTTTTTGTGCCAGTTTGTGTCTATATAGATCGGAGACTGGCTTCTACACTTGTGCAATGTTATTTATTTAACTTTTTCTCAAGTTAAAAAAGCAAAGTGCATTCTCTGTGCACAGAATTTTTTTGTTGTCAGTTTTTGGAAAAGGTATAGAAGTACGCTTCAAATTGGACCATAATATTTTAAAAGAATTCGCTTTACTCATATGTTATAGGAAGCAACTTTACTAAGTTATTAAGCTAATGCTCTAACTAGATCATGTTAGGTTAAGAGACTGGCTTCTTGATGATTGCTTCTGCTTCTCTATGGTATCCCTAGATCAAATTATAGTTGAAAAATTAGTTGCAATTTTCACTCGTTTGGCAAGAAGCTGTACACGAAGAGTTTAATACCTCCAAGAAATGAAGAGGAAATTCAGTTCTCTCGTTTCCGAGGTTATTGCTCTTTATTAAATTGATAGTCAACTACACCGCGTGTTCGTGATCAATATTCGCCAATGTTTCTGTTCTCAACGATGATGCAATGAAAAAAAAGCACTTGCGTGACATTAATGATAGTCTTGTCGAGTCTGATAACCCAGCATCAGTATTAACATAGAATATTTACCATCTTTTTCGCCCAGGACGCTACTACCGCGCGACCAGTGCTGCCGAACAAAAGGCGGAGCAACAGCGCTGTGGTGCAGGGGGTGACGAAGCTGCAGGCGGCTGTGCGGGGCCGCCACGTGCGGCGGCTGCTGCGGTGCAGCGCTGTGCAGCAGCACATCCTCACCCTCGCCGAGGTCAGCAAACTCGCAGCTCAGTTCCATAGGGACATCCTCGCTGACAACGTCAACAAGGGCGATATTGACTTTCACAGGGCTCTCTACCAGCAGGTTTGTGTGTGCTGTCTCTTACTAGAGTTGTGGTGCTATCATCTGCTATAGGAGTGCTGTTATAGTGTATTATGGTAATGCTGTTATAATCTGTTCGACTTGCGCGCATCTGTGTCGGTAAAGGTACAAAGACTGATCCATGAACTGAATGTTATGATGCAAAATGGCATTTTCTTGTAACATTTTCAAATCTGAGTTCCTTTAATTTCTTTTTCAATAATAGTTTGAAAAGTATGCATACGGCCCCACGTTATGAACTGTTTTCGTGATACACCTCTTCCTTAATTTTTTATTCTAAGGAAATTGTTTCAGTTTTTCACGTTATAAAATTCGAAGAAAATAACTAATCATTTATATTTGAACACTGTCAATCATAAAATGCTATTTCTCTGTCAGTCTATGAATTGCGGCGTATTAGCGTTACAAACATCTCCAGAGTAGAAATACATATTCAGAAAAAGTTTACTGTCACATTGAAAAAACGTAAATCTAATACTTTAGCTACATCGGACATATAACAAATATTCAAAAACTACACAAGATGATTGCTTTGATAAAAATGTCTTCACTCGGATATTGTCTTATATCCCAGTAGTCAGATTTTGTTCACTCGCCCTAACTCCCACACCACGTGAACAGGAGCAAGTTGCCCGGAGCGAGCTGCGCCGCATCTTCGTGTCCTGTTCCTTTATGGAGCAGGTGAGGCTCATCCGCCGTGACCGCCGCCGCTCCGACGCCAAGGTGCCTCGCCTGCCTCGACCTCGTGCCTCTGTGCCGGGCAGAGGCGGCGGTGCCCCGCAGCACCGGCCTGCCAGTGCCGGCAGAGGAGCCTGCTCCGGTGCCGCCAACCTCCCGCACGCCAGGAGCCGCAGCCAGCCCAGCCCCAGACAGCTCCCGCTTCCTAAAAAATACCAGTCAGTTGCCTCCCTGTCCATACGGTGTCAAGGTCAAATTTTTGGGGCCGTGTTATTAGTTGCTTTTGAGCCTACGGAGAATTCAGTAGGTTGTAACAAAATAATACGTGTCAGTATCCACACGGTGTTTGGTTTTTTTTCATGCCTTGCCAAGGTGAACTAGTTGCTCTTTAGTCTACAGAAAATTCAGTAGGTAATAAAAAAATAATACCTGTCAGTTAGTTGCCTTTGTGTCCACGCGGTGTTTAGGTTTGACGCCTTGCTAAGGAGAACTAGTTGCTCTTGAGTCTACAGGGAATTTTTTAGGTTTGAACAAAAAATACCGGTCAGTTAGTTGACTTTTGGTAAGTGCACTGTGAATCAAGGTTTTGACAAGTGTCAATTGAATCGAAATTTGTTTCCTTGCTGTGCGATCAATAATGTACTTCTGTGCATTTTCATCAATCTATGAGTGAAAGTGAAGTTTTATTTGCCTTCAAGAATTTCAAATAAATGCTATTGTGGACTAAGAGCTTTAAGAAATACTGGCAGATGCGAATCTAATAAACCTCCGATTTCAACTATCTCAGTTTTGATTAAAAAATTGTGCATTTTAAAAGCCATTAAACAACCTTACCGTGGTATTGTTTCGCTTCTTTGGGAATTTTGCTATCGTCCCTAAAAATCGCAAGTGTCAGGCTCTAAGACCACTATATATTGTTTATATTTACGTATTTTTATTATTTTATAAATGTCCTCTACATTGTTGTCAACCCATTCCCTACTGTATTACCGTTTCCTATACTCTTATTAACACTTGAGTGGAGTATTTATGAAATAAAATGGAGACTCTAAAATTTAGGTTATAAATCTTTTTTAATTCCTTGCAAATCTTGTCCACAACGCACAGAATTTTATTTCTTACATTATATATTGAAGTGGGGGCATATATTGTATAGAATTAAATTCCCTGCGTTGTTAAAAATAGGTTAATGTGGGTTAAGTTCGTCTTTCTTATGCTGGGATTTCGATCGGGACTGGGGCGTGCTGATCCTCGGTCTCCTGAAATTGACTTTGTTGTGGATAGAAAGTTGTAAACGTAATTAAACGCAGGAATAATAATAATGTGCATTTTAATTTATTTGTTAACTATTTTCATTGCTTTTTCTATGGAATATGTAATGCTTATTTATCCTTAAAATGATGAAAGTAACGGAAATTCAAACATTTCTCCAGCTTCACGCCGTATAACGGCAAATTCGATGCACCAAAGTACGCATAGATGTTAAAAAAGAGATACACTGAAGCCACAATTAATTAACAGTAAGCATTGACTATAATTTATTTCTAATTTTTAGATCAATTTTTTTTCAATTGAGGAAGTGTAATCGTCTAACAATTAATTTTATTTTGAATATCAGCATCCAATTGAAGTAATAATGTAAAACACACAAATTCAGTATGTATTGTTAATAATACTGCAGCTGTAATGAGTTGCGTGTATCTGCTGGCCACACTTGCTGAAGGAAGTGCTACTTTGGTTGTTCTGTTTCAGAGTGGACATCCTATTGAATCTTTATCAACTGCGCTACAAGAATAACTAAAAATTGATTGTTAATTTCAGTCAACAAGTTCCCCCGGAACACTCGATGGAGAACGCCCCATCTGTGTCGCAGTCATACCCTCACGGGTCAAACAGTGCTCACTCTTACGGTGGAGGTTGTAACGGAGGTGGAGGGGTCGCACATGGTGGAGGGGTTGGACACGGTGGTACAGGCGGTGCTACTCACGCTGGAAACTCGAAGTCCGTCACCAAGAGTGGAGGACGAACGTCTGGCGGCTCTCAGTACCGTTACGTGCAGTCTCGCTACCTCGGCAGCGTCTCGAAAAACTCGTCTCAAAAGAACAACACGAGTCGCAATAGGTGCTTTTCCGCGTCTCCCACTCGTTTTGCATAAATCAAACTTGTATGACGAAAAATTTGGCATGCCACTGATCAGTGAATTCTGTTTTTTTAAATCCCGCCCTAATTTCACTCGCGCTTAATACGTATCCTAGCTTCTCTCAAAATTTTTACTAAGTTCTGGAATATTTCTCCAACGATTTGTTGAAGATTTTTTTTTTGTATTTCGCATAAATATTAGTACCTTGAAAGAAAACTGGGTTCTGAGTTAGATTTTGAGAGTAACTCATACGTGTAATTCTGCTTTAACTTAGGTGCAGTTATTTAACTTTCGTGGGGCCGGATTTGCCATACACTTCATATCCACATAACGAAACAGCTGGCACCGTAGCTCGACTTACGCGGTGTAAGTCGAGTCATATGTAATGTATTTCAAATTGCTTTGATAAAATTTTTAGCTGGGATGTGTGAGACGAGACGACCGAAAAATGTTTTGGATTGCGATTTTTTGTAATATGTTGAAAGGATTTTAATGCACTGCACAAGAGCCTTAATTCAAGATTTCTCGGTCAGCTGAAAGTGGAAACAGGTCAATTGTGTGACAATGTTTAAAAGAGTTGTCAAATTATCCCTAGAGTCAATTTATATGTTTTCCTTAATGGAAAAGTAGATAAATAGATAGGATGAATAATTTCCTTTCTTTTGATAGTGGCGTTCGTGTACACTTTCCTTAGAAGAGTGTTTATCCTCAGCTTGAAAAAAATGAGCACTGTGCGACATCTTGCAACTCTCACCATGTAGAGCTGCCAGCTCTCGCTTGCTTGAAAAACTCCAATTCAAAGGCTAGTATTTGAAAAAACGTCGAAAAAAACTATTTACTATCTGACTGAAGGAGTTAGTTTTTACCAACAAAAATTTCATCTTTATCTTCACGAAAATGGTATTATTCATTCCTGTTAGGAGGGATACAACTATGTATTGTCTTCATGGGAATTAGCGCTCCCAGAGAAAAATGTGAGGTCGCGAGCTGAACTTTAGGTAGGTCTTCTTTTTGTTGAAATAGGATAGTTTTTTTGTTTTAATACGGGCCAGTTTTTGGGGTCCACTACTGTTTTTTGTTTTTATTGCCTATTACTTTTTTCTTAAACTTATTTTCACACTTGCTGTTTCTATGCGCAGGAAATTTTGTGTGGGAACACACCTTGTACAGAAATTCTCTATTACCTAAATTCCATGCTATATGAAGCTTTCTTTTTTCCTCTCATTGGAATACTTTTGTCGTGGAAAGGGAGTTATAGACTAACTAATCCAACCTTGGAGGTATTTGTCGTCGTCAACAAATTACCGCTCTTTGATTGCCTTCTGAGTATAGACGGTGTGTGTGTGTGTGCTTGTTTATCCCACGTTGGTTGTAAGATTCTTTTGTTGAGAAGGAAAATGAGCTCGATGAACAGGGAACGCAACACCCGTTAAAAATTGCGAATTACGCTCGTTTAGTACATCTGCCCTCTGGTTGTCTACGTTTGTCAACTCAGTTAAATTTTTTGTTTATTGACCTGTGCTAAAGTTAATTCCTTAG
>JACJUY010000177.1:5947-32202 GCA_014220935.1 Platorchestia sp. MABIK | reverse complement strand
CGTCGCTCCCACCGCCAAACCCCCGCACCACAACGAGAAAATCTGCCAGCAGCGCGCTGCCGCACTCGCTGCCTCCTCTGGTGGCGGTGCGGGCTATGGCAGAATGAACGGCTCGGGTGGTGGCAGGCGGCCTGTGGTGCCCAATGGCTCTGCTGCACCTGGTAATGGAGGCGGGGCAACGTATGACCGTCGTGGCAGCAGGAAGTTGTGGAGGTAAACTGGTCCTGGCCATCCCAGCTTCTGCTGCATGAGTAAGAGAGACGTGTGCGGGCGGTGGCAGCTACAGCTGCTTCTGACGGGAGTCACTTTTATTACGAGAAATTTTGTTAGCTTGTGAGATTCTAAATTTACTTGCTGAAGTCACTTTGCCCGAAACATTTTTCTTTTTCGGTTAATGAGTTAGTCTTTCACCGTACAACACAAAGCATAAATGCATATTTTTACCTTGTCAAAATATGGCATGTAAATTGTTTTAATGAGTGGACTGAGTATTAAAATTTCATTTGACTTGAGATTGTCAAAGATATCCTGATTTATTTAAAAAATACATTGCGATGTTATGCAATAGCTTAAAAAGAAACTGAAGCGCAACTTGAATGCTCATATGGTAAGTTTTGTTGCTTTAGTTTTAATAATTTGAATATGTTGACATAGATTTATATAACTAATTCTTCTCTCTCGGAGACTGCTCATAATAATGTTTACTTTCAGAAATTTCTTATAAAACCATGAATTTTCAAAGAGTGCAGATGATAAACGAACTGATGTGGACAGTAAATATTACTTTCAACTCATGACCTTTGGCAAACATATTAAAAAATTAACCTACTTTACGCTGCTTAATGAGTCAGCTTCTTTCAGGAAATTTTTTTCTTCTATTTTTGACGGTTTGATCCTTGCCAACTAACTTATAAGAACATATTAATGCTCATGACATGATCTGCTCTTATCTTGCATCACACTTTGGGTATATACACTGTATAGTATTTATGCTCTCGTATCAGGTTTATCGAGTGCATCACTGAAGAAAATTTTTCTTAAAATGCCTGTAGATCTCAATTACTTAGTGTGTACATTCTATTTTCAATTGGCTTTGGATGACCAAACCAATGAAAAAGTCCGTTTTATTCGTTAAGATATCGGCATTGTTTTGAAGTTATGTTGTATGAAAATTATAGCTTTTTAAAAATATTTACTCTTCGTCTAACTCACCAATCCGATTAATTTACGTACTTTAGTCTGATAATTCATTACCATCCTATTGAAAAATATTGAAAATTTAATTTTAGACCTCAATCGTGAAATCTTTTGCGTGAAGAAACGTTGTACTTGTTTGTAAATGCTAACTCACTTCACATAGTGTCAATTGTCGGTGTAAGTTGACCTTGAATTTCAAAAATTTGAGTCATCAAAAGGGTTTAACTTTTTGAATTAGATGAATTGTAAAGGGTCTGGATTACAAACACTTGGCTTTGTCGTACTTCTAGCTTTGTGGGAAAACTTTACCTGTAGACTTGGCGATCCTAGATGCTGTTTAATCTCTCTTGGCTATTGCCAAAAGCAGAGCATCTGATAACCCTGCAAGTTTACCAGATTCTGTGTGCGCAAATTTTAACTGAAGAAAAGGAAACTCTAGGGGATTTAAGCGTAAAAAATCAGCTCGTAGAGTAACCAAGTCAACAGGTGAACATTTACTGCAAGCTCTACCGCTACGCCAACACATGTTCGAAAATCCAATAGCAGAACACCTTCCTGATAGACATTCTGTAATTCATTTGAACGATGTTTTTTCATTATATTTACTATGTGCATAATATTATCCTAGTCTTGCATATTTTAGCGTGGAGCTGGAAACGCGAGAACATCTTTATGAATACGATTTCAGAAACCTTTGATCGAACCGCACTACATTAATTTTATGACATGATAGTAGAATTTAAGTAATATACCACCCATTAAGATGTGTAAAGCGTTAGACTCTTGTTGCTTTTTTTGTTGTCACCACCATCTTCCTTCACTGCCAGCTTTGAGAAGTGTAAGCTTGTGAGATCGCTGTATATTTTACTTGCATTCTTAGCTTAAAATTTGTGGCGCACTCGCTGTTGCTTAGCATCAATCCTTCCTATTATTTATACCCCGCGCCAAAATCGCACTCTCTGCTAGGTCTAAACTTGAAGGAATTCATCTCGCAGACGAGTCATTATCTCGGTAAAATAGGACTACGCACCCTTACGCTTTTTTCTACTGATGCTTAAACCCGTATTATTGTCTCACAGTTATATTGTTCAAGTGTTATATTGTGATCTAAGCTAATCTGCACCAACTCGTCTTGTGGCCCGCTGAGATACGTGCGACAGGCAACCGCAGGCTATGTACCTCTGCTAAGCAGTGATGTATTTTGAGATTCCCTCTCAATTCTTTCTAGTTGAAAGTGCAAATTTTCTGAGAACCTGAAGCCCTTGCTAAATGTAATGCATCCATAAGCTTGGCCAGCATATCTGTTCTAAAGCGTTGGGCCAGGAATGGCGCACCCGAGAAGCACTAAAGTGAACGAGCGACAGCGAGGACGATGGAGTGCGGAGAGTGTGCTGAGCTGCTTCCTGTCGTAAACTAATGGAGCAAATTTTGTGTGGGCAGGATGTTTGAAACTAAGGAAGGTAATTTTATGTGGGCGATATGTATCATACTGGATTGAATATCTATTTAGTCGTGAATAAAAGATATATGAAACATTTCTGGGCATATTGCTTTGAAATATCTTGTAGTGAACAAAGTAAGAGTAAGTTAGTATTCTCATTCCTCCGAGCTGGTCCAATATTCAGCCTTTAGCTTAATAATTGTGCTTATTCTTAATCATCGAATATTTCCTTGAATTACTTGCCTATTACCTATGCTCGACGTGCAGCAATTCATTATTTCCCATTGTTAATGATAATGCTTTCGAAACGGTCGTCACAAAGATGCGTTACACTATACGTACAGTGAGTTGAGTATTTTCTTCTATTTACCCTGTAGATGTGGTAGAATTCTTTGTTATTAATTGTAGACTTAGTTCTAGCGAGTTACTGATGCTCGTTTTTTTGCGTGCATTTAAGCTGTCCGTGTTCAAATCGTCTTAGCTTCGTAGCTGTGCTTAGGAACTTATACTGTTACCTATTTGAAATCGGCAGCAGTCATTTCTAATTTCTTGAAAACTTGTTTATTGGCATAATTCAGTTTTCAGCATCTTCATGAAGGTAGTGACATTTCTGGGGGACAGTGAACATGAAGTATCCCTTTGAAGCCTAGAGACTCCATGGCCCATCTGGTGCTCGCAAGAAACTCAAATTAGATCTTAACGAACAGATATTTAACCAAAAAAGTGACAGCCATATGGCGGACTTGCACTCCAGTTTGACGAGCGTCATAGAAATCTACCGATCAAATCCTCTCATCCAGCGCATCACTGCTGAGAGCACCTTTTGCTGTGGCTGCGGTCGTTCAACTAGGAAGACGACTGTGAGTGTTGAAAATTCTTTTAAACCTGTTATTTTTTTTCAGAACTGTCGAAGGTTGCTCGATCAATGTCTGATTCTCGAATAATTTAATTAATAGTAGAAGCTTCGTTCTTTAGTCTGTGAATATTGTTGAACGTGAGATTACGGCAATTACTGTGTTCCCTTATTTTCGATCTCTTATTTATGTTAAGCGGTTCCTGTTATCCAAAGATTATTTTTAAGTGCAGTGTTAATATTTGTGTTTATTGTTTGCAGTATTACTAATGTGATCAAACTATATAATAGAGCTTCCTTTGGAATTATATGTAGCCTTAGTTGCTTTCGTGTATTGTTTTGTAAAATCGTACATCAGTGAAATCAAGAGGTTTGGTGGAAGATGTTCGATGATCTTTGTTAGATGCTACCTGATATCCAGAGTAATCGTGCTATGGACACTTGCTCTCTACTCGCTGAGAAAATAGTGGCCTCAATTCTCCCTTCGAAGTGCTATGAGAACTTCACGCTCGTTTGCTATACCTAATGTGACGTGCCATCTGTCGTGGATGTACTTGTAAGCTTTGGAGGGTAGATGTGCTGCTCTGGTCGTATGCTTTATTTCGTACTAATATTTCTTTCGTCAAGACTAACCCCTGCCCTAGAGGTTCGTACGGTAATGAGATTTGCCCTGAGTTTGTTTATGAATTATCTGCATTTTGTGCTGCACTTGTAGGCTGCCGCGGCTTATGTTGTTCAGGAGGCTCAAAAATATTTCTGTTCTGACCTAAGTATTGGGAATTAGGCCCTGCATCGTGTTTCATTGAACTGGATTACGTAATTTTATGCGATCTTTTTTCACTATGCCGAGTATCGATACGAAAGATAAAGTGACCCTATGTGAAAGTGTTAGAAATTAAATTGCGAATGAGGTTTGGAAATGTAATCTCGTAAGTGAAGTTAAAATAAGAACCTTCATTTTCATAATGGAATATTAGCTTACTCAAAAGTAAAATTCCCAGGTAATCATTTTAGCTATCTTGGAAATTTCTAACCCGTAAATTGATGTTGAAATAAAATTTTGTGTCTCTCTTCGATCTCTTTATGATCTCTGTTAATTTTTACCATATTTTTGAAAGTATGTACCAGCAATTTTGTCTTAAAATTCACTGTGTACACATGTCGGTCAAGTGCCTAGTCCACTTTGTGAGTGAGCGATCGCTTCTGAATTTAACGCATTTTGAATTCTAACTAAATACCAGCACAATTATTCTTTTTCGTGTGAAATGAATTTTAGAGTTTTCTAGAATATTTATGCATATTTTGACTTCAGTCTCATTTCCGTTTAAGCTCAATTTTTCATTCTAATAAACATCCGTTACGTCAATTCCTATTTTGATGCTTTACCTAGTTAGCTGTCACGTGAAGTCGTTTGAGAAAGTTCGGCTATTTGCGTTTTTTCTATAGTCAAAATATTTTATTTTAACTGTTCGTGGTCCTGTGAAAGGTTGAACGCACAGCAAATCATATGGGATCTGTCAAAAAAAGTAAGCGCTCGTTCCATAGCTTAAATGAGGGAGAGCTTTAGTTCGTTGCATGACATAAAACCACTCCATTCAAGGATAAGAGAAAGACGTGTATTTCTCGAATATCATGCTCGCCATGAAAGGCACGCTGTACAGAGGCACCAAGTCGGCTCATCGGTCTAGTTTTCATTCAGAAATGATCATAATCTCAATTATCCTTGGGGTCCACGTACGACTTAATCTCTGAGTTCATCATATTTGTAACATTACCCGCGAGCTTGGGTGTGAAAGCAGTGCTGACTTCTCGCTGCATCGTTTGGAATAATGCAAATTTAGAAATATCTTAATACGTTCCCCGCGGCTGTTACGATTGGTTTGGTTAGATTGTAAGTAGCAGAATAGAGAAATCGTTTTTTCAGCTTGAATAATTTTCAATTCTTCCTAATGATGAAAAATACAATTGCACGATTGATTTTGCCTTGTATAATTATTTTAAAAAATGTCGCGAAACTCACAAAATTTCGTAAAACATAAAATATCGTGCATTTATACCGGCACGTAAGAGGGCAATTTACCTATTGGTACACATGCGGCCCGATACGCGAGGAACGTGTAAAGGAAACATGTCTCTCCTGACAACAACAGCAGTAAATACAACAAAATACAAGTGGCTGAGTATGCAATTTCGTCATTATATAAACGGCTGCTTGTCAGTTGTCTAGAAAGAGGAGTACTCTTTTGAGGAAATTCAATGCTATGACCAAGATCGGTCTTGTTGAATATATCCAATATAGATAGTAACATGAATGCATAGAGAAATTTTTGCGCAAGAAATCCTACACTTACCAATCCTTTGATAGAGACAAAGGAAGCATCGAAATTTCACAAAACCATGAATGATCTGCTCTCCCAGACTGCTGGACTAGCTCAGGATTGATTGATTGTGAGTTAGTTTCGGCCACTCTTACCACAACAAAGATGTTCAAAGGGATCAAAGATGAGGATACTATTTTATATGAAATTAAGAGAACCCGAAATCTATGAACAAGGAGCTCTCCCGCAAAGGATCCCGGGAGTATAGGGACAGTAAGTTCAAAAAGGTAGAGAAACAAGATAAAAGTTGAAAAAGAAAGCCAGAGGTGCCGAAAAACAGGACAGCAGTAAACACGAAAAAAAAGGCTCTTAAAGTAAAACAAATCAGCAAAAAACGAATGCCTACCTTACTCTCAGGTTGAGACCTCACATTTTCTCCTTGGGAGTGACAATTCCCATCCATACAACAAATGTATCCCCTTGTATATCGAACTGGCTTAGGCGAGTAGCCGTACGCGGTTCTTAGGAGCTTCAAGTTTGATAGTGCATTCAGCTGTGTAACATATCCCAGATGCATTTGATGACTCACAGAAGTGCATGATCCGAAAATTACTGATAAAATAAACGTATTACCAAGGTTAAAGCAACTAATTATTGTACATAGTTGAACCATTTACGCTAGAAATATTTTACACAGACGGAGTATTTCCAATAGGCAAAAAATTGGAGAATCCACAAAATTAACGCATCGAAAACACTAGAGAACGAAATCGGTTCCACAGAACATCGGTCTCATTTACGAGAAAGTGAGTGAAATATAAAGGAAAGCTACACACAACGTATAACTGCTTCCAGGAAGTAATGCTCATTCTACGGCGGGTAGCTCAAGTGATAGGTTATCATAGAGGAAACTTGCAATCCCTGAAATACAATGACAGAGATACGTACAACCACCATAACCTAATGTTACCCACTTATCCCAGATATTCCTCTAGAAGCACTCAATTCACCAAAAAAAGTTGAAAAATCTTTTTTCAGCGCTTGTCCCTTTGCGAGAAATCATCAGTAAATAACAAGGACAAAGATTACTATTCAACTTCAAATAGTGAAAACGTCTGACGATATGGAAATTATTTTCTTTAGGCCGTTCAAGAGAATATACTTCCATAATTTAAGTTTCCTCATTACTGCTTCTGAAATACAGTTAGGTGAAGGTCACATTTTCAACTTGTTCAATTATTCTAGATTTGAATGCAAGGTAGTTTACGCCTCACTAACCAGAGCAAAGGTATTCCTAAGAGAGGAAAGCACCAGTAAGTATAGAATTAAGGGAACGAGGAATCAAAGCACAAGGCGTGTCCCCACACCGTACAGATAGAAATAACAAAATTGAAAGAAGTTCATGAAAAAAGATAAAAGTTGAAGAAGAAAGTAGTAGACGCTCAAAAACTGGTGAACAATGAACCGGAAAAATGAAACCAAAAAACCTATTCTATTTCAACATAAAGAAGGCCTGTTTAACCTTTAACCCAGGACCTTACATATTCCCCTGAGAGTGCAAATTTCCACAGATACAATAGTTGCGTATCCCTGAGGAGGTTCAATTATTCTAGTTGTGCTCGCAATTCTATTTACATTTATTACAGTCTCGTTACAAAACCCCACCATATTTTTCAGTTATTTTACTCCA
The DNA here is from genome assembly GCA_014220935.1 of Platorchestia sp. MABIK. Lineage (NCBI taxonomy): Eukaryota > Metazoa > Arthropoda > Malacostraca > Amphipoda > Talitridae > Platorchestia > Platorchestia sp. MABIK. Next base: position 24,703 of record JACJUY010000177.1, on the reverse strand, counting down.
AGGTCTACGTACGGTTTTCAAGTGCTGAGACCAAAATTATCACTATTATTATTTTTGGGTTTTCCCGCCGTTTTCGATACTCGCACGAAATCACAGCGTAATTTGGTAGTGATGTGGTCGGACCATAATCAGAAATTTCCCTAATTTGGTTGGCACAGCAGACAACCGGACCCTAAAATATTTAAAGATACGCTATCAAAAACATACAAACGAAGAGACTCAACAAACGAGCAATCAGCTATACACACCTCACGCCCGTCTCTGCATGAAAGAGTAAAAAAAAGGGTCAAAAGAGTCAAAAAAGCATTCAGGGCCTCATATTTGAGGCTACAATCACAGTGCACTCAGTAAAGAAGTGAAAGCAGTCGCAGAAAGGGTAAATTTTAGTTAGATTAGATTATCCGTTAATTTAGGGTAAATTTTAGTATTTTTGCTAATAAACAAATCATTGCAGAGTGCGCTGTGCGATACGTGAACAGATATATATCAAGGACATCAAAGAGACTCACAAGTGACACCTTCAGAGTAATAAAACAGAAACTACGATATTTTGGCAAGAGGCCGGTAATACGGTACGTACATGCTGAGTAGGAGAATGAAGAAATACATCAAACAAAACTCACACTTGACTTCTGCAAAAAGTGTACTTGATTTCGCTACAGCCAAAAAAGAATACCTTAGACGAGCGGCGCTTATTCTTAATATTAAAATGACGATCCAAAACGCAGCCACTGTTCCTCATCGTGTGGAGCTCATGAATGTTGCAGATATGTACCTTGCGGAACGAAAGCCCCTAAACAAAGATACAACACGAACAGCTCCCACAAGAGTGAAGGAACGGGTAAGAAATGGCAAAACTAGAGATCTAAATCCACACTGAGTTCTTGTAAGATTCACTATCAATTTCACTTCGAGTAACAGAATTGTATCACGAGGAAAGACTAGTGGTTAAAGGAAAAGAAGAGAACAAAAACCACTATTGTAACTCATCTAATCCCCTCAAATGTAAATGTTTTGGCATTTAAATTTTCAGTACAACAACATAGGCCTGTATGAACATCACTACCTATAAAATACTAAAAGTTGACCTTCCTTGCACTGAGCTCAATTTACACAATTGTGTGTGCAACGCTTGTACTTTCTTCCGGTGTTACGTTATCGGTAATTATGTAGGCAACAATTGGGTTTTTCAGAAATCCATTATCGAAAATACATTAAGGTAGGGGAAAAGTCCATGTCAGAAAATTAACCATCCTGCATTAAACAAAGTATTTTCCATTATTTTTATTATACATCGCCAAGTAAATTAATAATAAATTCAGTTAACGACAACTTCGGTCAGAGACTATTTAGTCGTCGCTTTGGTATTTCTACCAAAGTTGATTTTCATAGTTACGAGCTAACACTTTAAAAATGGAACAATTTCCAAGTCGCTATCTGGAGCGAGATTACTGCAGTTTTACGGCAATTATTTCCACCAGATTGACCATGAGCAGGAAATTCGATGAGCAGGAAATTCAAGGTCAGCTTACAATGCTTTTAGGTGTGTTAGGTTTGCTTTCAATATGTTAAAAATGGTCAGGTTTTGTTGTAATTGAATAAATTAGGAAAGATTAAGATATGATAAATTGAGATAAGTTAGCATTAGTCAGGTCTGATCATAATATTCGAATTGAAAAACTCAATTTCTTTGCGGGTCCACACTCTGTTATGTTATTCAAGTTAGAATAATTTCCCTGATTTTCGTTGAAGAGCCCCACAATTAAAAAATTACGACAAAACCTTGAGCGAGAGATTGGTTGCACGGCGCTCCAGCCTTTCTTACAGGGGAAAAAGAGAAGTAAAGAATAGCCTACTCAACTACAAATTAAGCCCCACAACAGACTCTTGCAAGAGTTAACATTGATTTTGTGGGGAAAACTTGGGTTACCACCAAGAAGCGCTAGTTCCCCAGGAAACACTAACAAAGACAGAAACTAGCAACACACCTCTCTTAATGTAGCTAATCAATACCACAGTTTGAAGACGCACTAAAGTACATTCGCATTCAGCTACAACCACTGAAACCGTATAGCTTAGGGTTAGATTAAATTAGAAGTTAGTTTAAGCTTCCCTAACCACAACAAAGATATTCAAAAAAGAGAAAGGACGAGAGCACCATTTAGTTAGGAGTTAAGAGAACGCCGAATCTATGAACAAGGTGTGTTCCCACACAAGATTCCCTGTGCATGGAAACAATGAGTTGAAAAGGAAGTTTATGAAATAAAATTTGAGTTAAAAAAACAGGCACTGGAACACAGGACAGCAGAGAACTGCAAAAAGATGGTCCAGAACAGAACAGCAAACCCATTCTAACTCAACAAGACAAAAGCCTCCCTAACGTTCAGCTTGGGACCTCATTTCTTCCTCTAGTCAAGCTAATTCTCATAGAGACAATAGCTGTCTCCCCCTGAGAAAGAGGAGATGCTTAGGAACTTCACATGTTCCCCAAGGTCTCCAATATGCGTTATTAGAGTACAAACATTTTCAGCATAATAGTGGTCACTCCAAAGTGAACAAAGAACTTCTGCTTGAATTTGTTCATTTGCTGGGAAACAGTAGGTTATAAGTATTTCAAATCTCACTCACGCAATAACTAAGACTTGTGTAGTAATGCAAGCATTATGACTGAGATGAGGTAATTATTTTGTACAATTATACCTACGTTAGTGTGAGAGGCAGATACAGTATTTACAAATCAAGTATACTATAACTGTATAATATAAAAGTACATAATATCATAGGGAAAGCTTAAAATAACAAAATCAGGCATGGGTTGCTCAGATGCTGAAAGAGTACATAATAGGTACATATTTTCTTATTGCTATACGTTCAGTAAAGACGAAACTAAAAGCGGTTAAGAATTACTTTTCCAGGTAAAATGTGATAAAAGGAGTAAACAGTAGTAACAGAGGCATGAAATCAAATTTCTATGGAAGCGTCTATAATTTAGCTGCCATGTCTTTGATGACCAACTGGGAAGTTAGGAAGTGATACGTGTGTGCAAAGAATTTTGCGTTTACGCTTCCAGCGTTTCTTTCAACAAGGTCATCCCAAAATTAACTCAGACCAAAACATTAAAACAAGCCACTCGCACATCGTTGAATGCCGTTATTAGCAAAAACTCCCTTATCTCTCTGCCTTCACATGTGAAACGAACGTTTGCATTGATGAAATGCAAAAATTACGGTTGATGAAAAACAAAGATCACAATATTAGTCTGGTATGGTTCAATGAAGTGGGATTCACTCATCACTTTTTACAAAACTTTACAAGAGCATATAAATGTCATATTAGCAATGCTTTAAAATGTTTGCAGAGATACAATGCCTACAGTAAACAGACAACAAGTTATGGAGTTCAAAATCGAAGTCAAAACGTTAGGGTTTCACGTTACAGAAATTTTGTTTTATGGTGACATTATCCAGGGCAAAAACGTCATTTTATCAATTCGCTTCACTTCCCCCCTCGTTAACACACATATTAAAAAAGGATGAAGTAAAAATAACTTATTTACCGCTGACTGTTTTGAAATATTTTCCTATTTCATCATCCCTGATGCAGTAAAAATACACAAAAAAAATTCAAAGATGAAGAGAGAAGTGTACAAGCAAAAAACTTCACAAAATAGAATCATATCATTTTTTTCTGAATAATTTCTTCTTCAAATTTTTAATACCAATTTAAATGCATCAATACTGATGCTAGAATAAGAACAATCTGAAACACTGCTAGTAAACATGTTCTTACCAGTTTTTCTTTACCCACTATGCATGACATTTCAAGAAATCATTCAATTTGTCCCACAATACATCGCATTTTCTAACGGAAATTAAGTTTCCCGTATCATAGGCGCATCACCGTACGGCAACTAATATGAAGCTTCCCTGAACTGAACGTCAGTGACTACAAGACTTACTGCAAAAAAATATACAATGGAATGGTAAACTGCTACTAGACAGCGTTCTACAACAGATGCCAGCCAAGAGTTCTGCTTTCAGAACAGCACTACTGTAAACACTAGCCAGACAATGAGTATATCCAACTATGGGCAAATAAGAGTAAAGTAATAAAAAGAGAACACAGACACAAATTCAACACATAGCGATAAACGGAACAGCAGATATACAAACCTAACCTAAAATGGAAGATGCTTCCAAGCTACTAACGCACAATGTCATCTTTGAAAAATGGGTCCACACTTCACGGAAGACGGTACACAGTGATCTGGATTGACTATAACTGAGTCCTAGCACCTTTGAATCACGTTGTTAAAGCTATACTGCTAGTGCTATATTAGCAGAGAAATGTACACAAAATATATATATGTATATAAATACGACTACTTACCTAGTAAATAACTAGAATTAATCACAGCCAGTCTTGACATGACAGGCACGGTAGGTGAATCCCGTCTCCAGGAATTTTTCCTTGCCATCTCACGCACTTTTAAAATAGCCTTCCTGATCGCTTGTTAATAATGAAAGGTTGGCTGGTTATCTCCCGTACTGAAAACATCGCTCATTATCTATCATTCTTACATCTATACATGAATGGTTGAAACGCACAAGCAGAATCCCTTTAACTGTTAAATAATTGTTAAGGTGTCTCAACAAGTAGAATGAAAACTCATTGAAGACTATGACTGCTTTCATGAAACTAGTTGTGACAGATAAGCATACCTTCTCTCAGAACCTTGTCATCTTATCATACCTAAAAGCTATTCACATCTCATGTGTATATAATAATTCCATATAAGCATCACAAACACAAGTTTGTGCATTACATAAAAAATTATGCATCGCCTCCAGCAGTCTCGTAGGTTAACATGTCAATCAGAAGTCACTTGGTTGATGCACAAAGAAAATGAAAATGACGTGACATAGCACACAAAGATGGGGTAAAATAGGAAGTGACCATCAATTCACATTTCCTTTGATCAATAATTATAATCATGATCACGCAAATCAACTATCAACAACACTCGCGTAGTCCAGCCAACATTACGCGGAGCCTGTTGATACATAACACTGAATCTATCTATATGTTTCATTCATGAAATGCAAGGAATCTCGTCGTACTAAAACTATTTTCTTCACAAAAACACATTTTACAAACCTCCGTAAGCACTAGGTTCTCGATTAATATATCTACTATCACGATACCCTCAAAAGTGAGGCAAGCACTAATAAACAGCACATTGAAGCAGATGGAGAACACACTAGATCCTCAAGTACACGTCTTCACTTCAAGGGTAACTACACTTCAAAGAGTTGCAATTCAGCAGTCGAGCCTGAGCTTCAATGTCAGTGTATCATGTACCAACACATGCGGTTTTCAACATGATTTACTGGCGACTACGATGACGTAGAGATAATGAAAGAACAGCTTCTTGGTGGATGCTGTGAATAATGAGCTTATGCGGTCTAACATACAACTAGAATACAGCACTTGTTTATGGAGCACGAAGGCCGTTAGTAACATTTAATTTCTCGTTGATGTTCAGCCTGAACATGAATGAAACAAGGCATTGTTGGAGTCAGACATATGAGAGCAAATTGGCACAGGCGACGCTAAAGAAGTGCGACAGAAGGCACTCTGACACAGCCATCCAAATGACTAAACATGCCTGGGAGCAAGACTCAAACATTCAAGGAAGAACACGTTCCTCCACTTCTCCAGCTAACAGATATGCTTTCTGCAAAGTGTACAAAGATACATTGAAGAATCTCAAATCTTATAATTTGCATTTTTGGCATCAAATACTTATTTACAGTTCCATCAAAGTACAGAAACATCCAAAGGCCAAATTTCTGTGATTCTCATCATAGTGATTGATTCATTAATTGAAATTGCCATGGTCAATTAAGGCAGATTATAGTTCAGTTTGATTCAACCTTTATTAACACATGAAATTCATTTCAAACACTGATATTCAATATTCGTACCAGGCACAGCTTAATGTACTAAACCTGAAGTCAAGTTAGCCATTCATTGTTGACTAAAAACTACCAAAGTAGTTTGTTACAGCTGCCAGTGCTTTAAAATGCGTCGAGTCATGACAGAAACTAAAAGCGGGCACTAATACCCGAGTATTTTGTATGGGCATAAGAACTGCCCTCATCAGCTCTAGTATTGATGATGCGACACTAGGCCAATCTGGAAGTGCATCATTGAATGGGATCTCGGCGCATGAAGACCATAGTACCAAGATTAGTTTCAGTGCTCTTCACGGGAGTTGTGGGCAGAGTGAGGTCAGGAGTGATCGGCCGGTTTTGGTAGCGCAGGACATGCTTGGGTAAGTTGTACTGACCACGAGGATGCAACAAACGAATGGAAGATGTTGTCAAGCGCTCAATCGTCACAGGTTTACAGGTCATCGCCACAAAATCAATGCCAATAACTAACACAATGCCATATGCCTTGAGAGAGTAAGTGCCGTCATGGTGTATCTGAAGAGACCCACACTCTCCTGGTGCATACCCTCCGACCAGCTTTTTGTAGCCTACACCATTGTCACACATTTGGTTGGGATCTTGAAATATTTCAGTTTTTGACAAACCATTGCCATTGTGAACTGGGATGAAGTATGAAGAAATTGTTTCCATCATACACAGGCTACCGAGAGTACCCGTGTGCAAGAAGTTAACTACCGTATCAGTAATAAAAGAGCAAGTTTTTCTAGTCTCTGCTTCAGGTTTTATGCTTAAACTATCACGGAAGGATTCCTCCGGGCGAGGCCCTCCTTCTGTTTCTACAGTACCGTTTGCCCACTGCAACGTCTCCTTGATTGATATGTCTTTCTCTCTGTAGGTTACCTTCAGTCCTTCCAGGTATATGATGAGGTTTTCCACGATTGCCCTGTGACCATATGTCTTCGGAATGACTTGTTGTCTCGTGACGTACCACATAAAAATCTCCTTCATCTCAGCCAGTTTATACGCATATTTTCTGTCATCCTGAATAGATGGAAAAGATAACATAGAGGATAAGGGAGGTACAGTCAACATTTTCAGTGACCTCCTTTCCCGATCGTCGGCATTATGAAGATCACCGAACATATGCTGCGCTGGCATCTGCTGAGCATTGGCGTAAGGTATAACTCCAGCTCCAGTTCTTTGATAGTGAGAGGCAGCTGTGGCATTTTGCTGGTACTGAAGCAAGTTTTGGTAATTGTTCACGCTGGACTGGGCAAGACGGGCAGCCCCATTGGCAGCCGTGTAGGCTCCCAATGAGTGCAAGGACTGTCTGTGTCGTGTGAGTGGCGCATTGTAAGGAGCAGAAGGGGGGTGAGGTGCAAGGAACAGCTGGTCTGGGTATTGAGCCATGGTCCTTAGTTTTGCACTTTAGCAACAAGAGTTTCAACACTGGTGATACAGGATCTGGAAAAGAAGTTACAAAGTTGTAAACCAATAAATGTTCAAGGAAAATCTCTTGTAAATACAAAAGGAAATTAGTCATTTATCTTTTCTAAGGCAATCTCCAAATATATAATGAAATTGGGCATATCTGAGGACATGATTGAAATATTTTTTGACTCCCATTCAGAATTAGCATCCTATCATCAGCATTAAAAAAATTATTCATCAACACATGAACTGCCATGGGTTAAACTAAAGTTCAGTTTCAACTAAAATTTAAATCAATTTTAGTAAACAATTTTGAAAATAACAAAGATTATGTTGGTTGGGCCTTCATTTAGCTTTGATTGTATTGATCAAGTATTTATAAAAATTTAGTTTGTCACTACAGGTCTGTCTGCAGCATTATGAAAATTCCCTCCGTGTACCACCGGTGGTACACCATTTAGGATGGAGTTAAGGAAACGTGGAATCTATGCAGAAAGGGCAAAGAAACAGTAAGTTGAGAAATAATTTGATGAAACAAGATAATAGTTGGAGAACAAAGTAGTAGGTGCTGAAAAACAGGACAGCTGTGAACCAAAAAAAGGTGGCCCTCAACATAACAAACAACATTTTATTTCAACAAAAAGAAGGCCTACCTAACTCTAAGTTGGGCCCTCACATCACACCCTTGGGAGCACTAATTTCCATAGATACAATAATTGTATCCCCCTGAGGGAAACAATAGTTGCAGCTTAGTAAGAGATTCAAAAGTGATATAAGGAATGATAATTTCTATAAGGCCTGAACATGGATCAGCTGTTACATGAAAAGCATGTATCACAAATCATGTAACCAAAAATACAGCTACCAAAATACTAAATGCTTCTTGCCAAAATGTATGCTTGCTCTGATCTTCTATTTTCTTTAATATTTGAGTAAACAAAAGTCACTAATACAGCAGCAACTTTCTAATTGATTATTAAATGAATAACATTTATTTTCTACAAATTTTTTTTTATAAAATTTTTCCCACTGATTTCATGTTTTATTCTAAAAACAAACCAAGTACCACAAATACACAAACATCACTGCACCAGCATGTGTCAATGTGTCAAGCAAATGTAGTGGAAATTAAGAAAGGCTTGTAACTGGTTTGAGTAATATACCTAACAAATGAAAAAGAGCTACTTTTAAATTAATTGCCATATCCAAAATTTTTGAAGAGTGCTTTATGCCTATGTACTTTTAATCATTACAATTTATTAACATGATTTAAATGAGACGTCCACACAAAATAAAGGAAATGGCTGTAACGTTTGTTGTATTGGATCTAGATCTATGAAAATTGGCATACGTATGTTTTTTTCAAGTAAATAGGGGTCGTCTCTTTCAACATAATTTTCGAGAAAATAGGGGAAAGTATGTACTTTTCAAGAAACATCTTCTCAATAAGTACTTGACAAGCCTATGTATTTTTAGAAATGAACAAAGGTCGTGTCAATAACTTTTTCCTCTTTTTGCCATAATTACAGAGATAATAGGAAGAAATTTAAATCAATTGTAGTAAACAATTTTGAAAATAAAGATTATGTGAGTTCCATGGTTTTTTGAAAATCTATTTTCTCTGACTTTATACTATAGAGCGATGATTTAGGTATCATTAGATATGCAAAGAGCTGCTCTATCAGCTGACATGATATTTTCTTGAATTCATAATAATTTATTATTACATTAAAAATCTATGGAAAAAATGATGACTTTTTCAATTTTTTTAAAATTTGATAACTAAACCATTGTGAAATTTAAAATAATCCTCCCACTCATGAAGCACTAACTTTCAGCGCATCCAATGATGTCTAAATCATTGTTCTTCAATGAGTACTTTTAGAGAAAACGTCTCCTGAAAAACTTGCGCTTTTCAAAACTGGGTAAACTTTTAATATTCAATTTCAATTTTTTTACATCAATCTGCTTTCACAATCTCATAGTTGGAAACTTTTTAGCTAGAATAAATGCCTATGGATAATGTCCCTGCATCTTAATGCTGTTCCTTTATTTCTTGAAGATTTTCAAATAAAATTTTACTTTATTTTGTCAAAGTTGTTATGGAACTTGTCTAAACATATGCAAAAGTATTTATCAGTTTTCTTATGATGTCATTTACAAGTTTAAAATTAATATTGGAAGAGGACAGTATTGAACAAAATGTTTGCATGATTCAAGTTTTGGATAAAAGATATTAGAAAAGGGCATTCAGCATCAAAAATTATTTTTAACAAATGGATCATTTAAAATTTATATGGTAAAAGTTTATGTAGGCTACACGTAAATCATAAAAACTGGCAGTTGAGACAAATTAAAGACAAATGGCACTGAAGTTTTATTCAATTCACACATAATGTGAAATGTAAGGGTTTATATATTTATAACTACAATTTTTCAAAGCTCAAGATATTTAAATTTAAAGCTATCTTGCACATGCTAACTAGTTGTAGGTGTATTAAAAAAAACCTAATTCAACAATGTTGTTCATAAATAATGTATTTGATATTTAACTAGCCTTACTCAATTTGTTCTCACAAACATTTTTATATATTTTGGAAAATTTAGAGAAAATTATTTGCAAACCTAGACTTATCATTTAATGATCTTGCTTACGATTTATTTCACTACCTAGACAAGCACCCAGTGTAGATGGGGCAATCCTATTGTTACTAATTGACCAAAATAATATGAATAGACTCATTAAACAAAAACCCACACAAATTTGAACATAATGATTATTTTCTTTTAATACAAGGTAAAAATGAGTCAATTATAATGTCATTTTGCACATAGGACATAGGATAGGAAAACATGCACATATGAAATTTTTACGACACTTACTCAGAAGAGATGATAAGTAGGTATTTTCTGTGCGGTGGATCTTGCTTTCAAGTATACTAAATTAGAGCACAAAACGCCAGTTTATCTTACCAATGACTAGTAATAGCACGCAGTACTGGTTACAGCAGGAAAATCCATGAGTTACGTTCAGTTCCGCGAAAAACCCTCACAACCAAGCTGCAACAGCTCACGTTCATGGACGTTAAATTACCTCAGACGGACATGAGATCGTGCAACTGCTGTGAGCACATGCAGTGGAAACCTAATTTTGGTACACACTGATCTATTATTAAATCAAACCGCATTTAGTTAAATTTTACCTTTTAAATCAAAAACACAGTTATTATACAAATATTCGACTAGTTAGTTAATTTATTTGCTTCAAGATTGAAATCAATCAGAAGTTTTTTAGCTGTAGCTCAGTAGTTGAGTGTACATAAAACATAACTTGGTGTTGCATATAAAGGACTACAACTGGTTTGAAAATTTACCAATATTTATTTCTTATTCACTGACATATTTTAAGGGTGGAAAAACGTGAACATTTTTTAATTATATGTGGGCCAGTTTGAGTTATTTTGGTACTGACGTACTCGCTGATCTAGCGAGCTGTAACCCGACACTGAAGAAAGTTTCATCCGTTGTACAGAAATATTAAATGATCTGTCAGGTATTGAAGCAGCTTAATAAATAATCTCAAGTTATTTAGAGATTAGGATAGGTAATACCACCTACATTCAACATTAGTAGTAGGATAGGTAATACCACCTACATTCAACAGGTAATACATTCAACATTAGTTGAATTTGATTATTTATCATTACTTGATTTTATACAGGGTGGCGCAAAAAGAACGCACGGATTCGATCGTTTTTTTGCGTTTAGGCAGCTTCAAGCTCATCTGTAGACAGTTTCCTCCACGTTTCTCCTACCTTAACTTTACCAATGTTCCTTTATGTTTTATTTTAAGAGATTCAAAAGATTGTGAACGTGTTGCAATATTTGTACAAATCAACTACTATTATAGGCTTAGAGTTTTTTTTTCACATCATAATAGTTACAAACCGAATTTCTGTGTAAAGGTTTAAAAGACTGGGATTTTTCTATGCAGGACTAATTCAAAAACTAAGAACATGAATGTATGTGACAGAAAATATTTATATTACTTCCCTGCAAACTGTTATGACCATCCAGGACAAATAATAAGACACATTCCTCTAAGGTCCTTTTTCACTCATTACAGAATAAAAATTTCACGATGATTTCATTTGATCACGATTGGAAACGTACCAGCCATACTACTAGATTAAATTGAAAATGATAGAAAAAATCACAATGTTCATTCAAGATGTTGTACAATCATTAGGGACAGTGGTCTAACTGTCGTGTAGGAAATATGCATATCAATGAAGCCTGGCAGATTATAGAGCCATTAAATATTAGTAAGGATTAGAAAGCGACGTAACATTGAATCGTTTGCACCTAAAAAGGGCAAATAAAGTACAGAGGGATGACAAAAAAAAAAAGGTGAGGCAACCACGGTCGATACAATACAAAAAATTAGCAGCACTCGATGCTCATTGAAGCTCTAAGCTTATGGAAACAATGGATTTAGATGTTAGCCTCAAAACAATTATTCCAGCTATCAACTTCTTAATCCACAAAACTAAGCTACGGCTATTATTCTTCTCGACGGCTTCTTCATTAGAGCAGTGATCTTTGGTTCCATAGTCACGAAGTACTGGTCCCATCCCTACTCCTACTCAAAAATATGAGAACAAATCTCCGTGTGGCAGTAGTTGATTTGTCCTAAAAAGAATAGAAACAGGGATAAAATAAACAGTTGTTTTGTATTCCAGACGTCTACAAAACTTTTTTACAAATAATTGAGGCGCAGTGAGAAACAGGAAATTTGGTTTTAGGAGATTCCCTTTAGTATAAAATTAGGCTACTATGTACATTATGCACAACTAGAGTCTAAACTGTCACGTGTTCCCATTTAGAAATAACTGTCCAAATGAATCACATTGATAAACTGCAAAGCAATTCGTAACTGATTAGAATTAAATTGTATTGCTGATGGCGTCTCCACAATAATCAGAGCATACAGTGCAGTGAGCTAAAGTTTAACGCACAATGCAGTGAGCTCAAAGTAACTGAGGCGGTGACTTTTGTTTGCTTCTACTTAGAAGTCAGTGCTACAAAATCATCTTTTCTTAGAAACAATATGAGGTAGCAGAGATTTACAGTCATATTCCCTAAAAGAACGCATCTAATACTTGTTGCACACACTCTCGTTAGCTTATACTTAAACTCAACGCTGCACGCTCATTTCCTCTTTACTCTTTACCGTCTAAGTGGCTTTCAAACTGCACTTTCACGAACAGCTCTAATATATTTTATTCCTTGTAAAATTTGTACCCTAAAGTGTTCATTGAAGTTAATTGTCAAGTGGCAGTCACTTCCTTGTTGTGATGTTGTCGACTACATAATGCCGGTGCCAGTTTAATGACGGTGGTTGTGATACCGGTAATATGAGTATAAAATGCGAAAGTTGAAGGGTTAAAACCCATCAAAGATACAAGAGATTTGCAGTTTGATTCCCGAATGCTGACGCATCAAATAGTTTTGGCCCAAGCTGCACTCGCGCTGGCCAGCCAGTCGTCAAGGGAACACTGGGCAGTGCAGACTCAGATGCCAGAGAGAGAGCAGGGCTCAGGAGGGTGTGGGTGTGGAGCACGCGGTGCCGGGCATCGAGACGTTGAGGCCGGCAGAGGCGCCGCCTGGGAATGCGTTACCTTCTCTAAACTCGTTGAATTTCTCCAAGTACTGCTGGATGGTGTCCTGCGGCCCGTGCACGTCGTGGAACCTAGCCTGCACGCCGAGGTTGTTAAGGTTGTGCAGCGAGAGAAAATGGATTTCTCGTATATCAAGTTCTACAGTGACCAAGAAAAAATCAGAGCAAATACTTGTGTCCCGTTCTCACGGAAAGGTGCTTAGCGTCCACTTGAACTAGAATTTAACTGTCAGTACGTCAGAAGGTTGTAGGCATTTATAAAATCATTATTGCCTTTCACAGCATACTGTGTAATAAATGAATATTTCTCAAAGAAAACTAAACTACTCCCTAACACAAACACGAAATACCTTTCCAAGATGCTGAAAACATTAATTAACTGCAATAAAGATATGCTTCATCAAGAGTGACACTACAAACTAACCCTAACAGCAGCATTTTAACCTGATCATGCAGTACCAAGTTGAGTTGGATCGTTGGCACAACTATTCCCATTTAGAAAGCAACATAAGGTCTACCGAGGCAGTGTGTCCCACGCTCCCGACAGTTTTCTAACATACATTCTATCCTCATTCACTTTGATTTTCGGTGAACGTCCGCAACAGTGCACTGTAATAAGTGATAGAACACAAATAAACTCACACTACGGATCTGTTATTACAAATTTCTAAATATCAATCACAAAGCCTTGAATCAACTTATTTCCGCAGCCCCAAAACTATCACAAAGTCCCACACGAAGTTCACCGCCCCATCGCAACGCTTGGTGACGCGATCCGAGTACCTCTGCAAGAAAGAACGCTAATGTAGGGCCGATAACTACGGGTAACCCAGAGAAACAAGCGGTCACCTGCAGGTAGGGGGGAGGTTGAGACGACACGCAGAAGCCCATGAAGCTCTGCAGGAACTCCCTTAGCATGGGCCAGCACAGAGCTGGCACACTGCAGGCGAGGTACTCCACCTGGGCAGAACGCGCGCACTTATGGCTCAATTCGTATTATTACTATTAGTATTATTGTTAGTATTACTATCAGTATTTCCACTAGCATTGCTATTAGTATTACTATTGTTATAATTTAACCACCAAAGGCGCCACGAAGGCTATTCAATAGTGAATCCTCATTCAGTACTTGAGTGTTTGAATAGAGATTGGGATACTCATGGGTCAGCTCGTATCGGAAATCGTGACATAAATCATGGAATACAACCCTCACAGCCGGGGTAGAAATGTATATACACACGCACGAGATAATCAGAAATCAGAACATGGCGATAGTGAAGGCAGTAAACAATAAATATCTTAATTCAGATGCGTGAAAGCGTTGGTAAAGCGAGAACATTAAAAAATGTGAATCAGATTTTGATCACAGAGATATTTCAAGATAGTCTCTTAAGCATGTGCGAATTTATAGAAGACTCATACATGCATAAAATGGAGAAGGGCTCAATCAAAGCTCGGTAACAATAACTAGTCCACTCAACTCTTTAGGGTCATGCCTCCAATGTCTCGGTGAACTTAAATATCATCAAAACACTGGCAATACTTGAAATAACACTATTACTGAGTTCATAAAACAATTGAAAAGCCAAGCTAATAATCGATAAAATAATAATCGTTATGTACACCTAATGATGGCGGCAACATGTGTGGTTAAATTATTAGGTTCCATTATGTTGTTCCCCTTCAATTAGTATTTATATTTTACAAGTTGATTTCATACCTTTTGTTAATATTCTAGTAGGTTTAGACTCACTACGTCAAGTGAAAAACAAACTGACATAGTGAATGATTCAATCCTTTGTATGTTTGTTGAAGCATGGTAGTATCTGCAGAAGTGTATATGGCTCAACAACACGGTCAGTAACGACATAGTTGTAACATTCCTTTGATTCTGAGCTCTACAAAGTCATTCATTCAACAGCCGAAAATAACATTCTCAAAAACAAGCAAATCGTTTCCATATCAGAGAAGAAAAAATCCATCTGAAAGTGAAACGTTCTTCTATGATAATTAAAGCCAAAACTTGACTTCATTCCAAACATCAAAATTTAACTTCATTCCAAACACCAAAATTTAACTTCATTCTAAGCCCCAAAATTTAACTTCATTCCAAACACCAAAATTTAACTTCATTCCAAACACCAAAATTTAACTTCATTCCAAACACCAAAATTTAACTTCATTCCAAACACCAAAATTTAACTTCATTCCAAACACCAAAATTTAACTTCATTCCAAACACCAAAAGTTGACTTCATTCCAAACACCAAAAGTTGACTTCATTCCAAACACCAAAATTTGACTTCATTCCAAACACCAAAACTCGACTTCCCAGCTCACCTCAACCAGGATGCCCTTGTACTGGCCGCTGCTCATGGATACAGTGCCGACCTTGACCAGGAAGTCTGCTGCCTGGAAACGGGTCCCTTTGGTCTCAACTTTGAGGTTCTTTTTGGACGTGTACATGTGGCTGAGGCGTGGCAACAGCAGGTCGAACATGAGGTCGGCGCACAGCGTTACCTGAAATTCAAGCAAATGTGCACACATAGTTTGGCACGTTACCAAGGAAAAAACTTATTATACAACGCATGTCTAATTACAGGCGAATAACTTCTACGACTTGAAAAATAAAAATGTTAGACTTTAGAATTCATGATAATTCTACAAAATGACAATTCATAATTGGATCCAGAACTTGAAGCATGTAAATCTTTTTAACAGCATCAATTGAGATAATGCATATTGACAATTTTGCCTTAATACAGATTTCTGGTAGCAAGAGGTAAAGTTGAACATCACAGGCCAGCAGCCACATCCAAATCATTTCACTTGGCACAAGGTCAGCCCATAACAACACAAGATGTGGTGCTATATCAGGAAAAACAGAACAATAACTAGAAAAAAGTAAAAAGATGAGATCAATTTAAAATTCACTAAAGCCCACAACTGTGAGTGTCAAGTATCTTGAGAGTTTAGTGGACTTTGACCAAGATCAGACACAAAAATCATATAAAACAGTTGAGTAAACTTGCTTAGTGGCAAAGGTTCAAACAACAGTGAAATGGATGACTTTCACATGACCAGTGCATGGGCTGCACAGCTGTCCTCAAATTTGGGCTCATGTAATGCTGCACTCGGCATAAACTTGCGTTGCATCCGGCATTATACTTGTACTTCCAAATTCTGCATATTAATAACTCCTATTGTTTTGGAGCAAAAATGACAAAACATACCAATTTTAAAGTAAATCCCAACTTTATAACAAACATTTGAGAGGACTATTTGACATCCATTTGAGCCTCACTTTTCATTCATTGATCTTTGTTTGCCCAGTTAACAATATGAGCATAAACAAAATTCAAAGGGCATTCAATTTTCACCCCAGTCTAGTTTTCAAAATCACAATCCACTTTCCAACAAAAGAATAATCAACTGAACAAGACCGGAAAATGAACAGCCCATGGATCACACCTGCTTGCCTGGTGACTCAATGATAGCGTAGGTGGAGGCCGGTGTCTCGGTGTTGTGGAGAATGTGCAGCTTCTTGCACACGTTTGCATTGTTCCCAGGCATGCCTGAAAAAAAAAGAACTTTCATCATATCAAGTTCAATCAATTTTAGTGAAATTGGGTGGTGGTTGACCATTTTCATTAAAAAATACATCCTATTTGTGAATTCACAAATAGATTTAATTCTTACCAGAAAAATAGCAATCATTAAACTAATTATTTAATTTAAAACTGCTTAAAATGCTATCTAAAAAGGTCAAAGAGAAAAGACAATTTAGTATGGACTACAGAGTAATTGCAGAAGATGTGTTTTAACACAGGATCTACTGCACATTGAAAAAACAAGTGAGGAATGAAAAACGAAGACAAGGAAAGATAGCAATGAAAATATAAGCTTTGAAAGATGCAAAGTGGGCATAAAAGATAGAAGTCCTACAGGCCTAATTGAAGATGAGGTAACCTAACAGTATCTCTATACGAGTGCCAATCCCAAAATACTAACTCCTCCAAAGTAATTCTAGCCTATCCTATGCCTCCTGAAGGATTTATTTCTGAACAAAAGAACTTCAGAGTGTAAATAGTTATAAATTAAAATTTCATTTTTCATCAACTGGAAAAAACAGATTTTTATCCAATATTTTACACTCAAGGATGCTGAAGTTGATGATGAATGTAAATAGTACATTCATTATAAAGATTTCAATATTAAAAAAGCTGAAGATCAAATAAGAAGTTAACTCTCTTTACCATGTTTTTCATCTCTTGTTATAAAAAGTAGCAGAAAAGTACTCCTAGCATTACAAATCATTATTATTATCTAAGAAAGTTTTAGCCTCCCTTAACCCCGACAAAGATGTTCTAAGAGAGGAAGGAGGAAGGCACCATTTAGTATGGAGTTGAGGGAATGTGGAATCTATGCACAAGGTGCACTGAAACAGTAAGCTAAGAAAGAAGTTCATGAAACAAGAAAAAGTTGAAGAAGAAAGTAGTAGGTGCCGAAAAACAGGACAGCAGTGAACCGAAAAAAGATGATCCGTAACAAAACAAAAACCTATTCTATTTCAACAAAAAGGAAGCCTACCTAACCTTTAGCTCGGGCCCTCACGTAGTCCCCCTGGGAGTGCTAATTCCCATAGATACAACAGTTGTATCCCCCTGAGGGGCCTAGCATAACAAAAAGTGTTTTAATTGGCTGGAGGCAGGTGAAGGAATTGCACTCACTGTTTGGTTGGTTCATGTAATAAGTGTCACAGTCAACTTGGAATGCCCCGCTGGGCTGAGCTCCGAGGTGGGCAACACGGGTGTGAAGCTTCTCCACCTCTTTGAAGCCATATCGAAGTGCATCAGGGAATATTTGCAGTCTGAAAATAAAATGCATCACTAAGATTAGGTGTAATCAGCACAGATATAAAACTTCGGGTATTTGTGAAGGAGAGGAAAATCATCGATTTTTTGGTGCTTGATTATTGGTAATTAGATTGAAATAAACAATTTTTTTTCTGTGCACTTTCTGTTGTAAATGAGTATTTAATAAGTTAAAGCTATAGCTTACCTACCACATATCTGTTCTTTGAAGCGCAGGAAAAATCGGTTTGAGGGGAGGACCCGTAATGGACTCTTCCTTCCAACGGTTGTAATGCGCCTGAATGATCGTTACGTTAGGTTACTTTAGATCAGTTCAGTTACATTACGTCACCGCTATAACTGGTTAAGGAGACCTACTACCCTGAATTTTACCTAATTTACCAAATTTTTCAAATTTCGCTGTTCATGTTTCTATTGCATCTAGAGGAACAAAAATAAATTCAGATATGTATAATTGAATTCTGAACACATTTTTTCCTGTAAAAATTTTTGATTTTTGCATTGGAAAAAAAGTTATTGTGCGAACATAAGAAAAAATATATTTACTTGTGCAAAACTTTTCCCACTCTACAATTTTTTACGTAGAAGCGCGATTGTGATCTCATTTGACCCGGAATGACTGTAGGAACCTTGTAACAAATGATTTTTTTGAATTTTGAATTGGAAAAAAATTTATTGTAACATTTGTTCAAAAATTTATTCTCCAGGTAAATCTTAGATTCTTTTTCTATTCTCCGCTTCCACATTTAAATTGCAACTAGGTGAACAAGAATGAATACAGATTCGTAAAATTAAATTCTGAACACATTGGCTT
>JACJUY010000176.1:291725-322391 GCA_014220935.1 Platorchestia sp. MABIK | reverse complement strand
AAGACTATGTTTCCTGTGCCAGTTAGTTCTGGAAGTTTCTCGCCGCAGAAGCGGGTTGGCGAGACAATTACGTAAAACTGTGATTACGCAGTGATTACATACTTGTGGTCCTTTATTATTGAAGTAAGATCCTTTCGGCAAGGAAAACCGCCCCAACCAAAATTTTTGCTAACATTGTATTTTCAAGCTCCATCAAATTTCCGTTTTATGCATCTAAACTGTGATTGTAGAAGTTCTTCAAAGTCCTTTCCGCCAGGGCAAGCTGACGTTCTATATTAATGCGAAGTAGATTGATGACGACATGTTCTGCATTCTTCGCGTGACAAAAAAAAAGTTAATTGCTTTCAAATAACACCCATTAAGCCATCTACATATTAATTTGTGAACCAGTTGCATTGACAACGTTCACAAATGATGTTTCTTGTGGTGCAACTTTCTCAGCTGATTTTTTAAACTTGACGATGTAGAGTTATTGCGCGGGTTTTAGTTTTATATTGAGCTAACTTGCCCGTATCCCTTAATGTCTATTGACACCCATATTTCTTTGTAATACTCTTCAAAGCCTGCCAGTTTTTGCAACGAAAATTTTGTAATTCCGCATTAATGACGAGATGATGATCTTCTTGTGCCCCTGGCATTAATATTTGATGCGATATTCTAATGTCTTGTGCAATAGTTTTGAAAAACTTTTAAAATATATCGTCAAGCCTTCACAACTACCGGCTAATTTGGGCAATTTTGCTTGTGAAATAAGCACTTCATTGTGTATTCAATGCCTGATGATTGAACACATATTCAAACAACCAATCAGTATATAGTATAGTTTCTTATTTGAGCTGGATTTGTCATCGGCGTTGTTCTATTTGGCATCTTGAAAAAACACATCAAAGCCTCACTGGCGCTATCCAGAATAATTATTGAGCATCTGTGAAGGCGAACGGAGTGACCGTACAAAACCGCGCGTCGTACTACAGTTGAGACCCGGGAATTTCCCCAATTCACATTAGCTGGATTATGAAACTCATCATGATTTTCATGTAAAATGTTTTTATATTGAGTATTGGAAGTAATTAGAATGATTCTTTTGTATTATTTTTTTCACAAATTGTTGGAAATGTTCCCTACATGAAAATATATCTTTCGAAGGGTATTTCTGTTGAGTAACGTCATTTATGTTTTATTCACAGTTTGCGATGAGACACAAGTGCTTACAGCTCACCATTTGCAATTTGTGTTCCGAAGAGATTCTCAGAGTCCACCTTGCAACTTCAACAAAAAAAGTACTTATCAACCTAAGTTTGTACTTTGGTTTAAATAAAGAACAATGGCGCACTTCAGCACTTCGGTGGGTCAATTGCAGCACTTGGCAGTGCTGATGAAGCTGAGAAAATTTGTCACTCCTCAGTGGAATTGATCGCAATAAAACTGTAGGCATGGGAAATATTTCAATATTGTGTAAATTTAGCCTTGGTAGCCACGTCAATCTTCAGCTACCATTAAGTGGAAGGACGATCTTTGATGTGATTTATTTCAATATTGAAAACCGTATTTGCAAATTTCGCCAGAGAAAACATTTTCGATACATAAATATATTGAAAAGGTGATATAGAGCCGAGCAAGGCAAGCAAGTAGTCGTGCTAGGCTTATATGGATGAGCAGGAGGCCGATATTAATTTTGGAAAGGTCGCCATAGAGTCGCGGGAGGCCGTTATGAATTCGGAGAAGGTCAAGATGCAGCCGCAGGAGGTAGTAAAGAACCGCACAAGGCAGTAATTCCTAAATTGTGCCAGTGAAAGTTAAGGATTATTTAGTGCTTTAAAGGCAGTTTTAAACCAATAAAGAGGCAAAAATAGCGGCCAAAACGTCGTCCTTCAATCGGAGTTATCAATTTTGCAATCGGTGCTTTGGAGTTATCTTAATCTCTTGAATAAAGGTGAAATTTGTGAATGAGAAAAAATCCTAGGTTCGTTGAGTTTGGTACGTTTGGCAATATCGTAAGTTTTGTGATCCTAAATTTCTCCCAGCCTTCAAATATTCGACGCAGTGGAAGAAATTGCAGATGCAAATTTTGTTTATAGAGCCCTCAATGAAAACAAATTTCACTACGCTACTGTCTGTCATTAATGCACCTCAGAGGTAAGGAACTATGAGAAGTGAAAATATTAGAATTAAGAGAGGTCTCGTTCGAATTAAATGGAGCAAGAGTTAAATTCTTAGCAGTGAGTAATCAAATTCACGCCATTAGCAAAGATTTAAAGAACCCTTGAATTGACTTTCAAGTTGCATGTTTATTTTCCAGCTTGAGTTGAATCGTATTTTCATGCTAAATCCGGGGCATGCGACCTGCCTTTGACGTTTTTTGAAGGTCTGCCACGAGTATACGTATCGAAGTGAATTTTTGGTCTCTGTCGCCCCTCAAAATTTCTCACGTTGGTCAATGTGTCTGTGTTCGTACGATTATCTGCTTATTCAAGGCTGCGGCAAAGAGATAAAATTTTTGCAACACAATGCCTGGTTGCCTATGAAGGCAGTCAAATTCTGAAAATTGAGGGAGTTAAAAACGGAGATCTACGATTCTAGAGCGCAGGTTTATAAAGTTAAAACAATGTGCCTTTTGTAATGGGCCCTGCGTAACGTTGCAACGGGATTTCTGTTGCGTAAATGAAGGTAAGAACTACAACGCTCTCGGAAAAAAATATCGTACTCTGATATTCCCTGATGACGATTTTAGTACGGTGATCCAGTGCTGATTTGCACAGTTTCCACAAGTTTGCCTAATATCAGAAACACATATAAATGATTTCTATGCCCTTAATTTATGAACCCTTATTGTTTCTCGATAAGTGCCGCAGTCTGTAAACTAATCTAGCATTTCAGTCTTATGTTATGTGGTACTGTGTTCGTGAAGGAAATTTTTTCCGCAACACAGAGTTGAATTTTTGTGATTTAATAAGACCAATATTTCCTTGGCTTTCATAGAGTTCATATGCAAATAAACAGCAGTTCTGAGTTAACTCCACGAGTGAGTTGCTGCAGAAGCAGAGAATTGAACTAATTTCTTCACTTTAAATTTTTCAGATCCAAAGTTAAAGACTAGAAAATTTGCTGAAAGTTATGGTCTGGTGTTCAGTTGACTGATCATACATCGTTAGAATACAATGTTCTTTGGGCGTCAACTTAGCAAAACGTTCGTTTTAGGTGCTTCTTCTCTAAATCTTTGAACATTTCACGGTCGTAGCGCTCTGCGTTGGCAAGGAAGATATTGGGCTAGTGACCGAAGGCGAGCACTTCCTCTCGTCCTTGTTGTTTAAAATCAAACACTTGAGTGATACGTGGCTAAAAATAGTGAATTCTTCGTCAATCCGTCGTGAAGGCTACCTTGTTACATAAAAAAATGTAAAATACTTCACATGGTAATCCCTGAATTTGCTCAAAGTTTAATGGGTAGTTCCTGTAAGAGTAAATGAGTGAATTTCCAACTATGAAAACCGCTAGGCTTCGACCGTAACAGGAAAGAAACCAATTTGTAGTCAGTTGGCGAAGAGGCAAGCTTCTTCTGTGCCAAAATTGAAGTAAGGAACTTCGACGAAATAGTAGAATTTCCAAAGCTTTGTAGCAATAGAAACTCATTTCAGTTCTATTTTTATTTGGTCTGAAGTACCTTGCACTTGTTGCACATTTGTACATCACAAGCGCCAACCGTTTTTCCTTACAAAAAGTTTTAAAGTTTAGTGTGTCCATGAGGGTTACGCTAAGGAAAAATAAGCTCACTAGCTGCATCTCAGAAGAATAAAGAATTTGTTCTGTTTACTAGGGAGACATGCGTTGAAATTGTCAGTTTTTTGAAAACCTGTGTGTTCGGTTTTATTCGGTCCGTTGTACAAACGACGGGTGTCCTGAATAGTGGTGCGCTCTGCCGGCAAGCTAGAAAGATGGGCGAACTTTTACAGTATTTGAACACAATATTGCCTGTTACAGACGCCCTTTAAGCGCTTAAACAAATTTTGCATACTTTTTAACTCAAAAGACTTGGAGAAACTGCTTGTTGTGTTTATTTGTGAAATTTTGCACTCGCTATAGCATACCTTCTTTGTTTTTCTAACATATAGAAGAACGAGTTTTCAGATGCACTGCAAATTGAAAAAATAAGTAACTGAATGGAATGACACCTTTCTTGGCGTTACTCTGATGAAAACCAACCAGAAAAGACAATTAATCGTCAACTAAAGAATTAATTCCAATCTGGAAAATAAAAATTTTAGAATAATAAACCAGTAAAAACTGTATGATTTTGAAGAAAGGTAACGAAAATTCAAGACCCAGCGTTTGCATTCCAATTACCTTTGTACCAAAATTTGACAAACTTACGTTTGATTAAAACAACAATGTTATGATTGCACTGCGTTTCAGTGGATAAGTTTGGAGCGCTTCTTCTGTTGACTGAGTGCACTCCTGATGTCGCTTGGGCATCACGTCGCCACATCCTCATCCTTTGTTCGTATCCTCGCATGAAGTTTCCCTCAGAGTAGCAGCCGGTGCTCGCTACAAACGGCGGGCTGGATGTTTCCTTTGGCCAGAAGTGTTTGTTTTATCGTTTTAAAACAGGGCTCCCTCAACTCATATCTCTGGAACAACAGAGGCAGCTTAGGTCAGAGCACAGAGACAGCTTGGCAAGCCAATTCTTGCAAGCAAGAGTGCAAGGAAAAAGGCTGGGATGCAGTGACACGCAGCGCAAATGCGTATTTAATATCACGAGATATACACAGATGTAAGCTCTGGGGCGCAGTTATGAAGCGAGTGTTTAAGCCAGTCGGCCTTCAGTTGCAAATAGTGTAAAGTCACCGACGCTCCGTGATATTTTCCACCACTCTTCAAGTATAACTGAAGAGCACGGTATCTCATCAGCATTTCTAGATAGCAATGTCTCAAAGATATACGGAAACAACTTTTAAATCTTCAAATTACAACCATGATGTAGCTCAAGGTTAACTTCTTTAGATTATATTTTTCACGTTGAGCATGATACCCATCTTTTTTCATGGATTATGCATTCAGCTAATAAAACTCATGTCACTTGGCTATCGCCCACAACTCAGTAATTATTCAGCTTTCCTACAGCCAGCTCTCTGTGTTCCAGAAACATTAGAATCCAATTATCACCGCCATCCTACTTCACAAAAGTAGATTGCCTCAGATCTCGGAATTCCATTTGATCTGAAGGCCTGCGGAGACTCAGTCTTATCATCGCAAGTGCTCTACAGGAGCTCGAAATTATTCCTCAGATATGAGAAAATTACGGCGATGATGCTTCACAGGCCACACTCCAGCAGATTTTAATTGCACGCATGAGTTTCAGAGATGAGGTGAATCCGTAAGTAGAAAAGGTTTGGTTCTGTTGCACCGGTGAAATGGTTTTCATTTTCGTCCATCTTTAAAGGTATTGTGATGTCGTTGAAATATGATTTTGTCGGTTTGAATGAATATGTATATTGCACCGATGATAAAAATGCCTTTCTTTTTCGTTGGTGGTAATCTGAATGTACTTTCACTCTGCAATTTTTCAATCACCACGACATCAATACTTCGATCGTGATCATTGAAATATAACTCTTCCATTCTCAAGTTTTGGAATGATTTGGTTTTGAAGAAATACCAAAAGCTCTTTTACGAAGACGGATGTTCAGTAACACATATATATTCACGGTGTGGGAAGTCATGAGTTAGTTGAAATTACTGTTGTTCTCAAAGATCTTACGGTGTCTTTAAAGTGCGCAAAAAAACAAAGCTCGGGCGCAATGCGCTTTAGGAAACGAGAGATGTAATGGAAATGTACAACTCACATGCACAAAAAAGTTATGAAAATTGTTAATGAAAATGAATGTATGCTGACCGTGCAAACTGCGGTCAGACAAATTTGTGAGCTATCTGAATAACATTGAAGCACACGAACCTACATTTTGTGTGCTGTATCGAAAGATCGAATATGATTAGTGGTGCGTCATTTAAAAGGAAAAATTACAGTGATCTTCTTCATCGAAATTTGGTGCCAAATAGAATTGGGAGGAAATAATTATTAAGAGTGTTTTCATGAAATGGAGAAATTTTTCCTTAATAATTAGAAATAGGCTGCATAGTTCAAAGCAGTTCAATAGTAATCTAATTCGAACAACTAACTAAAATCACGATTTATGAGTTATCATTTATGGTAGCATTTGATGAGAAGAATGTCACTGGCATGGACGAAATTCATTGAAACAATCCGTCACATTTTTACGAGAGCCTTTACATTGGAATTGAAAGTTCATTTCGTTTGTTGTCGCCTGCCAAAAATGGTTCCGATCAGAAGGTTTCGTTTTCAGCTCTTCACTTTTCCATGGAACTGAAGTTATGGCTGACTCAGTGAAGTGTTTTCGCAACTGCGTGGGTGTCTTGTTGCCTTGCATTTCGTGTTCCACCAATTTTAGGCTGATACATGAGAGCCAATCGCGGTTTTCTGAAAACAAAAGAGCGACAGAATTAATCTCAAATAACTGGAACGCTTGGTCCCAAATGTCTTATGAGATAATTTTGTGTTTTATACGTGAATTTCAAAGCATTTTTCCCCTATTTTTATTAAATATTTGGCAGTCTTGCATGATTTCTGAAACTTTATTTTTCATGGTTATCAGATTTTTGTATTTATGTCGATTTCTTTGGAGCAAAAAAACACTTTTACGCGGAAGGATGAATGTACTCACAGAAACGCTAGCTTCAATTCCAAAAATAAATTCAATGCATCATTTAAATCCCCGGAAACAAAAGCAAGAGAGACACGACTTTGCAGTTCCGCTTTTGCAGAGGTAAAAAGGGCGTGTTATGGGCAAGAAAATTGCTCTGCAAAATTCATCAAGTTTATTTTAAAACGAATTCAAATATTCTCCTGAATTACATGCGTTCATTTTGGAAGAACGGGCAGGAAAATAATGAATGGAAACGAACGTATGAGAATTTTACGTACTCTGGTGAACAATAAAGCATTACAACTTAACGTGCAAACAATTGCCTAAAATTCTGACGTATAAATTTCTTTCTTAGGCTTAAATTTTTGAGTTGCATGTTTCTATTTCTAAAAAATAACATATTTATAGTTGTCGCTCAAAAAATGAACTCAGAAATAACATGAACAATTATTCAATTTAGCGACCAAATGTTAAATACCAATATGTCCAGTTAACTCGCTACCAGTGTGAGGACGAAGTCTAGAAAAATTCATTTATAATTTCTGCATGAAAATGAAAGTTTGCATCTGAATGCATCTTGTTGGAGGACAAATTAGTGTTGAGGACTTTTGATTCGGAAAATACACTAGATGAGTTAACAGAACCAAGTATTCAGAACCACGTAATGACATGATTTCCAAGTCGATCGAAGAAAGCGTCTCTATTAAATTAACAAGCGAGAAGGCTAAGCTTGATTTTGTTGACCATAATTAACGACAGTGAGAAAAGACGATGATTTCGAATTTCTATTATCAATTCCTATACTTGCTGTAGGTGTTACTGAGTTTATTTCGTTCATCCATGAGCAGAAAAACATTGTGCATAGAGCTTCATTACGATAAATATGGAAGTGCTTTCAAACTTCCACGCCCGCATAATTTACAATCGGCTCTGATTGGTTTTGGTCGATTTTTTCCAAACAGATTAGCCATAAGAACAGAATTGCTACATTATAGTAGTTCATGTGAATACACAGGTGTCCCGAAATGTTCGAGTGATGGAGTTGATTTCGGAATAAATATTCGTATTTTCAGCAACAGTCTTACGTGATCCAAGAGTAATCAGTTGCGAAGGCACACCGCGTGACGGCTGCGAACGCTCCACGCCCCGAAGCCAGCCTGCAATAAGCCCGAGTCCAAAAATCACGCGATGCGCTGCTTAGCTCCCAAAGTCTCTTCGATTTTTCTTCCTGAGCCGAGGATTTGAGGCGAATTTTAGATGCCCGGGTGGAGCAATAAATCCTGAATCGAAGCAATGCACGTTTTGCTCCATAAATTGTAAATTGCAAGTTGACTGATGTATGTCAATTCTACCGATGTATGTACACCTTCCTTTGCTAGATGTTAGTGAAAATTTGAATGATTTATTATCGTTTAGAATGTTTGATTCACTGGGTTGTTCGTTCAAATTTTCTTATTTTGTTTTATGTACATGATTTTCGCAAGTTAAATTGTTTGACACCACTCTCAAACTGAGCTGAGGTTAAATCAACTTGTTTAGGTTTCTGATGCGAAAATGAGATCATTCGAGAATCGTTCACAAATGATTTCTTGCAAAATTTTAGTTTTTCTAGCCACATTTGTTTACCGTTGTTAATGTAATTTTTTTTACAAACATTAGCAAATAATTCCGTTCACTAAAATATTCTTCAAATTCTGTGGTTTGGATTTTTATAAAGAGACATAACACAGTTTCACGCGCAGTGGAATCATATTCGATGGCTAATTATACACCAAACTTTCACCATCGAATGAAAGCGTTGATTGCTGGTAGGATCTTTACCAGAGATATGAAACCTGTGACTGCAAAATTACGTAATCATTGAACAAATTATGAAGTTCTTTTATAATTAATATCATGGTCTAAGATGCGTATGATGCTGTCAGTGATATATTCTTGCTTTGAGGTGGAACAAAAATCGAAAGTCTGCCACCCTTTCCTTTACTTTGACTGAAGACCATGCGGAACTTATTATGGAATTCTAAATAAATGTTAACCCTGAGAGATACAACTTTGATTGAGTCAAGTCTGGAAGTGGTTTTCAGTGATTTCCTGATGTTGAATATAGAATGGTTTCAGTTTTACTTTTTTTAAACACCATATTTCCACTTTGATAATACCCAGATGAATTGCGTTTGAAACACATCTGTGCTTAGCAACGAATGCATAAAAAGTTGTGCAGAATTTATTGCGATTTAATTTATTCTTTTCTATGACATAATGAAACAAAATTTGTTCCAAAGCTTTCTTCGGATTTGTTTCAACTGCCGACATAGGAACGAATAAAAACTTTAATTAGAATGCCTCTTATGGAGATTACGTGCATTTTATATACGAATTAAGCCTTCAATAGAATCTATACGGAATATCGCATGAAAAAAAGAATCCAAATTTCAAATCAATACACAACAGAAACTATTTTAGTAACGCGAAATAACTGCGGGTAAATCGACTAGCTGCTGTCCCAACTGAACAATTAAATATAGCATTGGTACGAAAAGAAAAGTCAGTCACTAGATTTTACACACTGCAAAAGAAATCTAAATATCGAGCAAACTAATTTGAAATTGAGTTAATTTTTTTGGGACGCCTTGCACATCTATGTACTTTTAATAACCTTCTAGTAGCTTTTTGTTCGAATGTTTGTATGCTTGTACAATTGCTACCTACCTCACTCTGCTTTCAGTGATGACAAATGGCAAAATTCAACATCCCGCTTTCAGCAAAGACATAAGGCAAAATAAGGTCAAAGTTTAACCATCTCGCATCCTGTTTTGCGAATCAGATCTGTTATAAATGTTGACTGCCTGATGATTATTTCCCATGAATAAGTAGAACAATAGCCGGAAAGGAGATACAGCAATTTCAGAGGTTGATGAAAAAAAAAACATGTAAACAAAAATTTGAGCATTTGTGAAGTACAGAATGTTTATTTTAGAGGTTTGAAAAAATTTCACTTGATTAAGCTACGCAGTTTCGAAGTCTTTTTCGGAAGCTTCCCGTAGTCATTTGAATTACGCCTCTTAGAACATTGATTTCGAAGTGATTTCGAACATTGATTTCGAACTAAAAACTTGTCGCGCAGGTTTTCACTACATCGTCGAGAAGCAAACAATTTTGTTCCATCTTATTGGAACCGTAGATCGTCTCCACGAAGTATTAACTGAACATTTTTGATGGTTGGAAATGCGCTTCATCCTTGTAAGCAATGCAGCTGTTCCTGTGATGGACTCTATATCGCTTTGACACCATAATGTGCTGGTTTCCTGAACCCTCTGGCCCCATTCCTGCTCATCAAAATTGATTTCAATGTATACTACATTGCTACAAAGATTATTTTTGTAGCCATATTAGTTTTGTCTTTTTATCCTAGAAAATCAACATCCTCTTTAATTGCCTGGCCTTCAATGTATGTGTAACATGACCCAACGAGTAAGCTGTGTTAAAAAGTTCATGTTTTGTTATTAATTATCGTAGTGCATCATTGTTTTGGACCTATTTAGTTGATGTATTTCAGCGCTTGACATTATTTTGTTGTGATCCTAATAGTTATTATTGATTTTCAAAGCTAGATGAGGCTTTTCAATGTCTTCATGTCAATCATAAAGTAATTGATTTCATTAATCAAACGAACGTTCATCTCTTTTTATAGCGATATTTAGTAGGTTGCCATCAGTCTCTAATGAGACAAATTACATTGAACAATTATTATTTATATTTATATTGTAACGTGGACTCATTTCTGGCCGATCTCATGTCTTTTCAGAACAAATGGGAATTAGTACACATAGATTAAGATTACAATTACTACTAAAGAACCAATCTGACGTACATGACATTTTCAAATAATACTACATGGTCATGTTCACGTTACAAACTGGGGGAAAATTAATTTAGTGCGGTTAATTAAGAGAGCCATAATTCACCTGCTTTCGAGCCGCCTCACCACAATGAAGGTCGCCACAGAATAAGTAACTTTAACGGGCGTTTATGCGTGATTTACGTGTGAAAATCTGGCCATGATTTAAGAAGAAATATGACAGCCTGTGCCTCTGTGGGGCGAGAGCTAAAAACGCACTTCTGTCTGGCGCTCTACTGCCTATGTGCCTACCCGGAGTTTTTAGAAGCGGTTTCAAGGCAAGCGCTGAATCGTACGTGTCCGTTTTAACGAGGCTTAGGAAACCTTCAAAATTATCCTAACTTACATGGAAATATGCCTAAATGAATCAATATCATATAAATGAATTCCTATAATGAAATTCTTCTTAAAATGTCAATTAATAGCGTTTTAAATAGAAGGAATAAAGATTTGAAGATGGCTTAAGTGGCGGTTGACGAAAAAAGGCCTAGAGGAGCGCGTTCGTGACGGCGACGCTGCTGTTGTATGGAGTAGCTTCATCCTGAGAGATGGCTTCCCAACATTCGTAGAAGGAGCACAGTTGAACTTATAGATAACTCGTTACTCAAAGAAATACGATAAAAATTTAATTTTCCAAATGGCTAAACCCAAACTAGACCAAAATTTGAAAGGAAACAGGCCGCGCTCAGTTCATTTAAATATGCTATTTTAAATGATTTCGAAATGAAAGCGAATAGATTCACCACCATGACATGAGGTATTTCAATTTACACGCTAAAGCTCACTGTATTTTAATTTCATGAAATAAATGAAATAAAGAGCTATGTTGAATAGGAGTTGCTAGATTTTCGTGAATTGGTGATTTACTATTAGCGTAAAAATTTCTGGGAGCTTGATTTTTCACGTGACACTTTCACTCTTACGCTCATTCGGTTGCGATCAAACAATTTGAGTACGTCGTTTGGGAGCTCCAGAACATTTGATGATTATGCTGAGTTACATGAGAAATCTGGCAGTACTGAATAATGTGAAAAGTTATTCACACCAATGAACAAAGGGGCAATATTCTTGCTGATGTGACGCACTGGAAAATGCTACCGGGGTTGTGAACTCAATTGTTTTGATATTTATAGCGTAGACCATCCTCTATAGTGCATGACAATTATTGCGCAGTACTCCCCATTCCCTAATCACACATCAAGTTCTTTAAGGTTAGGGTTACAGGCGCCAAGCATTGTTGGAAAAAAGGTTAGTGACCATCGTACACGCAAGTATTTAGAATGATCGCGTTTAGAGAGCAGAAAATGCATGTACCTTCAGCATAAAAATCATACATGGTAATCCACTCAAGATTGAAGTTTCAAATTCAAATATACAGTAAAGTGAACGTGTAGAAAACATGTCTCATGCACCATCACTTGACCAATTTGAAGTGAAATTTAACAATCATAGGAACGTAATTGACGAAGATTAATTCCAGCTGATCTTATACAGCGATGGCAAACAGCTAATCTCCAGTCGATCACCTTGTGTGCTCAAATTCTAACTCTGTCCGAATTCCAGAAAGTTTTGCTCTCCGATGCATGTCCCAAAGTCGTTAAATTTTTATCATGAGCTCGTCGGAAAGTTTTCCTGGTCACTTCAAACAGGATTTACTTCACAAATAAAATTACATTTAATGGTTCAACTTTTTGATGAGCTCATCATGACAGGCACGTGTGATTTGAGAACACCTAGCTCAATAGTTCCGAAGTACCGCACATCATTTTTGTTTCAGTCGTAGTCAAAACCCCAAATGTAGAAAAGGACGAACGTATATAATACGTAAAATTGATTCGTTCAGATTAAGAAATAACCTTGATTTCAGACTCACGAGGAGCGTCAGGTGCCAGAGAGCATGATGAGATTAGAGGGAGATTGAGCGGAGATTAGCTCTTAACTGGCCAAAGATTGGATTGACTGATGACTAATCCCGTTCGAATGATAAGAGTGGAGCGGGCTCGTTCATTTCAGATAAAGGATCGCGTTG
This sequence comes from Platorchestia sp. MABIK, assembly GCA_014220935.1. NCBI lineage: Eukaryota > Metazoa > Arthropoda > Malacostraca > Amphipoda > Talitridae > Platorchestia > Platorchestia sp. MABIK. The sequence continues at coordinate 309,745 of JACJUY010000176.1, read as the reverse complement.
AAGGAGCTAAGGAGTACCCACAATCGAATTTTCAACTCCGTGAGTTTGAATGTACGTTTCCTGCATATAGCCCTTTGATGCAAGTAAACATTTGTATGATATGTTATCATCGCTGTTTTTTGTTAAGTTCAATTTAAGCTCGGATTTTGTGTGAAGAGTCTCCAATCATCAACGTCGGTAAAATCTGTAAATTATTCTAGCTTATTCTAATTTGAAGAGATCATTCTGCCAGAATGGCTAGTGAGAGTGATGGCGAGAAATTTTGACAGGATGTGAAAATGTGAAAATTTTTACTAGAAAAAATCTTGACGTCACTGTGGAAAAGTGGGGGAAAATTGCTGCTGAAGCATTCTAATGATTTTGTCGATGTTTTATGGGAGGCTTAGTGACATCACCCAACGCTGATGATAAACAAAAACTTTTTTTCTAATATCAGGCTTAGTGACATCACCTAACGCTGATGATAAAAACTTTTTTTTCTACTTTCAGGCTGTGTGACATCACACATCATAGATCAGTTGGAAGTTATTCTTTCAACATTTTACACACGAAGGTTTTCAGCCTAAAGGAACTTAATCAGTCAACAAATTCAGATCCCTCTAAAAGCATATCAACTCTTTCCTATTCACCTCCATCCATAAGTAGTATGGCTAATAAAAGTGTGATATTAAATGTGAATGTATTAGGAATATCTATCATTTATTTGAAAGCAAAATAAAAAAGTAAATGTTTTGCTTTATACCATTCTACATTTTTTAAATTCTTAAATCGCGATTGATGGCATGAGATCTCCACTATAGATTGAGCCAGAGCTAATAATGAGAAACTTTAACTATTACTCGTTGTTCAACACAAGTATGCGAATTCACTGCAGACAAGCAACAACAAGCACAAGGAACAAGGAGCAAAGAAACTGCTTGTAACAGGCTCCCTGATGAAGCTCAAGGCGATCCATTGCAGAAGGACAGAGTGATGTCTACATTTATTCACACCCGAATCATTGAACAGGCTACTTTTTTTCTGAAGGGATACGATTTAACAACAATAGGTCGAGAAGATATTTTAAGAAACTCGTTCAACAGCGATATTAAGATACCTGAATCGATGAAAAGAAATTTTTAGGTTCGTAAAATGCCTGCTATATAAGCCCCGTCCACTTGTGAACTGATCGATACCGTAGGAGAGTTCTCATATTTTATTCTTCATCCATAATAATTCCACGAGGGCAAATGACATTTTGGTGATGTAATGTCTCGAGATGTGAGAAGGAGCCTGGGAATGTGATTCCTATTTGTCCGTCGCTTCTGATCCCATCGCATATATTGAATAATATTTCTTGGTCGCCTTCGCTCGGTTCTGGATCTTCCCGATGACATAAAACGTGCGATTCTATCACATATTCATTTGTACTCGTGCTCCTTTAAGAAAGCGAGCGCTGGGTTTAGATAGATAGGAGCCGGTCCGCAGGCAGTGAGGTGACTCGGTTCACGCTCGCTTAGGCTGGAGACCGAGAAGCTAAACGTCTTTTCCAAAGTTCGCTTTACGCTTACGAACCTGACTCGTGATACCAAGTAGCATCTCTCGTGCTATATCATCTTCTTTAATTCGTATTAATATGTTGAAAATCCGTGAAGACTTTTCCTCCCTGTTAAAGGAGCGATGTTGGTCGTAGGACCCTGTAGGGTGTGCCTTAAAAACCCTGACTTCCGAAGGCGAGATTATTATAATACACAGGTGCGATACTCGGAAAGTATAACTAAATTGAATTCATAGATATGTGGACAGTATATAAAATACTCAGTTGTTTTCTTGCAGGCAGGTCCTGTTTAAATATCTCCTTTGACAAGTTCTCAGTGTTCGATGAAACGAAAAACGTGCTTGCTACGTTATTTTTTTCGTCGTACAGTATTCATTGGAACTAATTCACTTCACCGCGCAACTGCATTTCCACTCACTCACGACATGCGAGAAACTCGTTAGGAAGAGTCTAAAGATCGGTCACACAAGTTAAATGTCCGTGTGGAGTTGGACTCAATGTGAGAAACGCACTGCAAAGTTAGAGTCGGACCGCACTCCGCTGGAGTTCGAGGCAATGCTCGCTTCCTAGTTTGCTTCTACTATGGGATATGAGAGGATCAATGTGCTTGTGCCAAAATTCTGAAACACAAATAATGATCAGGAAATCCAGGGAAGTCAATATCTTGGGGTTGGTTCAGGGTGGACAGCGCAATAATCGTTTTTTTTTGTGGGCAGCCGACAGAGCTACATTTTATTTCAAAAACCACGCAGAGACAATTTTTTCTTCTTCATTACAAGCTGCGTCAAGTTAATAAGAGGCAGTGCTTGAGGTAATTTTTCTTTTTGTTAACTAGGCCAGTTTCATGGATTATAGAATTTGACGATATTTAAGTGATTTCACCTTTAAAGTGATTTCACCACAAATCTTTTAGCCTAATACTCTAGCGGTACTTTCCTTTACGTGAAATACCGAAACAATTTACAGCATTGCAGAAGATTGCCCGCTTTATTCACGATTATACATTCTCGGTGTAGGAATTCAGTTGTTTGTTTCATTATCCATCGCCAATAGGAAATGAGGACTTATTAATTGCCAGTTATCGTGTATAAACTTCTATTGGTGACACTGTTTAGACGAGCGATTGATGTAGTTAAGTATCATATACGTATTTAACGTATAAAAAAAAAGGCAAAAATTAGTTAATGTTATATTCATGTAGTCATTTCCTTTTTATTTTTTTAATTATTCATGCTGGTAGGATTTCTCAGCGAAAAAGTATAAAATCAAAATACCTAGAGAATCTTAAGGTTAATCCTTTTCCCAGAGCGTGTTTAGTCCGTAGCCGAGCTACGTACAACATTCACTCTACTTGTTCCTCTGTGCCTGTGATGTTCATGCTGCTAGCAAGCGCTGCTTTAGATTATTATTTCCTTTTTTCCCCGTATAATAACATTCATTGTTGATTGATGATTCGAGATATTACTGTAAGTTTGAAGCCTGAGGTCAGTTATTCATTATTCCCGTTTTGTTCTACGTATCCTTTGTTCTCTCGTGACTCCTTACTCAGATCACCCGGTTCGGTGTTACTCGTAAATTGTGAAATTAGCTTTTTAACTTTGAGATATTTCAGTCTCACGGATGTAAGTTGAGATGACTGGTTTACTTGTAAGGACTTGAAGTTTAATCCTGTTGTTTCCGTATTAGAGTAAGCACAACTATTTAACTTATTCTTTCGTAATTCACCATCCTTACTAAGACGTGAGCCCTCCCAACGTAATGAAGATAAGGCAAGTCTCAATACGTATTAAAAAGTTTATAGCTTACGAAGACGTTTTCATTGAATCTATTCGATCGTTTTAGGTATGAAGATTTGTAAATTTGTTTTATGGAGCGGTTAAAGTGAAATATTGCTAGTCTAACTCGAAATCTCAGTAATTTCTCTTTTTTCAGAATAATGGGGATGACACCATTGGGAATGAGCATCAAGCTCAATGCATGCCAATTTTCGCAAATAAAACAACAGCTCATACCACACCTTTACGGTTACCAAGTTCTCATGGCTCCAGTATCAGATCCTTGGCTGTGCAAATAGCAATCATCAACTCCCTATTAAATCCCGAATGTTTATGACTAGCTACGCACATCTGCACCTCTGCAACTTAATTCCTTTTCACTACAAATTTACTGAAAGGCCGCCAATTTGAACATATTGTCATTTAGAGCCTTAGTACGAGCTGCAATATCGTGATTTTCTATCACGATATTAAAGTTTCTTTTGAAGCTACTTCTATTTTGATAATTTAAATTTTACCTATCAATCTTAATTGTTAAATCTAGAAACAGGTTTGTAGGCTGGGAGACTTGAAACCGTAATTTGCACTTCAATGATTTGATCAGAAAAATTATGCTAGATATTCCACTACATGTGAGGTTGTAGTGACAAAAACATATGTACTGGGTAAGAACAATTAATTCAAATCTCGGATGAAAATGTTTTTTATTTTGCAGAAGAAACTACATTTTAACTTACTGCTAACCGAAATTCGAATTTTCTGTACCATTCGTAGGGAGAAAATGATCAAAAGTGGAAAAAATAAACAATTTCGAGAGATCTAAATATAGATATCTATTTTCAATAAACACGATTTCCTAGAAAATCCTTCTCGCGAACTGGTTCTGATACAAAAGTTGTAAAGTAAATGACTATGAAAAACTTCACCTTCTTTGTAAAAGCTCTAACTCAATTATTCTAGAAAGGAGCAGCGGGTTTAGCCAGTGACGCTCATCAGCGGAACGGAACGCGTCCCCTCAACATCTATGACAAAAAGTGGGCTTCTGGATCGCTCATCCTCTGCTCAGATGAACGATGAAACTGATCTCGTGCCCGCAGTTCTGGTGCACACGACACCATTTCGCGAGGCTCGTATAACTTTAGAGGCTGTCTCTGAATTCTTACGGTTTCTGCTGCTACAGATAATTTCACAAGTTTCCACGGTAATTTTAAGAGCCTGCAACGTCGCTGCAAGGAGTGGAATAATTTCTACTTTCTCGAGAGTTGCGTTAATAATATAGAAGTTACAGGTTGAGTCACCTGAACCATGTAATGATAACCTGCGCAGCTTGAAATTAGTGTTATTCTGCTCGACAAGTGAATGAATTTATTCGTATTGAAATTAAACGAAAACAAATAATATTGTCTCTACTTTACAATTTTTTGGGGGAGTCATGATATTACAATGAAAAAACGCTGGGCGAAATATCTCTTGCAACATTTTTCGAGAAAGTAAGAGGCAGATACATGAACTCCACGAGCTAGATTTTGTTAAATTCTTCAACGAAACATTCACTAAATTTTGCTACTCAAGTCTTACGACCCTAGTCTTTTAAATTATATACGAATGTTGAATTTTTTTCGCAATTTAAAGACATCTATATATCAGGAATAAGAGCTCATCGAGTTATAAATAGTTCAAAATAAGAAGTCCGTAAAACAAAATTACCATGTTTTTTATACGCGAAGAAACCAGTAGTCAAAAATAAATCTAGCTATCACAACGGAAAGCTCCCCCAAACCTTTAACGATCATTTAAATAGAAGATTTGTGGAACACCAGCCTACGTACAACATTAGTCCGTCGCTAAAAACCTGTTCGAATATGTTTATTTGAATCATATTTTGCTCTAAATCCCTGCTGTTGAATATTTCATGAGAAGAACACTGTGTGATGGTGAAGACTCCTTCATCAAAGTGGAGTGACCATCTTCAGCCTCGGTAGCGACCATGCATCATTCCATATCGGTGATTGTAGTGAAAATTTGAAGACTTTCCACCGCCATCCGTGTATGGCTTTGCATGACATAGCCTCCAGTTTGAATTTTCATATTGTTGCTGTTACGCAAACGAAGAGCTGGAAGATTTATTCAGGTGAGATTCATACTTGAATCATCCTCGAAAGCCAATATAAAAGCAGATTTAGAGCGCTAAAAAGCTTCAGGTGTTTTCGTTTTAGGGAGATTTTCCTTGGTTTGAAGACTAGATTAAACTTTTACGAGCAGTTCTCATCATCATCATAATTCTGGAAATGGGCTCGTTCAGCACCGACGAAATAGCGCTTCAAAATTTCCGCGCAAGATTGTTCAGCGCTGAAACTTTCAACTATGAACGAATTCGATCTAAATTTAAACTTACTTTAGACTATTAAAAGAAGTTTTATTGGTATCTAAACTTGAAAATCCGGGGAAGACCTAAATCCTTTAATTGGTTGGGATGATGAAGGATCGCATAGAGCAACTAAGATTAAATAAAAAGTGCGTTTAAAAAAATTTGTGGAGCATGGATAAGGAAATGAGTAAAGGAAACGAGCTTAAGCAAGCACCCAATCTCCATTATATTTAATTCTCTCACCCATTAATTTAGTGGAACTGGCAACCCCTCACCCCTTTAATTAAAAGGATAACGGGGAAGCTCAAATTGGAATAGTATATAGGAATTTTCAAATATAAACGATCAAATTTATTGAGACTGCAATCCGATTAAATTAAGTTTAAGTCTATATACGCGTATGTTCGAATAATGTATGATATTCTGTTAGTGATTTGCATGCGGCTGTGTGAAGAAGAGTGACCAAACAGAGTTGTATATTCGAATATCTGCACGAGCTTTGAATCAGAATTTGGTTGTCATTGATTTACGGACACTAGCTTGTATCACATTTTCACATTTCAAGTATACTCTCACAAAATAATTAAGAAACTTAGAACACGTAAATAAATTAATGTCGTCACTCAGTTTCCTTTTGAAAACGAGACTTCCTCTGCTTCTCTGCTAGCGAGCGATGAGCTAAACTAAATCAAGCATCGTCAAATGAAAAACGTCTCAAAAGAATGTCGATGGGATACCAGTGATAATGAGTTAATATAAACGACATTCAATAGAAAATCTGCGCTATCGCAGTTGCAATCAGTGAGCTTAAAAATACTCATGTATTCGAATGAATGTTTCCAGGTTAACATTCAATATACATGTTTCCATAGTTGGTTGTTGAAAGTATCGTCGTAGGCAAGTTATTCACAGTATGTTTTTCATGACACCCTGTCCACGGGACGTTGAACATGTGGTGCCGATGGACAAGTGCACATCCAGCAAGGCTCTATAATTGGCTCACTGTATCTCGAATACGGCGGCAGGCCATGAATTGCTGAAACATGAGCAAATTGGGGACAGTGCCAGGTTCCAGCGCGTGGGTATGAAAAATGACTGGACAGATCTGGGCAAGCACGGTGATCCGAGTTCACGGGCCTCCAAGCACGCCATTTACAATCTGTTGTTTGAGTGAAACGTCAGTGGTTCGACGTGAACATGCTATTCCTCCATTGTAAAATGCCAGTACAGCGGCATTGACGAATGGTTACTCGAATTCCTGGTTGATTAAGTTGGTTCTTATACATCAGAAATGTTGCCAGTTTGTTTGGAGGCAGCGAATACTGAATAAGGAAGCATTTCTTGCAATCGGCTTAATAAATTCGAATTTGGCTGTTTTCATCATTTTCACTAATCATTTTATACAAATAGCTGCAGAATTTTATATGAACTTAACACAGGTTATTCGCAACCATAAACAAGGTCCATTTACATAAATATATATCAATAAATCTTGTACGTATGTTTCAATATTTATTTTAAATTTTGCTGTTGTAAGCAGATCCCTGATGATCTCACATTGATCTGAGGAGCCTCAAACTCTTTCTTTGGTGCCTGTGCGTGATTGGTGTGTGACAGCTTGGGACTTTTGTTGAGCCCACGAACGAAATATTCAAATCGTTCCATAGGATGGATTTCATTTTATTCGATTCTATTTCTTTTTTAAAAGGTATTCCACTGCCTCATGGAAAAATTTGAAGCCTTGAAGACATGTGGCGAGGGCAGATATCGTTTCGCAGAATAATTTAGTTGAGTTTAATCAACACGTGAGTTCGTTCAGGGTTTTTTAATTTTCTAGATGAACCATGAGATTGGAATTAATGTAGGGGTACAGCATATAGGCTCTTTTTATCGAACAACTCATGGTCAGTTTTTAAAAATTTCATGCCTATTTACTTAGAAAAGTGCTTAGAGAACTAATTTTTCACCCTCTTCGGAGTGCTATTGTTTAATTTTTGAACAAGTTATTGGTTTCTCATTTTTAATCAAACCAACCCACGCAGTGCCTTGGCGAAAGTAGAGTAAAGTTTGGAACATTCTAATTTGATAGACATCTAACTTTTTTCTTCAACTTGACTTCGATTACGCTCTCTTATACATTATATTTCATAAAGGGAGAAGAGAATAACAACTTATTGACGAAAGTATTGGCGTCTCATCGAAGTGTATTTGCATGAAACCTTTGTTCCACACCGCAGAGTGAGGAGAACCTATTCCGGGTTTAATTTTCTGAAAGCTAGATATGAGTGACAACGCTCACGTCCGGACTGCAGGAGTGCCGTGACAGTGCGGGGAGAACATGGCTTTTCCGTCTTGTAAATGCATTTGCACATGTCAATAAAACGCTACCCTGAAACAGTCAGTCCCAATCAAGTCAGTCGCTTGCGCGTATGGCAATTGTGACTCCAATTTCAGGTGAGAGCAATCTTCGAATTCGCATTGTTAAAAAATAGCAAATATCACATTTTGCCCGCTGCAGTCATGTTTTGCTCTCCTGAATTCGGTTTACATGGAGTCTTTAGGAACTAAACTATAGGTACATCAATAGTGCACATTGTTCTGGAACACCATAACGTTTAAAATGTACTTTTTACGACAACATTGCAGTACGCCATGGCTGACGGAAATATAGGTTGCCATGGAAAAAAGGTGTGAAATTTTATTTCTGAAGTGTTAAATTCAACTTTCAAGTGATAACTATCCTAAGAATCAGAAAAATGTCAAAGTTAAGAAATATTTATTAATCATTATGGTAATACAAACAAATATATTTTATTAAATAGTTGTCACTTTCACTCTAAATACGTGAGAAAGATTTTTTCAACAAGTTTAATATTTAATAAATATTCTGTTTGTTCATAGTGGAATAAATTCTTTGTGATGAATTCCGACTATTGTGTGTCGGCTAGACCATACTTCCAGGTTTAGTAGACGTGGCTCTGAGACATGCCTCCACACAGTGATGATTTAGTTAGGGCTTAGGGCAAAACAGTTCTCTTAGGCGCCTTCCAATTAGAATAGGCGAGAGCTGTTTGCTTAGCAATATTCTTTAGCAATGAAACGTACTCTGTAAAAATTGTGAGAGTAATTACTGTCTAAATTTTCTATGAACGGGCTAAGGCAAACACTATTAGCTGAGTTAAGAAACGTGTTCTTCAGTTTTGTTGTTGAAATGAACGGCGATAAAAACATTGCGCTTCAAGTGTATGTAAACATCAGCCAGAGGTAATTGAAAAGAAGTAAACAATTCTCATGATTCAGAACTTTCACTCTTGCTCCATATGGAAGAGAACTAAACGAATAAATGCGAGAACGAACGCTGGCATTTTTCCGCCGACGGCAAGGGAACTGCATTAACATAATTAAACTAATTCGAACATGCTGTCAATACCAACAATTCAATTATGTTTTCTTCAGTGGGAAGAAGCTTGGTGTAGAGAGTTAAAGTACCAAGTTTTGTCTATTGGAGTTCTATATACGAATAAATGCACAGCTGACGTCGTCACACTGACGGAGGTTGTCGCTCCTCGGGCGAGGAGCGAACACTCTGCCCCCGGCTGCTGCGACTTCAAACGAGCTCCTGAACCCGGGGGATCGTGTCAAAGTGCACCATCTCCAACATCTCTCGAGCTTACTCCCCTGAAGCACCTTGAGATCTATATTTGGGATTACAATTTGCAATTCAAATAACTCTTCGACGAGTTTCACTCAGCGCTTCGCTCTTTAATTTGTTTCTGCTCAACTTTTCGGGACTTTTGTACTTGGTAATTTACAACTCTGTGTCAACTTTTTCACAAGAGGAAATATGAAAGTTCAGGTTTGACTGGATATTTTACAGCGCAATCATTCATGTCGCAGGCTACATTTCGTTCCGATAAGCGGCACAACTAAACATTTTCAATCAGCCCACTCATTTTTGGCACAACAATAGCGCGGTGATTCTAAATGTGAATCATCCATTGGAGTACCACTGAATATTAGAGAAGTTGTGGAGCTCAAGCGACATTTTATAGAAGAAATTATAAATCAAACTATTCGTACTTGAAAGTTTGTTTTCAATGTCAAGAAGAAGAATGTCCATTTGTGTTTTGGCTTAGCACTGTCTTCCTTCCTTTCCAGAGTTTGATGGATAAGGAATGGATTCGTAACAGAAAGTTTTTGTTCTAGAATCTTGTGTTTGAATACAATTTTAAAACGAAGAATCGCTGAGATACTTCGTGCAAATGTTTTTAACAGACATTTTGCATCAATGTTGGAATAAGTAGTATGTAAAAATCCCCCAAAATCAGTTAAAAATCACATGGATGAAAAAACATTTTAAATAAATTTATTGATACTAATATCACCTCAACTGCGTATGGTTCGCCTGTAGATGAAATGAAAACAATCTTCTCACAGATTTCCACTTTTTCGATAAGCGAGTTCGCCTCACCATTTTCAATTTTTTTGAGTAGTAGCGACTGCACAGTTCATCGACTTTGCTTCTTCGTCAATGACGGCATCGGTATTTTTAGGAAACATCTTTCCGTGAGCACTTTTATACTGTACGCTTCTATATAACTGTATGTTTTTACGCAAATACCACAAACCTTTAGCAAGCCTTCTTGCGCTGCCACTGAATTATTAAATAATAATAATTCTGGACAGGATGTATCCCTATCCATGAGAAACGTGAGAGCGAGAATGAGGTGGGAGATCCTAGCTGTAGACGGAAGATTAGGAAGCATATGGCCTCTATCAAGACAGTACCGTCCATCAGGCTCCAGGGATCTCCGTGCAACGCGAGCTACGTGAGGCCGAGACCTGGATTCCAGTCTTCGCTCGCTCTCCGGTCGTGTTTTGCTCCGTGTCTCATTCTGCTCCGAGAAATGAGACTGTGTTTAATCGCTGCCTTGAGATCGCCTTTGTTGTGGGTACGGAACCTGACACTAACTGATACAAAAATAATTAAAGACGCGTACCTCTGAGTAATGTTTGTGCAACCAGCATCAGAGAGCATTCAATTTCTTGAAATCTCCCATTTATTAATTTAAAACAAGTTGTCGTAAAATCGCGAAGTTGTTCTTGTTACAAGTTTTTGTAAAAACATAACGTGCTGGAAGTGGGCTAGAAAATCCTACCCTAATAAAATTTTTAAAGCCCAAATTAGGCAATGCGTAATCAACGCTTACTCACTGTTAAAATGTGCTCTTTTGTAGGCACTTGGAGCTTTCTTTTTTCTTTCCTTTTCTTCAATTCGCACCACCCAATTGTATTAAAGTTTCCAGTGTTTCAATTTAAACTCCTCAAGGTCGTTACAGTGAAGGCTATATCGATTGCAACACAAAATAGAGACTCATAACTGAGCGAGTGACACCTTGTTAGTGAATTAATTATGTTAGAAGTCTTCAAAGTACCATAAATAAATTATGTATTCATTAAGTGAAGTGACTAACATCAACTTCTAAGTTCAACTTCTAAGTGACTAACATCAACTTATGGCATTGTTGACAAACTTCTGGACTTCTTGACTGTTTTCTTCTTCTGACAAAATATTGCGCTGGACATCACAGATTGAAGTGAAATCCTTCACACAATTTAAGGAAGAAAGTTAGAAAAATCGCAGGCCTTCGTGCGACCTACGTGGTTCCCTTTGCAAGTGCCATCAGTGTTATCTCACTCAAAATATTCTGAACAACAAGCTAGCAGTGGGCGAAATTAATATAAATTTTAATTTTTTTCTCCGATGTATACCTCTGCGTAATGGAACGATTGATAGTGAGCAAAATGCATGTTCCATCCTAAGCGCGTTCTCAATGTAAAGGACTGTATGTTCTTTTCACATTCTGCAGAGCTGTGTACGGCTGCCCGCCAGGGTACACGTTTCCTCAAAGATTGAGCGATGAATAAATCAATCCTGTCAGTCAAGCTTTGCAGCATCTTCTTTAGGTCTAGAGTTGAACGCGTTCCCTCTCCTGACTTTGTTATTTTTGTTCATTTTGGCGGTTTTAAAGATGCCAAGACGGTACCTGTCAGTCATTCGGTCCGCCCAGCTGGCGCCTCATTTTTGAGACTTCCCTCACTGAGACTTAAAATTCCGACCACGTAGCAACTTCAATGAGATCATTGCAATCTAATTTATTTTGTTACCGGGAGCGTAAAATCTGAGTAGAGCTTAGGCGCCCATCAGTTTTTGTCAATGTGTGAGTTACATGCTTGAGTCATGGCTACATTCCAGTCATAGATAGGACTGGATTCCATTAATCACTACAGAAAGATTGATGGAAAGTACTTTTCAATGAAGATTAAAAGTGTGGTTGAGAAAATGGTTGCAATCACTACAATTAATTTTCTAACGTCTTGCTCGTTCGGGATCTAACAGGACATTTTTTAACGTAATATTATTTACACAATTAATTTGCACTTGATCGAATGTATAAATACTGTTCAAGATGAGATTGAGACAGGAAGCTGTAACTTTTACGGTGGATGTGATTGATTATTTCCTTTATTTGGAACAGGAAACTCAAAATCCATCTATAGTTGTTTTACTTCTGAATTTACCAGTGAATTTGATAATTTAGTTGCAAAATGGGGCCAAGATCATTCTCATTGGTAAACTTACTAATGAACCCGAGCTCGACTGTAAACAACAGATGAATTTCAATAAGACAATTGAACGCTATAATGGTCGCATGCTACACAGAAAGTTATATACTACGTGCTAGGCTACTGGAATTTTAACATGGAGCACTTGAGATATGTTCAAATCTTAAGATAGAGTACATACATCCGATGAAAATTAGTGCAGTATAATTGAGTGGAACGAGCATAATAAACAGATTTTGACACTGAACTGTGCAAGTGTCGGAAGTAATTTCTATGCATTGTGAACGTCCTAATGTGTAGCTTAATTAACAATAAAATAGGGGGAAAAAATGTTTGGACATAATTTGATGAGATTGTTTCGCGCTTATGCTCAATGCTAACCAGATACATGGAAATGATGAAGTGAAAATATGAAATTTAGCTGTCTTGAAACTTCTGTGCTACCATCAGGAAACTAATATAGATTATCACAGTATACAACAATCTACCATAATCAGAAAGCACAAGTTTGATGTTATCAAGAAAGTGTTTTCGTTCCAAATTCACGAAAAATTTGAAGTGCAAGCAAAATGAACGAATCGCAAGCCTAAAACTGCCAGAATAACTTGAGCAAGGGAGCTTTCTTTATACATACCATTCCCAAAGCAAGATTACGCGCGATGACTGAAATTTGGTGGTAAATGAGTGAAATTTGTAAGTAAATGAGTGAAATTTGGTGGAAAATAACTGAAATTTGGTGGTAAATGCATGCCAGCGAATCACTCAATACACTGCGAAGTGAGGCGCCGTGGGTCAATGAGAGGCGTCTCCAAATGTCGGTAACCGATCAGTCGTCACACGCTCAATTTTCATGAATACTCAAAACTAAATGGTGGCATGATCCATTTTAAGTTTGTTCTATTCAAAATTGATTACTAGAATTGACTTTAATTCAAGTTGAACATTGATCTTCAGGTAAACTCCTTACAGTTAAAATATAAATTCTATTGAACACCTTTTTGATTGAGCGGGAAGCTGAAATTTTTTTTGATGATCATTAGAGGAAAGGTACGAGAGCAGGAAAATAAATTCAATGCAAATACGAAAGAAATTTTCACAGATTTTATGTCGAGGGAAGTTCGAGCTAGTATGCTTTGGAACTGAGCCCATCTCTCACAGAACTTTTTGTCCGTATTATCTTTATTATGAACTCCGTTATTATAGACCGGCACGGGCTCCGGGTCGCCACCATCAAAATGAGAAAGGACTTGAACTCCAATGAACGAACTCGAGTCTAACTTTGACGAGAGACACAATATGTTACAGATGTTTGTAGAAGTTTTGAAAGCTGCCTCGGCGCAAATGGTAAAATTGTTTTCAACAAAGAGAACAGTGATTCAATCCTAACCCAGAAAATGATTTGCTGAAGAAAGATGTGTGATATTCTTTGTACCCAATCAGGTGACTTTAGCTATCACGAAAATGTAGGCTGCCATGTTTGCATAACGACAGAATGAATTGAGATAAAAAAGAATTGGCTGCTATGTTATGGCAGGAAAGAGTGTGCATGAGGTTCCTACTTGAATAACATAAAGAGGACATAGGTAGAAAGTCTGCGCTAGGTGAGTTTCAAATGCCTAGCTCATATTATAACCTTGCCATTTCATGATACGCAGGATTGAAAGTTAGCCACAGAAAGAGAGAGACACTGCCAAACCTGTAGTTTGTTTGAGTGCAGAACCATTCAATAAAGAAAAGTTACAAAATGTTTAGCTCAAATAATGGCTGAAAATAATGACTTTTTAATTTTGAGCCTGAAATACACGGGTGGGAAACTCTATGGCACTTAGGCTAACAGCAAGAGTTATAGAGAGAGAATTCGGCTCCTGACGTACAGGAGCCGATAAGTAACTGTTGACATTACTCTCACTCTCCATGGACAAGTGATGCATGTTTCTGAACGAATTTTTTAAACGTAAAGTCACGAGTTTTCAGTTAATTGTTTTTGACTAAATGCAACTGATAAATTTTATGAAAACTCGTAGTAGATTTGTGATTGGGTGGTGGTGTTTGATGATGATAGCTTGGTTATTCAGTGATAAAATTTACTTGTAGTTGATATTACAAAGAACTTATTTAGACAGCAGCTATAGGCATCACTGCAAGTAGACCGTAAGACTCAACTTCCCCTTCCCTAATCCAGAATTGCGTCTTCAGAAATGTTTTTTTCACACACTTTAATTCAACTAATTCTGTTCGATGAAATTGAGTTTCATTCATAGCGTTGGGCTTTTGAATTTCCTCACATTACTTTTTATTAATCCCCGCCTGACGACCGAACTAAATGCTTTTGCGCTATCAAGCATTCAAAGAATTCCTCAGAAGTTGTACAAAGAGAATCAATCGAAACTTCTAACCAATTTAGAATACTTGCCGTCAGTGTTGCGGAACTCCTGAGGCCGCAAACTTGAGGAAATACTGAGCCGCCGGCACTACCGTCTCGCAAGTCCCGGAGCTTGTTTACCGAGCACTCGCTGGCAAGTGCTTGCGTGTTTGCGCTGCTCTTCAAACCTTGTCCTATTTACGCTATGAGATCAAGAATATTCCCTATGGTTAATTATGTCCCGAAAAAAAATTTTTATTAGTCCTTCATGAGAGCCAGCTTACGAGCTGAAGAATTCCCGTAAAATCAATTACAATAGCATAAAAGCCTGACATTAGAACGCGTTGTTTGACGCTCTGACGTCGGTCACAGTTTTATTGAGAATATCCTGATTATTGAAAATGTTTTCGATGCAAACTTAGCTCAGTATTACAAGGTTGACGAGTATTTGTGTGCTCAACCACATCAGAGTTCGAGTGTGTTGACTCGCGCGAGAATTGCTTCTGTAGAAAAACTTCTGCAGCTCAGCAAATGATAAACTTTCAAGTTTCGTAAAAAAATGAAAATGCATCAATGATAGCGGGTTATACGATGTTGTAAACTCTACCGGGTGAAAATGTGGCATATTATAATTATTTCTTTCACTCCACAGCAGTATTATAAATTGCATCAATGGTGTAAGCAATCATTGTTCGAGCTAGGTACGTAGAAACGAAAATATTTATAATCATTAAACTAAAGTCAATGATGTTTGCGTAAAAATATTGATAAAGAATGTAAAATATAACAGAATTTTTACGCAAAGATAATGCGAGTCGTAATGAAACTGTATCTCTGGCCACTCAATGTAGAACTTCACGTATTAGAAAGCGAACGAACTTCGAGTATTTGAGTTATTAAACATTATCATGGTTAAGCGATGTTCTTCCAAGTCTCACAATAGTTCATGGCAGCGGCGCAGAGAGGAAAATGGGAACACCTCGAGGTTCCCCTCTGGGGCTCGCCAAAAGATCAAGTTCTTGTGAATACTCTACGTGGGGCATCACAAATTGCGTGTGAGAAAATAATGAACAAAGTGTAACTTAATATATGCCGCATAAACAATGTAGTTGAGAATTATTCATGGCTACGTTGCTTTTAAGTTATAAGATAATAAGCAATTTATTTCCAAGCACGAATCCTGATGGAAGTCACAGTGAACAAATTATTTCTCAGTGTGGTAAGTTTAGTGACCAGCAAGATCTTCCTTATTGCAACTAATGAAATGTTCCTTTATAGCGGTTCGAGAACAGCCAGATTAGCCAGATCAGCCTTTTTTCCCTCTAAATTTTCCAATTTTTTTTTTCAAAAATTTTCCACAGAGACCAGTGGTCGCAGGCAACCGGGAACGAGTGGGTCCATCAGGGGCTCAGTTCAGGCGGAGTTGTGGCATTCATCAGGCAACTGTTGCGGCGCTGAGATGTTTTAACTTGTACGAGTGAAGCATCCACGCAAAATGAAGCCAGCCTCGAGTCACCAGCATGCTACAGTATTATCGGACGCGGGTCGCATGGTTTTCAATGCGAAACTAAAGAAAACTGAGCCAGTGTCATGATCATAAGTACTTTATCATAATTGTAGCCACGACTTCGATAGATATTACAGGGTACGTCAGTGAAACGGAAAATTTTCAAGCTTCTCAAAACAATGAAAAATAAGGTATAAAAAATGTATTTGGTAAATAAATGATTAACATAAACAACTATTTGGCGTACAATAACCGATATGAATTATTTTTTTAAAACAATGTTCTCAAGGTGACCTCCATTCCGACGCACACGTTCATCAAGGCGGCCGTGGAAATTGTTCGTGACATTGTTCGTGACACACGGGGGCTCCTTACAACGAAGATGTATCAGTTATATTGTCCCTGGAACATTCCAGCCTTGAAACGGCGTATTCGAGATGAGACTGCTGCGGAGGCCAACTAGAGAATATCAATTTAAAAAAATGATTCATATCGGTTATAGTACACCAAATGGTCGTTTATGTCAATCATTTACACAGGAAATAAATTTTTGTATACCTTATTTTTCATTGTTTTAAGAACCTCAAAAATTTTCCTTTTCACTGACCCACCCGGTATTTTCAATTCAGTCATTCAAAGCACCATCTCACTTATTTGATTTGGTAAAAGGTAATTATGTAGGACCACAAACTCGTTAAGTCTTAGATCAATGGTGTAATTAGTTATGAGGTCCAGACTCTAATAAACAGTACCTGAAGCAGTAATTTCAATTACCGAAAAAGAGATTTTAGTTTATTTTCTTCAATAAGTAAATGCATGTTATGAAGTTATAGGTAGAGCATTAGAAAAACATATTTACTTTAGTCAGCGACACTGCCTCAATTTCCTAAATTTTCATGCTGTGATTGCAAAATTTAATTTGACATAAAATGATGGACTCTGTTTACCATTCATGACAATCTCAGTGAAAACAATTTTAATGCAATTCTGTTTGCAATTGCGAATTTTCTAAAAATACTTTTTGATTACCTGATGGCAAACTCCTGATTCTTGCTATCAGCTTTGTCTTTTTAGTTGCTGGTTATTAGGGGTAAAAGTGTAAGCGTAATTACGAATGATTTCAGGGTGATGTGACTGTAGATGTGATTAAGAATGAATTCACTCCGATGCCAGTGTACCCGTAATTGCGAAAAAATTCATGGCGTGTTAGTGTAGGTTTAATTAAATATGACTTCACTCCGACACGAGTGTAGGTGTAATTAAGTATGAATTCAATCCGATACGTGAGTAGGATTGATTGAGATAGAATTCACCCTGACGCTAGTGTAGGCATAACTGAGAAAGAGAAATTACGGCGTTGCGAGTGTAGGAGTGATTGAAAATGAATTGCCAGCAATGTGCATGAAGCCGGAATTGGGAATAAGTTCACGGCAGTGAGCTTGGAGGCGTAATAATAATTATTTACACTTTGACTGCATCGCGTGCCACCGGTGGCCCCGGACGTGATTTTCATGATGCTGCTGGTCACAAGCTCAATTTTCGAAAACTCTTCATTAATGCTTAATGAAGGCGTGATTCAGTTCATGTCAGCTATTTTCAAAATTGCCCACTACAATTGACTTTAAAGTTGAGTTGAATATTGAACTTCAGTTTTAGCCTTTCGAGTCTAATGGGACATAAGTGTCCCACCAGATATTTTATAAGTCAGAGGTCTATATATGTCCCAGAAACGTGTTCTATTACATCAAAACAGTTATAGGTTCGGTAACTATTCGCGCCACTTTTCTGAAATTTTTTGCACAATGTGAGAGAGCAACTGCCCCTATACATATATATATATATAT
>JACJUY010000176.1:279881-291683 GCA_014220935.1 Platorchestia sp. MABIK | reverse complement strand
ATAGGTGACCCGCTACGACTGATGAAGTAATTTTTACAGGCATTTTGAAGCATTTTTTACAGATTTTCTAGGCTTATTTAAAGATTTTTTACTGATGTTTTTACAGAGTTAAATTATTGTTGTAATGCTTTTAAGGAAATATACATTCAAGGTTGCTTGAATCTTATTGTTCGTGACTGTCTACTGAGACATCATTATCCCAGTACACATGAACTAATTACATGTCTGCTGGGACACCAGTGCTCCAATGCTATAAGTCTTATAATAGATTTAAAATAAATTATTATTTTTTGCTTAATCTGTTTCATATGGGTGAAGGAGCTAAATCCTGTATTTTTACCTTTTTAAATGAATTTCGTGAAAGCCTACTCGAAAGGATTAACCAATTGCGGTCAAAGTGTTTAGAAAGAATTCAGAACAGTGGGAGCGTAGGCGTAATTTGGTAAACATTCACGGCGATACGAACGTAGGATTAATTGAGGGTGAAATCTCTTCTGCGAGGCCCTAAAATTCAACTTGTAACAACACTGAGAAAATTTTTGTCCCAAAACCGAGACACTTTTGTGTGTCATGGGCTTATACGACACACATAGGTGTGTCAACCATGACACACTTGAACGTAAACCAATTTCATTCCACATAAATATTTCACTTTATCAGGCGGGTCACTGAGTACACTAGTGTACAGACACGTCTAAGAACGTCTGAGAATTAGAAGAAAAATTAGTGAAGGTATTTGGGTTTTTAAGAGAATTCACAAAGTCTAAACACAGTTCGGTTTTCTACAAAAAATTTTTAGCCATTTGAAACGAGAATATGTATTTTAACTCTCTCAACCACTTTAATATGTGGTCTACGGAAATATTCTACTGTGTATCAAAATATTTCGAATAACCGTGTGAGACACACAGGTGTCTCAAAAATTTCTCTCAGTGAACCCCATGTCTCGGCGGCTTACGATCACTGTATTTAGACCTACGGAAAAAGTTTAGGCGAACTCCCTCATTTTATTTGGAACATTCTCCTCAGGGCAGAAAATCTAAACACATTCTCGAATATCAGGTCTCGTTTTGGTACGGGAGCATCCTTCCACACTTTTATCCCGCGCTGTCAGATGCATTCATGATTGTTTGGAATATTTTCCGTCTCGATCAATTAGCTTTAAAACTTTCAAAATATAGAAAATGCTCCTATCTCTCGTAAAAAATGATGCAGTACTAAAACATGGAGGCGAACATCTAAATGAAAACCCGATTTAAGACTCTTCCTTAAAGAACAAGCAGAGTGCCCAGCAGACTCTAATGATGGTTGAATCCTCTTTAAAAATATTTCTCTAGTCCGCCGAGTTCAAGCGACCTCCATAGAAATAAGAATTTTCTTCCATGTATTATAAATACCTTAAAAAATAAAACGCACTTAGAAACGTTCTCAAGCATATATTTTCGAGTAATTTTTTCCAATTTTATATAACATTAATTTATCAGGAACAGACTTCATGACTTGCTCGAGATCTAATAATGTTTCAGTTTTTCCTTTATGACTTGAACACTTCCCAGGCTCTTTACTAAAACTAGTGTATTGACAGTTGAATATCTCTAACTTACCTACGCTGGACAGTCAGTGATTCTCGTATCAATGTCTGTTCGTTATCCAGGTTCCTCAAATCACAGGCAGGGTATTTATTCATCGTATGAAATGATGAACGTAATTTAGCTTACATTCTATTGGTCTGAGAAAAATTTCACAAAAAATGTGGCAATTTTAAACCTATCAAAAATTTTCAGGAACCCTTACAAGGACTTATTGAGCGCTGGTAAATAGTATATAGCTATACGGTTGCGTTAACAATCTGGTATGCACAAACGGCTACTCAATAAAACATTCTTCGCCTGTCGTCCAGGTTCCAAACACGAAGAGTTTTCTCCTCAATCGAGCACTTCATAGCTTCTGTCAAACATTAGCGCATTTTGATTTCAAATGTGATTCCCACATTTGAAGGAACGTCTTAAAAAAATATGACAGCAAATATTTAAAAGTGCGCCGCATAGGTAGGGGATCTCTGTTCAGTCTTCGAGCATACTGCTCGCACATCAAGGTGTTTTTGACGTCGGCTGAAAATAATCTTCCTAATTTATTGAAATCAAAGAGGTTTTTCTTGCTCAAAGTCAAAGTGTTTTCCAATTTGCGAATATGATTGTTATTCTCGACATGTTTTCCACTGCAGAGATGAATTGTTTTCATCGAAGCAGCTCTTCTCAGCTAAGTCTTCGTGTGTTATGGATTCATTTTTGGCTTTTTGGTTCAATAGACGCTCATATATTTTGGAAGGAATTCAGCCCGAGTCTTCTTAATCTTTTCCTCACGTCCCACATTCAAGAGTGGTGTAACCTAGAGGGCTTCACGTATATACCATTTCAGCAATATCATCGTGAGCGTATTAATTGAACTCTGTGTCCTCTTGAGAACTGCCAAATAGCAGTAAATCATTTAAAAACCATAAAAAATTGTACGTGTGTTATAGTTAGATGGACGAGCGAATGAGCTACTGCTGATCAAATCTGACCTATATGTGCAAATGGCGCGTCAGATCGCCTTTTATCGTCAGTTAATTTTACGCTTTAATTGCGCTTTGGGAGTAAAATTTTCAGCAATGTGATATTAAAAGAGACAAGAGCTCATGGAATGAAAACAGTATATTCTTCAGAGAAGGGATCTTGTTTAGTTTTGGATAAAGATTGTTTGAAAAACTTATTCAAACTTTCCGTTCGCAGTATTATGTCTCCAAGGTATACGTGGCTCGCAATGCGCAGAATAACAGAGCTGCTCGTCTACTGTCAGCCTGGATCTGCCCTTGCAATTGAGCAAGAGCTCAGTTGCTCTGAGTACCTTTTCGCAAACCGATTGACCTGCAGGATGAGGATTGTGTGCGTCGTTATCCTTGAAATCCACCCCAGCCACCCATCTGCCCCCACACGTCAAGACCAAGAGAGTTTGAGTGACCGGAAATCATGATAGATCAATACAATGATTTGTTTAATGGTGCCAAATAATCCAATCTAATACGTTCGCTAAGAGTGGGATGAAGTCGGTGGACTGAGTGGAATTTATTCTTCAAATGAGAAGAACGTTCAATTCGTCTTGGTCGTTTGAAAATGGCATTAACCGAGATGAGACTTCTCCAGAAAAAGTTATTTACGGCGAAATTTTGGAGAAAATTTAGTTAAGTTTAGTTTAGAAAGTACATGGTAGAATGTTTTTGCATCCATCATAGTTCCAAGCTATGAACTCAAAATGTAAGGAGCCTTAGAAGACAATGGTCTATTTGTTCCTTGACTAACAAAGCTAGAATTTTCACTCGTTCTTTGTTGCTAAAAGATAATTTGCTTCTTTACACTCCAGAGAGCTGTGAGATCTACGGCTGGCAACACGTAAGGTATCTCCAAATGTCTCACCATTTGTTAAATAATTCAGCATTGCATCATTTGTTGTAGGAAGTCATCAAGCAATGAAGGAGTAAACTGGTTTTCTACCCAGACCCGGCAGATCTCTAGCCGTTTTAGAACCCGATTAATCATTCATTCGGAGGACAGACATCACACTTAGCTTTCAAGGCTGTTTGTGAAAATTGTGGTTTTGACATCCATGTGTCACGTAGGGTCGCTGGAAAACTGTGGTCTTGACGTCCCTAGCGTCGTGTACAGTGTGTTGAAGTGCTTCAAAGTGAGATTCATTGACTTCTATTTTCTCGTAAGAAACTAATAGCCTCTTTTACACCATAGATTTAATTTTAGAAATATCTGCAACAGTCAACAGTCAGAGGGAGTTTTAATTTTTTCCAAATTTAGATTGAAAAAAGTCACTGAATGAGTATCACAATTTATTCATTTATGTTCAACTAATTAAGGCTGAAGCTCATATTTATAAATATTTCCAGAGTTGTTTTTATGAATTAAATTTGCCGTGTAGCATCAGACATGGCTTTGAAGCGTTGGTATGAAATACTCTACAAGAAAATGATGGGAGCTAGAGCCGGTAACATAACACACTGTTAAGTTAGATGTCTTTGAATAAACATTGCAGACATTTTTCGCTCAGGTTAAAACTTAATGATTCCATCATCAACGCTTGCATATGTTACAAGATGTTAAACATCAACAAGAACTGTGTTATGCCAAGAACAAGAACCTGAAATTCATAACACATAATTCCAATTTTACGATTTTTGCTTTCCTACTGTAATCATTTTTTTTAAAAATGCTTTTCAAGCATTTTCCGAAAAGGTAGATTTTGATTCTGCTATTCTTATCCACTTGGAAAACTTAGCCAATTCATTAAATTAGATTCGAAAATGTACAGACACTATCGTGTCCACTGTCGTTCGCACTTTGACGGCGACGTGAGCCACCGGTGGCCACAGAAGGGATTTCCTAATCCTACTTGCCTACAAGTTGTTTCAAACTCAATTTTCATGAATGCTTAATCTAAACTAAATTAAGACATGATCCCATTAATGTTTGCTGTTTTGAAAATTTCTTACTGCAATTGACCTTAAATCTGAGTTGAAGAATGAACTTCAGTTGAGCCCATCGCGGTCTCCGTGTTAAGATCGTTTAGGACACGTTAGGCTATTCAATGTAAAAATGAGAGGATTTTTTCCGCAGGTCACACAAATTAAATTTATTCGTTTGTTATTGCCTATTTAAATTTTAGGTAACAGGTAACTCGCAACTCAAACCCGGATGCGTTTATAGAACCAAATTGTTGCAATTTTTTTTACTGATAACGATGCTGGACTAGTAGCTAGAACGCTTAGTGCAATTATAACTCAGGTTTTCGCTTCATACTCGTATAAGTTCCTGGAACTTATGACTCTTATCGTTTAATAGCAAATGCTTCGTCTCCCAGATAAACTTTGTGTCCTGCTCTAAACAAACATTACGTGTCGGATATTCCCTTGCTGTTTCTACATCAAATGAGACCAATGTCAATGAACGGATTGGCTATAGAGGTCAGCGAAATTTGATGCTTGCAATTGCACTCGACCATCCGGCAAGCGCTTAGCTCAGTTTACGATTGGAGGCTTGGAATAAACTAATATTGTTTGCCTTGAAATTCCGAAATCAACTGGCCATCCAATATTGTAGTAAACCCTAGTCCGCCGGCGCGACACAAACAACCAATATTGCATCCGGACCCGACTCGTGACATTGCACTGGGACTCATTCACCCGAACATTATGCGTTCTCGGGCCAGACCCGGCGACTCTGTCATGCTCCTGCGGCTCTTGGAAAACGGAAAAAAATTAGGTCACCAGGCAAACCATGGACCGCTGAATTGATGTTTACTAAATAGTCCTTTCTGTATCACCATCCTAACCCAAGTTATCCTGCAGGGATATTTCTACGGTCATCTTACTAAAATATGAAAGAGAATAGAATGGAAATCAGGTTGCGTTGGGTGACCGTGACAAAGTTACTGCAAACGATTATAAGCCTTTTTCATTCTGAGTTAAATAGAAATAAAAACTACTGCGCTATTCTCGGAGAGACATATTACTTTGAACCTGATCTAGAATTGAAAGTGTGCTTCCCCATCGATTTATTTTATTGAGTTTTACCAAAACTCATTCAGAAAAGTCCCTTAAAAATAGGAGAAAGAGAATTATTTTTACAACAAACAATACTTTGACCTCATATTTCATACAATCAGTTAGACTACGTCTGCATATTTTTTTTTCAACCAGCTCAGGGATGTTGGTTACCACTCTATTCATGAAAGTACATGTGAGCGTACTGGTATATAGAGTGATAAACATAGTGTATCGAACACGACGCAAAATGTGACAATGTCGATGACAATTAACGTTGCGCCAATTAACCATGAGGTGATGTTGAAAATTTAAATATAGAGTCTACATTTGAGTGGGAAGTATTGTTCAAGTCCTCAAAGCTGATATTTTCAAAAATCTTACTTTTGTAGTCATTATGAGCGATTTTTTTTCCTAGCAGGAAATGAACAAGAACTGCTATAACAGCTTGGTCAAACATTTGTTTTGTTGCTGCTATAATGGAACTTTAACTCCACTGTACGTACACACAAAAGGAGTTTTTTCTCATCGCAAAGTTTAGAATTCTTGACAGCAAGCTAGTTTTTCGACAGAGGACAAAACACCGAGGCTGTTGAAAAACTTTCCGCTTCGCTTGCCTTTTATTTGGCTTCCTTTTGACAATGAGGCTTGGGATATTGGAGAGGATGGCCCTTGCTATCACTCATAAGAAGAGCAATAGCTGTCGCATAAGTTACGCCATGTGAGCTTTGACGTTCTTTCCGAACGCCACCAGAAACCATGAAAGACTTACAAAACATGGAGCAGTTCCATGTGACATATTGCTGACGGGTCTGGACTCGCTCAGAAAATAAAATGCACGCCATTTACTTCTGGGCGTTTTGCCGAACATCTACTTTCACCATTGAGTTGTCTTGGGAGCTAAAGGAGTTTCAAATTTTTGTGTCATGACGGTTTACTTCACCATGCATAATCAGAATTAAATAACTTTCAATTGATCTCGAATAACATTAGAAGATGAAGGAGAATTGTTTGACGGTGAATGTAAAGTTATGATAATAAAACAGAATAATTTCATTCTGTTGCCAATTCTACATGTAATGGCGTTTTTTTTAATACTGTAATGTACTCTGTTTTTATTTGCCACATTCTCTGATGGCATAGTTTTTCGAAATGTATGATTGGTGATAATAAAATTTTATAACTGTTTATTGAGTTCACGAACATATGTATGATTGAACAGTGAATCAATGATAATTCGAATTAAATGTCCAGGAAAAATGTTCTTCGTCGTGAAAACATTCAGATTTTAGATTCTCTTCTGAGGGAAAAATGGTTCATTTTGCTGAGGGGGGCCATTAAAATTCCATATTGTAAGGGCTTGAGCAGTCCCTGAGGGTGCCTAATGATTCGCATAAACTCATGAAAAGAGCGCTCGGAAGTTCTTCTTTAAATTTGTGCCACCAGAGCTACCTCAGCATCAGCCTCCAGGTCCAAAATTTCTGGCTCCGTTATCGCCTGTACGTAATTAAGACTTTGCGCTGGCGTCTGCGTACATAAATGTGTCGTAACTTCATTTGTTCAGTTGCTGATGACTGGTTCTCTCTGATCAAATAAACCAAGTATGAAATGCATTTCTAACATTATAGGCGAGCCTATAGGAGTTGTCCGGTATATTTACATATGATGCTAGTCAGTTGTGTTGCATAGAAAAGGATCAAACTAATTTTCCTCTACATATGGTGCTTCGTTTTCTGATTCTAAAAAATACGCCTTCAAAACTCAAATTGCGATAACACCCCTCCTACATCTTGTGTAAGAGTATATATATACTGCTTTCAACTTGGAGCATCAAGTACTTATTTATCTTCGGATGAATCTGCATTAATGATAGGAACAGTGACTCTGTTCGATGGACTTTAAAATCATCAATGAGAATTATCTGACTACTGTTGTGCAGCAATTTTTGAACAAAACAACCACAACAACTTGTAAGCTCTATCTTTGAAGTTCAATAATTTTATCATTGTTGCACTGTCAAATTTCTGCACGTTAGATTGAAGCGAACAAATTCGCTTAGAAAATGCGGAATCGGAAACAAAGGAACCTCACAGCTGTTAAGCAGTTGTCTTTAGAATCTTTAAACTTTAAAATTATTGAAAAACAATAGAGCAACTGTCCCTGTAATCATGTTTTGCCACCACTTGGTCAGACTAGGGCCAGATTTAGAACAATGAACTTTAAATTTCGGTATAGTTGACAAATGCAAGTTATAGGCGATGTTACACTCAACTGTTTCATCACGACGACGTGAATGGTTTGAAAATGTGAGTCATGATGTTAGTGAGACAACACTGAATTCAAAGCGATACTCTAACAGCGCGTTACAGACACAGCGTGTGGTGCAGCGTGTCCCGAACAAAATGTCTCGCTGTCGAAATAAATCCAACTGTGCCAGGTCATCAGGCAAAATCGGAGGCCGAATTCTTTTGCCAAAAACGCCCGAAAACATATTGACTGATCGCATAAACAATACGCTGAGCTGCACAGGAGGCAATTTAATTTCGTGAGCATGGAACACGAAAGTTATTGTACTCATACATTCATGTTGCAAAATTTCTTATTGCGTGATATGCTGAAAAAATATCTACCCGAAGTAATTTAGACGCCTTTGTAACTCAAATTTTGGAGAAGAATCTGTGTGAAAATGACGAGCCACTTGAACTGAAACGGTTTTTATCATTGCATTTCAAATTTGTTCGAAATCAAAAGCCATTCATTCAAAACATTGAGGAATGGTTACATTTTCTACTACCCACATACCACAGCAAAAACGAAGCAGAAATGCGACTCAGCATTGTTTGCACCGTTTTACACTTCTTCTCTTTTGAAAGCCTAGAGAAGCGTTCTCTTAAGCACTTAGCATAACTATGTGCTCAGCGTGGTCTTGAAATTTTTGAATTTTTGAGAAACTAACAATGAATGCTGATCCTTACTTTCTCAGATTTGCTTGTGAGCCATTGCATTGTCTCAGATCTGATGTATGTGTGCAACAAGCGTTGAATCTTCTGTTGGCAATAGTTTTGTTACTTTGGCTTGGCATTTATTTCACGCACGTCTTATAGAAACAATACACTTGTTCATGGTTAATTTCCTTTCGCTCGTCCCACGCTGAATTTTATAAAGTTGGTCATTGGTTTTGACTGCGGAGTGTAGCTCTCCTCGTATCTATGCACATGATATTATGCTACAAACAGCGACGAGTACAAGTGCGAGTAGGTCCATAACCCGAACCGAGGTTGTTTCCTTGCGTGGGGCTATTTGGAAAAACTCGTAACTATTGAGATCAACCGCCTTCAAATCATCATCTGCGTCTGAGGTTTAAAAATTTCTTTTCTACCATTTTTGCTGATCTTCTTGTACTTTATTGTAGAGCTTGGCATGGTGATATTATCAAATATCAAATCAAATACGAAAATTGTGTTTAAATACAACTCTGTATTCAATGAATTAACAACATTATAATTGATAGGTGTGATAAATAACGAGAATCCCAAGGTTTACAGGTACTCAAAGAAGACTCTTAAATTGATGAATAATCTCCGTTGGGCCTGTAATATAGGTTTATCACCTCAGGCATTGGAATCTCCAGGCGTTATCAACCTTAAATGCATCATAACACTACTAAAGAATAAGTGGGTTGAAACAATTTCTTTTTATAAGCATGATTGTGTTATTTGTGAAAATTTGTAATTTCATGTAAGACCGTAATTTATGCAATGTACCCAGAAGTGTAGCATTGTCGACGTTTACTACATACTTAATTACTACACCTCTTTATCTGCGAAGCGCAGCAACGGGGTTGAGAACCCTTTCAAAATGATTCTCTTTCACGTGTGAAATGTTCAATAATATCGAAGGCTCAACGCATTTGTGGATGTTTCTTGAACTCTATGTTTTCGGTTAAGCCTGGCAAAATATCACGTTCTATGTAGCTAAGACTGTTTTCTATTTACCTGTTCCGATGCTTCAGAAATATCGTTTTCAACCTGGATGGAGGATAATGCTGAGATCTTGTAAATAACCAGGCAGAATAAACCCCGTTTGGAAGTTGTTTATGGAAGCATATACTAGCGCATCGCGATAGCAATTTCTCTTCAGAATAAGCAAGCGTGCTAAACAACATCGCTTCGTAATGCCACGACTGCATCATACATTGAATGAATAAAGAAACATCGGCAGAGGAGTATCTTATCTAATCTTTTGATGTTTAAAACAAACAACATGGAGTTTTTCGATCAGTAGCAGAACAAAAAAATTGTTCTGCTCACTGTTTGTGCATGTATTTTCCCACAATGTGAGAGAATAAAAGGCACATATCCGAGTTCCAATTTCGCACTTTTCTCACCATACAGGTACAAAGGAGTAATGTCCATGTCAAATAAAAACTTATTTGAACCCAGTATGACTTCAAAACTAGACTTGAAATACTAACACATGATCACAGCCATTTTCTGGTTGAGAACGAAATGTAATATTTAATTTGGCCATATAATTAAACGTTCTTTCTCACGTGAAGATCCCTGAGCTTTTGCACTAATTGCTTAGCATTTTTTTTTGGATTATACAACTGTTATAGTACATCATATTTTTCCCTTGTGTGCATTTGTGCATATTTGGTTTCTCTATCGTCAGTAAGAAGCCCCGGATTATACTGCATGTAGAGCCTATTTTCACAGGTTTTCAGTCGCCTGGATGGACAGGCTCTACAAGCGCAGTTTATCGATCGCTCAAATATCAAATATCACTAGTCATACTCAGCTGGGCGAGATGGTCAGTGAAAGCTAAATCATGACGTGACTGAAGTTCTTTGTGTGCCTCAATGAAATAAAGGTAGAAGTTTTTAAACGGATGAGATCTTCATAGGGTATCATAGGGATTTTAGAATGATTAATGACTCAGAATCGATCCTTGGAATGAAAAGCAGAGAGTGTTCGCTCAGAAGAGCATTTTATTTTCAAATAAGGCAATCAAAATGCATCATAGCAATGATGGTTATGAAAAAATACTCATTCAGCTGAATTTAAGAGATCGTAATTAATAAACAATGTTGTTCCATGAAGAAAACTACGAAGGTAAGAAGAAAAATTTCCTTGTGTGAAACGATATTCGTGAATTCGAGAGCTTTTTAACAAGTACGCAATCAAAAATGTCACAGAAGTCAATTCCTCAGGACAAAGATATTTTTTGTCTTGCTCGAAACCTATATTAGGAGCACGCATAGAATTTCTTCTCAGTGTGACAAATTCAAAAGGATTTTTCTTATTTCTGTACAACAGAGATCAAAGCAAGATAAAAATTTTCTCTAAGCCATTTGACGCAAAATAAACTATTCCGCAATGTAACAGTGCTACAATGAGAAGTCTAATTGTTTTCGACACTGGTATTCTGTTAGGAGGGATAAAACCTTGGAATGGAACCCAATGTACAGCACTGTTTTCTTGTAGTCCAAGAATTTTATTTTACTTTACTGCAACATGATATAATCAACAGAGCTTGAAGGTGTGAAATGAAAATTTCAGCGTGAGTCAGTCGTTTTATTCAGTTAAATTCAGGTGATGTATTCGACAATAATAAAAATCATTTTACTTAGTCGTACGCGCTTCACTATCGGTTGTTGTGCCTCGTAGAACTCAGTATTAAATAAATGATTCTAGATGATTCAAAATAACTTCTATGGATTTTGAATGAATTTTACGTAACGAAAGATATAATGTCAGCCCTCATAAATGAAATTCTGGAAATATCACTCCCATGTCTCTATGGCTAATTTTTTTTCTTGCTGCCTTCATACGAACTTTCATCTCATTTTCTCCTAATCAGCTTCAAAAAGAGTCTTTTGAGCAGCACAGAGGGAACGTCGCATGGTGGATGCCATTTGTCATCTTTCTTCCAATATCGAAAGCGATCACCAGATCAGAGAGATTATCCAAGAAGAAAAACCCCATTTCTGTGGCTGGGGACACCCAGCGAGCTGTGCTGCACAATACTAAGAAGGAAGAGTTTTTAGGGACCCACAAAGAGCCAATATCGACTCCCAATAGCAAGACAACTTGCGTCGCCATAGGGCGAACATTATGGCAAAGCAATGTCCAGAGCTCGATTCTCGTCCAAGGCTACGAACCAATAGTTTATAGTCTCACGAAATCGCTCTGATTGCAGGTTGTTACGCTGCC